>JAUYWH010000014.1:6709482-6745838 GCA_034779795.1 Ctenopoma multispine | reverse complement strand
TGTGTGTGTGTGTGTGTGTGTGTGTGTGTGTGTGTGTGTGTGTGTGTGTGTGTGTGTGTGTGTGTGTGTGTACTGTAAAACTGCTTCATGAGTCTTCTTATTGGATAAGAAAACTGAAAATGAAGAAGAAAGATTTCTGTAAAAAAATTTCTGTAGTAAAACATATGGTGCAATAAAACTACTTCTACAAGTACATTTTTTTCAAAGATTTACTGATTTATTACTTTTGTTATTCCTGCAGCAGACATATCTGACCAATAAGCAGAGAGAAAGTTCTTGCGTGATTTGAAGTGCCAGATTTAGCTTTGCTTGGATTTTTTCCTGTGTGAAAGAAAACCGAAGAGGAAAATTACGCAAACTTACCAACTGATTCTGACCAAAGCAAGTGCACTAAGGTGTGAAAACAAACTAAGCTATAATAGCTCTACTTAAAAAGTTGAGAGTAGAAAAATATACGTGTGTTACGTCATTTCAGCGCCAAACATAGAGTTTATTTACAATTTCTATTATTGAGTTTTTTTTCCTATTCTGTTTTTCAGCACATTTTCACTTCACCTACAATGTAACTTTGCTGCTCTAAATTTCTTTATCTGTATTCTGTGTTCAGGTACAGGGGAAAGTGGCAAGAGCACCTTCATCAAGCAGATGAGGATCATCCATGGAGCTGGCTACTCAGATGAAGATAAGAGAGGGTTCATCCGGCTTGTTTACCAGAACATCTTCACCTCCATGCAGGCTATGATCCGTGCCACTGAGACCCTGAAGATCCCCTACAAATATGAACAGAATCGGGTAGAGTCTGACTCAGACATAAGAGTCCGCATCCTTAGTCCTCTAATTATTTTTGAATGTGTGATAACTGAATTTGGTTTCATCTAGGATTTAAACAGTAACCAATTTCACTGTAAACCAAACTGTAAACCAAAGTTGGCGACGGTCTCCCAGACGCACGGAGTGCGGACCTGCTGCACTTTGATTCAGATTGTAATCAGAAATGCCCTTATTATTTATCTTCAAAATGTTCCCTACACTGACGAACAGTGCAACGTTAATAGGGAAATCACGTTATTTAGTTTTATAGGCCTGTATGTGTATAAACAAACAGACTAGAAACTGGTGTTTCCATACTAGCTAATATCATTTTCTCTATGGAGTTTTCTGTTTTCTGTCACTTCTTGACTGAAAAATTACAGCTAAGCACACAACAACTAATCTCAGTCACTGATACCAACTAATACTCAGGCAAAACTTTAATAAATACTTCCGCTGTTGTATCATCATTTTAAAGTCGGAGAGCCCCAGGATATTTTGTTGTCAGATACTCGTATATAACAGTTGTGCTGCTGTGGTAACAAAGCACAGGGGACCATTTTATTAGGTGTTTAAAGAATACCACAATTTTGATTGTACCTTTTTGGGATAAGATTCAAGATTTAAAAAACCTTATTAATCCAAGAGGAAGATTTGTTTAAAGAAACCTACACCCAAACATGGACTTGAACCCTGGACACTCTGATTAAATGTTGGATGCTCCACTGACTGAGCTGTCTGGCCTCCATTTTTCACCATGTCAGGAAGTAAAAGCTAGATAATTTGGGATGAATATAGTCTCTACGATGCATAGACATATTCCACACAAATCATTGTATTTAATAGATCGATTATGTTGACGCTTTGTCAACATTATATTCATTACAGACTATATGTACAATATCAGAAATCAGCTATATATATTTTTTTAATTATTTCAATTAGCAATTATCACCACAATGCTGGCAGACTTTAGAATCGTAACCGTAATAATGTAGCTTTAACGTTGTAAAAAGCAATGTTGAATTCAAGGTTTGAAACTTAGAATTAACTTATGTCTCACAATAGTGAATGAAGATTTCTGTAGTTTTTAGTCTGTTATTGGAAATAGATGGAAAATGTATATCCCACATATGTTATAAAGTTGAAAAAGACTGAATAGTGCGAGTGTGTGCACAGATGCAGCTGTTCAGAATTGCTGATCTCAGACATCTGACAGTCAATTTTCAACTTCTTTTCGGAAGTTTTTCAGCAGCTCCCCTTCTCCTGTTGTCTGAAGGAGGCTGCAAACATTTCAAAGTAAACAGCATAAACTCTAGAGTCAAATTTTATCATGCATTGTACATTAAGTTAAGAAAAGGTCTGGGCTGTTGATCACGTAGGAATGTTTAAAAAATATAACAGCTTCAGTTGTGCATCTAGCCAAAGTAATTTGGCAGATAACAGAGCATTTAGGACTACAGCTCATACTATTGTCACCATCATTCACATATTTGGAAAGCATAACCCTACGTTCCCCCTAAATGTTAATTTTAAATAGGCTATTTTTAGTCATTACAAAATATTAATATGTTTGACATTACTGTATGTCATAAGGGGTTTTACAGGCTGTCTGCTCCACACTGGACTGTTTGGTGGTGGTGGGGTATCTCTTAATTGTTAAATTGTTTTACTTGTGCATTACATTTTATTGTATTTCAATTTAAATACAATAAAATGTCTGGAAACAATGTCTGAAATTTCCAATTAGGTTGTGTTCCTCCACTCAGCTGGTACAGATGAGCATAACAATAGCAGGTAACACCCCACCAACAGCCCTCAACTGAAAATCTAGTTAGGATGTCACACATTATGACAGATTCTTCCATGATTTACACGGCTGTAATACGTCAAGGTGACAGTTCACTTTTCTCCCCCAGGTCTTGTCTGGTCAACATCTGATGATGTTCTATATTTCATATAAATTTAATCAGAAAAATCTTCTGGTCCACAAGAAGTGAAACATTTAAAGTAGTTTGTCTAACATAAACATTGTGTTTGGATAAAATACAATACAGGAACAGCCAAACAGACCTAAAAAGACAGGTTGGAGAAAGTTCAATTTAATTCAGTTTTACTTGTATAACGCCAAATCACAACCGAATCATCTCAAGTAACTTTACAAATAAGGTAAAAAGTATGTAGCTGTAAAGAGAGAAACCCAACAATACCTAATGAGCTAGCACTGGGTGACAGTGGGGAGGAAAGCTCCCTCTAATAGAAGAAACCTCCAGCAAAACCAGGCTCAGGGTGGGTGGCCATCTGCCTTGACTGGTTGGGGTGAGTGGACACTGTAGAAAGAAAAGGAAAGTAGACAATAATAGCAACAGACAAAACATGATCAGGGTTAATGCAAGCAGCGTCCTCATGCAGCCAGACCTGGGTCACAGCCACCTCCCATGATGGGAGGACCTGGAAGAAGGATTAAATGCGCAAGAGAGTGGGAGAGAGGAAAGTAGGGGGGGGCACACAGCCTGTATGCTTAGTAGCCAGCAGCTAGGCAACCAGTACTTTATAAATGTAGTTGGTTTTATCTGTTTTTCAATTTGCCTTATTGGCTTTCTTACTGTTCTCTTTCCATTTTATCATATTCCTGCATCATTTCACCATATCTAAACTTCTTTCTGTTACCTATGTCATTCCAGTCTAATGCCATGCTCGTGAAGGAGGTGGACATAGAGAAGATCGGTTCATTTGACCAACCTTACATCACAGCCATCAAAAGCCTCTGGGCTGACCCGGGAATCCAGGAGGCCTATGACCGCCGCAGAGAGTACCAGTTGTCTGACTCCACTAAATAGTACGTCTCTCAATATCTCTCTGTAGACAATGGTCAAGATGTCTGTCTAAGATTGAAGAATGGTATTTGTGTGAATGTCAGTGACACAGTCTGAGAGTGTGCTTATGTAATTTGTGTGTGTGTGTGTGTGTGTGTGTGTGTAGTGTTGCTTTCGTCAACGAAAATCATGACTAAATATTGTCGTCAACGAACTTTATCACCTAATGGAGACGAGACACAAAGTAAATGCTGGTCATGTGGCGATAACTATAATTAAATATATAATGTAATACTGTTGATGACTAAAAATTAGACTAAAGTGTGTTAGTTAAACTTAGTTAAAGTGTGTTACAAAATAAAAACTATTCTAAAATTCTTAATTTTTTTTGACTAAAACGAGATGAGCCATTATTTCCTCTTGTTTAATTATTTTGCAGTATTTCTGTTTCCTGTGTCTCACTGGGACTCTCTCACATCAGGTGCTCAAATGCAGACGACAATTATTCAATCCCCACTTGCGGCATTATTTAGATACAAGATACGACTCATAGACAGTTTCAGAATACTACTTTCAGAATAGCTGTGATGGCTTAGAGATGACTGGCCCGCTGGGGTTCAACTCTGGGAGAAAAAGGCGAACGACATTTAGCATTTTCATAATATTTGCACTTTTTAATGATGCGGTCATATTTTATTTTATTTAAATTTGTGGGTACTTCTAAGTTCTAAGAAGTTTGGTTGGCAAAATAAATATGTTGTAAATTCAAATCAGAGCGTCTTCCGTGTCTGGCATGGATGTGCAGTATTCTTAGGTCTATAAGGTAACAATAATATCATAATAAGATAACCATGTTTGAACTGTGAAATGGGTTTGACTAAAAGAAATTTTCGGTTTTGTCTACACTACTAGGTACTTATGACTGGGTTAAATAGAATTGCATTACTAAAAAAAGAGACTAAAATACAATTTTCATTGACTAAAACTAGTCAAAAATAGTCATGGATAATTCTGACTAAAATAAAACTAAGATGCTTAGACATCTAGTCAACTGAAACTTGACTAGACTAAAAAGAGTATGGACGTGACCATGACTAATAAAAAACTAAAATGACAGCTTGACAAAAAGACTAATCTAAAACTAAAATTAAGACAGGCCGCCAAAAACAACACTGTGCGTGTGTGAGATGCTGGTTTGGGAATACAGTGATTTGAGATTCAGTTTTACTAATGTGGTTAATTTAACAATTTATCCTCCTGCCTTGGTTATGCCTTGTGTTTTGGTTCCCACGCAGTCTTGGTTTCACTTTATGCATAAACTTTTAGATTAAATGGTATTCGATGTATGTGTCTGTATGTTTGCACCCACATATGCATGCAATTTGAATGGAGTTGGTACATTAGTCCTATAATTAATGCATCAGTAAACTGTTACTGTAATTGGAAAAAAATACAAATTCTCTTTGTTCACATTGATTCTGTTGTTTTCCCTAAGCACTTTTTAAATTATTGTTTTTGATTATTGAATTTTAATTGTATTTATTATTTTTTTTGTGCTTTCGGGGGAACTGACACTTTAAACTGACCCTAAAATTTTGTCACATGTAAGTGATTCAGATCATCAAACAAATCTTAATTTTACACAAAGATAACCTGAGTAAATACAAAAGGGAAAAAGCTGTCCAAACCTGCCTGGCCGTATGTGAAATGAATTGTATGTGAATTGTCCCCTAAACCTAATAACTGGTTATGCCACCCTTGGTGGCAACAACTGTAATCAAGCATTTGCAGCCACTCCAAAAACTTTTTCTTTTTTTCTGAGCCACTCAGAGGTGGACTTGCTTGGTGTGTTTCCGATAATTGTCCTGTGCATAACCCAAGTGCGCTTTAGCTCCCTAACTGTTGGCAGGACATATACATTCAGGATTGTCTGGTATAGCACAGAATTCATCAATGGTTCCATCAATTATGACAAGTCGACCAGGTTCTGAAGCTGCAAAGCAGCCCCAGACCATCACACTTCACCACCATGTTTGACTCTTGGTATGATGTTCTTTTTATGAAATGCTGTGTTAGTTTTATGCCAGATGTAATAGGACGCACAACTTCCAAAATGTTTTTGGTCTCATTAGTCCACAGAATATTTGCCCAATAGTTTTGGGGATAATCATAATTTTGCCCTGGAACTGTCCCATGGATGCCATTTTTTTTCTCAGTCTCTCTCTTATTGTTTTATCATGAGGATTGACCATAACTGAGATTGTTGAATAATATACTTTTTCACATCGGGTGAAGCAGCTTTGGACAGCTTTTTTCCCTTCATAAATGAATTCATCATTTCAAAAACTGCATTTTGTATTTTATTTTTTGTTTAATTTTGTGTAATATTAAAGTTAGTTTGATGATTTGAATAAATTAAGTGTGACAAATATGCAAAAAAATAATAATCAGGAAGGGGGCAAATCAACCACAAATTAAAAAGAATGTCATGGTATGTTCTCATAGTGTGCCACAATAATTTGTGACCTCAGGATAAGTTCATAGTGCTGCTCCCTGGTTGTGAACTCTCCATAGTGCTATTACATGCTGTTTTAAATCTGCATGCATGCAGGTGTGCTTGCTGTGCGTTTAGCAACTATATGGTAATTTTATAATCTACATGTGTGTTTGTTCTGCATGTATGAGTGAGCAAAAGATAAGATAATCAGTTTGTCTTTATGTCAGTGGTTATCCTCACTGTTGATGTATATCTCCAGTTACCTTAGTGATATAGACCGTGTGACTTCGGAGGGATATGTTCCCACCCAGCAGGATGTGCTGAGGGTCCGTGTTCCCACCACGGGTATAATAGAGTACCCATTTGACCTGGAGAACGTCATCTTCAGGTACCGCTAAGGCCACGGGACTGCAGCAGCTAGTGGACAGAAACCACTGATGACTGGCAGGATATTAACACAGTAGTTCAGAATGGGTAATTCTGCCAAAACAGAGAAAAATGTCAAGATGATTTGCAACCTATAAGTGGAATTCAAACATAGTTACAAACTAAAGCATAAAATTATAGTGTTGAGATATAATGAGCTTTTGGGCGAGGTTGGTTAACCTCATTAGAAGTCAGTGGTTTGCGTTCCTAATCATTCTGAGGTTCTTACCCCAGGATAAACACTAAAACTAGACATGCTGCACTGTAGAGTGTGAGGAGCAGCCACCAAATACCTGGTGAGGAAGGATTAGACACTGATGTCAAAGATTCTTCAGGAAATGTTTTAAAATCTGTAAGGCACCTATCACAGTTTGAAATCTCAGAGACCTGAGACTTTATACATATTTTTGAAACGATGTCGATAAGTTGTTTCCTGCTATCGTTGATATCATACTTGTCCAAGCCTTCTTCATCTGTTTCCCGGCGCTGCCATTTTTGCTGCTCAGGGCACTGCTGCTATGGTCACTGATGCCACTTCACTGTCTCCAACATAACCCACCACATGGCATCACTGCAGATTGTCATCAATTTTAAAAGATAAAGTTAACTTAAAACTACAGTTGCAAGTTAAGAGTTAATGCCAACAATCTTTGGTTTGCTCGTTTATGGAAGGAGAGTCTTGATGGAACAGTGACCATGACTTACTGTAACACCCTCTTTTTCTGGGATGTGGCCCTTTCTGAGAAGCTTCAACAGGACTGATCAACACTTCCTGGAATGGCAGGGGGTAGCGGTAATTGTCTGTCACGCTTTATATAATTGTTTTCTCGTCCTTTTTTCTCTCTTTTTCCTGACTGGCCTGCCTGTAGCTATCTTTCCGATCTGGATCGTATTGCAGATCCCAACTATCTTCCCACTCAGCAGGATGTGCTCAGGGTGCGCATCCCCACTACAGGAATCATAGAGTACCCCTTCGACTTGCAAAGCATCATTTTCAGGTAGAAAGATGCCACTTTTCACTTAGTCTCTCCATGTTATGTTGTTACATCATTAACTCATAAGTCATCTGATGTGTTTTTGTCCAAAGGCCCACTTAATCAATTTTATGTCTTCCCCTTTAATTGAAAGAACTTGTGATGTTTGCCATATACAGTTGACTTTCTTACGCATTCCTCTTAACCTTTCCCTCCAAACATAATCATTACATTACCATTTTATAGTCTCCTAGACTTTCTTTTCCTCCTGCCACCAAAAGCAATTGTACCACACACAAAACAACCCCCTAATGGACACACAGTCCTACATTCTGGTGCCCACCCAGTCTCTGTAAATGGGTCATCTCCTCTCTTCCTCCTCCTTTTCTCCTTTCCTCTCTAGCTGGCAGAAGAAATGAGGTCGTCCTCTCCATGGTGGAGGAATGTTATTTTGAGCAGCAGGTCCTGCAGGGCCTGTATTGGCCTTGGGTCTCTGTGGACCACGGTGGACTGGGCCACCACCAGGGGGCACCAATGCATTGTGAACTATAGCAGATATGCGCAGCTTTCTTAGAGACCTAGTTGCACCTGGTCTCAAGGCTTGCACCTGTGCATCAAAAAGTCCACAAAAATATGCATTATTAGGTATTAGATTGAATGAGTGCCATTTATTTATAGACTTTGATAGGAAAACGTTCTTCACAAGAAAGATTTGACCGAATCATTTGTCACAAATGATGTCCTAATAAAACTGGGACCTAAACTCCCTCACGAGTGGAGGGTGACCTTGTCAAGGAGAAGCTCAGGAAAGCTGAAACCTTGTGAGGATTCATACATCTCAGCAGTCAGTATTTGAGACAGAATTGCTTTTCCTGAATGGCTTCAGCAAATACCAATCTTTATACATGTGCTATAATCAGACTTTTAATGCTAGTTTTAGTTTTTCAGCTTGTAGATCCTCATGTGGTGACATAGGAGGTGTCCTCCTACAATGAAAAGGATCCCATCATCACAGGTGCCCCCTGTATCTTTCATCACCCTTTCAACTCAACATCCTGTCCTCTGTCAGGACAGGATCTCTTTCGTCTTTGATTTTATGTCCCTTTTATTTCCACACTTATTTCTAAATTCATTGTCAAACTTCATAACTGTTCTTCTGTGGTTCTTTATCATGACCACAAACAATGGCTGATATAGGTGTAGTAAACTGAATGCATAATGCAATATTTTGACTAACTGTTCGAGCAGATGAATGCTACTCAGTTTAAGAATTCCTTTATATTTCTTTAGAATTTGTATTGTTTGGATGCACAAATGGTCAAATCTATTATACAGCTACCTGCATATTCCAGTGTAAACCCTTGTGATGTCGACACAACTTCTATATTTACTGTAAAACTCAAATATGTGCGACATTTGTACTTGATTTTATTTGTTTTATATAATATAGTGTCCTGAGACAGTAGGCATGAAAATACTGAGAATAACAGTTTCATTCATTATTGGCTCCAAACAATAAATGTCATTTTAGGTTTTGTGCAGTTTCTGGTTTCTGTTCAGGGATATTGATCATTAATAAAATGACTGACTCTTAAACTGACTGGCTTTCATATAGATTATAGATCTGTCTTAAGTGAGAAGCTTTCATCTTTGCAGTAGCATGCATGACTCACTTACAGTACTTACAAGGACAAAGCTGCATTCACACTTCACAATTTTTCAATAAAACAATATAGAAGTGTTCTGAAGAAAGGAAAGTATTTTTTTTCTTGTAAAAGGGGTGAAATTGATTAATCCTCTTCTTGAGGTGCTGAATCCATCAGGTGTTAAATTGTTCTAAAAAATAAAAAAACAGACTACAAAATGGTCTGGTTTTTTTTTAAATGGTCAGGACCTAAAATAAATGATAGGCCTACTTTTGATGTCTTCTTGCAGGATAGTAAAAATATGCTTTTGTGCGTCCCAGGATGAGAGACTATATTTTTTTTATTTGGGTCATGTGCTGAAATTGTTTAAGGAAGACACACCAGATAATGTCTTCAGGACGGATGGACCTGAAACAAATGTGGACTGAGAAATTGTGTCATCTGGTGATCACTTTGTTCTACAAAACCTCATAATCAATTGTATTTACTATATTATGAAAATCACATTTTGGTGTGATACCTACATCTGTCTTGATGGATTCAGAACCCCTGTAAAAACAGTAAGAAAGTACATCTATAAAGTTGTTCCACCACACTGGAATGTTAAAAGCTTGAACTTTTGCCCTGGTAAACACTCTTGAGTTCTTTAATTAATCACCTAAATGAACTAGGCCACCAAGACTTGTATGCTAATTATTTTCCCCATTTTTCTTCTTCACTTGTTATATTATCTTCACCTTCATCTTGACACCAGGATGGTGGATGTAGGGGGTCAGAGGTCAGAGAGGAGGAAGTGGATTCACTGCTTTGAGAATGTCACCTCCATCATGTTTCTTGTGGCGCTGAGTGAGTACGACCAGGTCCTGGTGGAGTCGGACAATGAGGTTGGTGGATGTTAACGCATCTTGATTTTTTTTTTCCCCTTGTTATAAGAATTTACAATAATGTTGTGAGGTTGATTAAAAATTTGCATGTTCACCCAGATACATGTGCAAAACCAGGATTGCAGTAATGCTGTTTTGTGTAGTGAATTACATACATCTTTTCAAGAGGGAATACACAAAACTTTTGTTTCATCTCTGCTCTCCGTTTCTCACATCAGAACCGTATGGAGGAGAGCAAAGCTCTATTCAGGACTATCATTACCTACCCCTGGTTTCAAAACTCTTCTGTCATCCTCTTCCTAAACAAGAAGGACCTGCTAGAAGAGAAGATCTCTTACTCGCACTTGGTGGACTATTTCCCTGAGTTTGATGGTGAGATTATCTATACATTGGTTTGTGTATTTTGTGTAATGTGATGTATAATTTAACGTTTATAGAAATGTAAGGTTGACAGTCATGCTGTCTATGTGAGTTATGAGAGTGAAGTTCAGTCTAAAAATGATTTACAGAAAAGATAGTGCTTTAAAAAGTTTTACTGACTTTCACAGGATGAATTTTGTGTTTTATTTCTTATTAGTTTTTTATCCTGTTAATTTCACAGACTGTCTACAAACTGTTCACAAATCAGCTGCTAGGTTATTTCCTAGAACAGGGAGGTTCAACCACATTGCACCTATTCTTGCCTCTCTTGGCTCACTGTTTATTTTAGAATTGATTTTATTTTATTTATTACCTATACAGCTTAACATGCCGATGCTTCTGCTTACCTATTGGATCTTTCAATCCCTTTTGAAACTATTGGCCAATTTGAGATCCTTAGGCACTAGTAGACTTTTCTGTCAGGGCTCCAAAGCTCTGCAGTGACCTGCCTGAAGAAATCAGGCTGTCTGAGTCAGTGCTGTCTTTTAAGTCTTGTCTTAAAACACATTTTTATCAAATTGCCTCCTTATATATTGTTTAATTGTGTGTCATTTTAGCTTTGTGTTTTATTTCTGCTTGTTTTTATTGTACAGCACTTTGTTTGAAAAGTGCTTTATAAATAAAATTATTATTAATTTGTCTGTCTACAAAAATGAAAACACCTTAACTACTGGTGTGAAAGAAACATGGACACAAATGTCGTGACACACTTTAAATCGCAGTGCTTGGTGAGTAGTACGTACACACTTAACATGTGCTCATCTGTTTTTAAATTTAAGGTCCCCAGAGAGATGCCCAGGCAGCGCGGGAGTTCATCCTGAAGATGTTTGTGGACTTAAACCCAGACAGCGACAAGATCATCTACTCTCACTTCACATGTGCTACGGACACTGAGAACATCCGCTTTGTGTTTGCAGCTGTCAAAGACACCATCCTGCAGCTCAATCTCAAAGAGTACAACCTGGTGTGAGGGCTTGTGTGTGACACACCACCTCCCCATTGCACAAATGCACACCTCTTTTGAAGTGTGCACTCAACTACACATGCATTATACAGCACACCATGCTGGCACACACACACACACGCGCACGCATGCACACAAACAGAAACAGAAACCTTTGTTTTTTTTGTTCCCCAGTACAATACATTCACAGATCCTCCTACCTGCAAACGCCGCCCCTCCTCTTTCACCAAAGCTTGCCCTCTTCCTCCTTCACTCGGCAGCTTGTTGTGTCAGAGTCCTCGCTCCTTCCAAAGCTGCTCTGTGTGTCAGATTTGGCCTCAGCCGCTTGCTCTGGCACGTTTCATCTGGCACACAAATCTTTCACACGGGCTGTATAGTGACTGAAGGGGACTTTGGTGCTTGTGTGTGTGTGTGTGTGTGTGTGTGTGTGTGTGTGTGTATTTGGAGCAGCATATACTAGCAAGGAGCTTTGTTTTGGTAAATAGCTGCATCAAAGCCCTACAGCCCTCTGGAGTTGATCCTCAGTGGTACGAGATCAGATCCTCCATTGTCTCCTCTTTGACCTCCTGGCGGAGGAGAATGAAGTCAATACTGTCCATCCTGAAACCACCCGAGAACAGTGGCACGGTGCTGAAGAACAGGACAGGATGTGAGGTTGTGCACAGGATTCAAGGGGACAGCGCTGAGTCTCCACCTCGCATATATGAATGTACCCACCAGTGTGAGCATCGCTGTCGCAAAAAATAGAAATCTATATTATGAAGTAAATGCATATGTAAACAAACATAAGACAAAATGCACGAGAGGGAAAGACATAACTAATCGAAATCTGTTCATTGCTGAGATTTTTAAAATGTTTTTAATAGAAATGTGTTGCTACATCTACTTCTATTTAACAAGTAATGGCTAAATGGAATGGTGAAAAGAAATAGTAAGAAAAAACTCTTGATCTCAGACAGCTAAAAAAGAAGCAACCAGAAATTTACTTCACATAAGTATCCTTTAAATATCCTCTCGGTCGTCCAGGTCAGTTTGTCTGGAAGTTGAGTCATGGCAACTGGACTTCCTTCTTGTTAGGTCGAATGTTTTGTTTAAGTTAGCCACATCACTTCCCTGCACCAGATGTTTTCCGTATGGATTCACAAGGACAATCTTCCATGTGACCTTCACAGCATCTGGCTCCACTGATATACCCCCACACCTTTGTATTACAAAACACTAATAGCGAGTGAAAACAGATGTGAAGGGGAGCGTGATGTCATCAGTGTTTTACCAGCCCACAGAGCACAACTGCAGCTCAGGCTGCAGGTAGTTCAACAAAATAAAAGTTGTAAATTAAACATACCCACACCGATGATGTGAGCGTACAGTCCGTGCGGTAACTTGTCTGATGACATCACACTGCATCAATCAGCCGTCCAATCAGATACACTTCCTGATAGTAACCAATCCAGTCAATCAGGATGTGCTTCTGTTTACTTTTTTACTGTATAGTCACTTTGTTTATGAAAAGATTGCTTGCTGGTGAGTGTAGGGGGTGGGGGGGGTGGGGGGCTTTAAACCCAAAAAGCAATCTGAAGTCTGAAAATGTCGTTTGTGTATATCTGTTTGTAAATACATATACACACAACACTCCTGTACAAAAATGCTCTGTGGTACATCATCTTTGGCAAAAAAAAACACAAAAAAAACAGACAACTTCTTTCTTTAGCATACAGTTATTTCCTATGAATTTATGGTAGTATTGATACTGTGATTATAGATTTTGTTCACTTGATAGGACCACACAGAGCTGATTTGTGTTGAGAAAAATGATCTACAAGGAGCAATAGTCCGAGAATAGAGTTTCCTCCCAACCAGCCTCACAGCTCCACACTACTGCAACAGCTCCAGAGTAATACTAAGTAGGGCTGGTAAAATCTTCACAGTATGGTTACAAGATGATTTTTACGAGTAATTAAAGATTTTTTTTTATTTATCTAATTTATGGACCAGGTTTGAAAGTGTTGATAATCTGACTGCTTTTGATTCTGACATGTTGAAATGCTCCTTTTCTCATGGCAGAGCCTACTTGAGTCTGAACTGCTGTAAAAAAAAAAAAACACGAATGTCTGGTATAGTAAGGACTTTATCTCTGCTTTCTATTTCTTATTGAGACATTTCCATTTGTACTAGCATCTTCATCCATGATAATACTCTTTGGTTTCTTTAGGAGCTCTCAAAAAAAAAAAAAAAAAAAAAAAAGAAACTTGTATTTCCTCTTGGTTATAGACGCAGCGCTGTAATGCACATCTAGAAAAATGTACAGTATGAACGTAGGTGGACTTTTTTTTAATCAGTGATTGAAGACCTATGTGGTCCATGCTTGCTGTTTGTAATTTAACACAAATATTCTGTTGTCTGTTTTTTTGCATTGTTAATTACCAGTTTCTTGGGGCTTGCTTTGACAGTGCCAGTGAAGTGCAGATATACTTTTTTTTGGTCTTTGACCTATTCTACAGGTGACTTATCTTTCATCCTCATTAAGGGCTATCACAGTGTATCAGGCATCAGACAGTGGGGAGTGGAGTACAGGACCACAGTGAACCAAGTCATCCACCACCTTCTTTATAAATGGAGATTACTCAAAGTATGTGCAGTAAGAAGTATAGGCAGAGTGTTAATGCAAATATAAGGTGTGTATAGAGAGTTTAGTAACACTAAGCTGTTTTCATTATGTATTTGGCCCTATAGTGAATTAGCTGGACCCATTATCTCACTACGTATTGTTTATTTGATTGCATTGGTATCACAGTGTTACATGTAATACCTCATGCAGTGTAAAAACACTTACCACTGAAGACACTACTACCAGGACAAGTATTGCATGTTTCCCCAAGTATTTGAGTTGTAGCGGACAGCCAAGAAATCTTAATGACCATACTGGTGGTGGTTTGCATGTTTTAACCCATTAATTAAAGTGTTATACTGTGCTGCAGATCATGTTCACTTTATAGACAGCTGGTTGCTGTTAATGCCATTAAGGTTTGAGCAGTGGCTCGAGTGTTGAAACATGGTTGTGAGACATTTAGTCTAGTTTGTTCTATTCTGTCACAGTTGCATTGTTGCGTCTGAGCAGTTGTAGTGGTCAAAGACGGTGTGATTTATTTTTAATTTTTTTTTTTGATTAAAAGATCTGTTTGCTAATTGCCTCTTAAATCTTAAATCTTAGAGCACCATTCCAAGTACTAATCCAACACCACAAGTCTTTTTTTGCCCCCAAATGTTAAAATTTGCATACCTCGCTGTGAAGCTTAATTGGAATAATTTTTTATTTTAAGTACAATGAGACCGGTGATTAAAAAAATGAAAGTATGTTTAACTGAATGAATGTGTCCAAAACGTTATCAAAAATATTAAGTCGTTGTTACAGGTTACTTATCTCAAACCAGTTTCATTTCATTCCAACTTGAATTTCTTAGATGGAGCCACCCAATAGCTGCCAAAAAGATGTACAATAAGCGGTGGTATAAAGCTTGAACACTACATTAATGGGGCTGAAATATATATTTTTTAAAACTACTAGTATGGTCTTTAATTGCCGTATTGTCTGCAGAAAATAACACTTAGGTTGTGCTGATGAGGCAGCTAGCCGGTCGGAAAGAAGGTCTGGATGGCACCAGCTATGTGGAACAATCTACCAGTATGGCTACCGAAGTATTTATCAGTAGTTGTGTTAAGATTTACTGTGTGTTGAGTGCAGCTCACTTTAACAGTGGAAAAACTAATGTATTTTTAAACTTGACACAACAACTCTGGCACATGGTGAAGGGCTGACTGGCTGTTAGTGTGGTTTGGTAGTTTGTTAGCAGCCCAGTGTTGCACAGTGTGTTTTTAATACATTTATCTCAATATATATTCAAGCTGGAAAGAGGGAAGGAAGTCTGCATGACACTTAAATCTCCTTCTCATTCTTTCATTGTTGTCCATTTTGAGCATTAGCCAGCGAGAAGGCTGGGTTTGTTTTTCTCTAAAACGCTCTTATTTATTGCCTTTCATTGCCTTGAATAATGAAAGATGGTGTTGCTGGCCCGTCACAGTTTCAGAGCATGTTCTGCAATCTTTAGGGCAGCAGTGCTGTGGGCTTGTTGGAATAAATGAAATCAAAGTTTTGGACACCAATGTGGAGCCGGTGCATATTCAAAAACATAAGCTTGTTTCCCTTTATTGTTGTTTTTCATTTTTCCTTTGTATAATAAGACATTATCAGAACACTTATTTTATTATTTAGGACTACTTGATTTTTTTTTCTCCTCACTCCAATGAAACCTGAAGGTCAGCTGTGTATGGTGTATAAAATGCTGTTTTCTTTTTTCCCCTCATTATTTTGTATGTAAACCAAATGTAAATTATGTATTATACTGAGTGTGCCAACACCCACTCTCTAGAGCCAGGCTCTCTCTAAGTGCCAACGCTGTGGTCGTCATCAAACGGACCACCATCTGAGATGGTCCCTCTTTTTAAATAGACACACCAGAGACTAAAAGGATAGATGATTAGGTACACACAAAGAATTTATTCTGTATTTAAGATTGAAGATTTAAAAGATAATCTGCTGTTTTGGGTTTTTTTGTTGTTTTGTTTTTTTAAAGAAACTGTAATTATTGCATGTGCTGTTTATTTTGTGTTGGAAGTGAGGGCTTGGATGTTTTCATTGAAGCAGAGCCCTCGATGAAGGGGGTTCAATCAGTTGGTTATCAATTATTGATTTACATAACTCTTGCCATATTTTTTATGTTTCATGTATTTGTTTCAACCACTGTTGCCTGATCCTCATTCAAACATGAACACGACTTATGATCATTGCCGCCTTCTAAGAGAGAAACATAATGACAAGGTATCTGTTTTAAATTGAAATAAATTCGTTCCTATACTTGCTAATCATGTCTGTGTTGAGTCGGTTTCGTGATTTTGTGTTTTAAGTTTTATAAGTCTGAGGTTACACACACTCAAATTTAACAATTTCCTGTCTGACCATACATTTTTCTTCTTTTTAATGTATCTTTTACCTGCAATATGTGCTCATCTCAGTCAGTGAAGGATTATCCATTATGTGAAATGTATTGAATATTCTTTGGGTTCTGCAGCTAATGTGTCCCAGCATATGTATTTAAATGTTAACTCTTTGGTTTTATTTAGTTACACAACAGCAGCGCCCAAAAGAGACCATTTACAACAGTATGAATGCCTGGGAGTCGACCTGTAAGAACATTTGGTATTTTTAAAGGTTTTAAAAAATTGTATTGTTCAGTGGGCATGCAAAACCAAGGATCTGGATGCGTCTGTGTAAAATGATATTTAATAGTTATTTTTGTGAGTCTATAGTTTTAAAATGAAGAATTTGACCCATGTCCACAGAGACTCAAAGGAGAATTTCAGTAGATTCTTACTGTAAAAGACCCTCTGCCCTCTCTTTCTGTACTTCTGTCACCTCTGTTATGAGCCTGTGCCTCGGGGCCTCCGCCGCCCTCTCTCCCGCGCTGGCTGCGGTGATGAGCGAGTCAGTTCGCCGCTGTGTCGCACGGGGGCGCTCGCTCCTCCGATGTTCGGTTTGTGTTCCGGGTGAACACAGAGGGAAATTGGGGGGGTCATGTGTCAATACCCAGGGTTTCCCCGGGGAGGCGTAACGCTAACGTTAATCCAAAACCCCCGATTTTCCCGTGAAGATCTTTTCACTTTCGTTAGCCTGTAAATTGGTGTTTCACACCAGGAGACTATTGTTAAAAACACCAAATCTTTATTTACAACAAATAAGTAAAAAAAAAATTATAGTAACATTATGGATGTCAGATAAAGAGTCCATAGGTTTTCATTACGCAGGCTTGTCTCCAGTATCTATAATTTCTTCTATTTCCTCTCATTTTCAGTAATACATTTTTTTAGTTAAAGTTTCCAATAGCCGTGACTATATGTCTGTGGATAATCTTGTAATTTAAATTGAATGTAGATATATTTATGATTTCATAAAATATCTGGGTCCATCAAGACTTTCATAACCCAATTAATGTAAGGAGCAATTCTTATTATACCATGTGTGTACATTCTGTTGAGGGTTTTTCTTTCTCCCATTCGCAAACAAAACAATGTGTAAAATCACATTCTATGTTATACCTTCACGATGCCACCAAAGATAGTGTTGATGTCCTCTCTCCAAATCACTGTAGGTGACTGAGCAAAGATCACAAATGTTAATCAGAACTGCTGTGATTTCAATTTACAATTAATACATCTTCCAAGCATGGCTTTTTTGTGCTATGTACTCTCTTCTCCTTTAAAATGATGAGCCCTGCTGGTCGGTTATAGCCATTGGAAAACCGCATATCACAACCAAACCGATTTTTCCACCTTTGGCTTTGCAGTATAAAGAGTTTTTCTTTTAACCAGCTCACGTACCCCCTCGGTATTCATGGAAAAGACTGAAAGAGAGAAATAAAGAAACTAAACAGGAGAACGTAAACAGACTAACGTAACAGATTTCGCCTACATATTTAATCGCGCAACTTGGCAACATTTTTATTTGCTCTGTTAACTAATACACTAGGTTTGAACAAAGTCAAACAACGCAAAAACGTTTTATTAACCTTGTTTCCCCCTTAAATAAATTATATTTTCTCAGTTATTTACTGTAGCACGTCGAGGTGCATTTGTTGACCATTAATAAAAGCTCGGGCTCCGCTGAAGAAGGCAGGTTTTCCTCCTGCACAGCTGGCAACACACGGCTCCTCGCTGTTCTCCATACGAACCTCGGTATAACTGGACGCGGTTTTTTTACGTGCCTGTCTTCCCCAGTCTTAAGACCGAGGCGCTGCACTGTGTGACCCGCTGCTGCCCCCCGCAGTCCTCTCCTTCCGCTGGAACCACAGATTTCTTTCACTTTGACTTTCGCATTTCTCCTCCGTGTTTTCAGCCGCTCCATGAAGACGCAGACGCCGTCTTCGGCCGCGCCGCTCCTGTTCGCTGTTCGCTCCGCTGCTTTGACGTTAGCTAACGTTACTTTAAACGATGACACAGTACAAAGTGCGAACAGCGTCTCAGATCATTTAATAACGACCCGGGGACCTGTTAGCTTAGCCAGCTAGCCTGGTAATACGATTAGAGCAAGGAAACGCTGCGAAGCACACTGCTGATATGATGTTTCCTCAATCAAGGCACTCGGTAAGTTGCTAGTTGAACTTGTCCCAGTTGGAAACTAAGCAAAGCAAAAGCGATGCTAACGCTAGCTAACAGCCGACAGCTGCAGGCAGCTATGAGCTTGTCTCACAATGACAGACCTCTCCACACGATGTGTGCACTGTTGTAATGCACGAAAGGTGCCAGCTTAAACATTCAAATGCGTGTAGCTTGTTAGTTTGTCGTTAAAACGTGCATTTGGCTGCGAACACAGTCTGTTGTTAGCTAGCGTCAGTCAAAACAGCTAATTCAAGTCTGTGGGAGCAGGTGAGCGCATCATTCCTCTTTAGTTCGTTGTAATGCAGCGTTTCTACTGTCAAACCAAACTGCATAAACGTAGGGATACTTAAAATATGTAAATCCTCACGTTAGATAAGGTGGAACTGAAATTCAATCTGTTGATTGAGTAATCCGCTTATTGTTGCAGCTCTACAGAGATTAATCGATTTGGTAGATGGACTAAACAATAGTAATTTGCAACTAGTCTGATCTGACTCATGTTTCAAGCCAAAAAAAGAGAAAGAAATACAACCACTGTGCTGGTCTTTGGAGATGAGATGATTCATTGCAGCCATGTTGTCATATGGTTATGTTCAAGGAAACCTTATTAAAGTTATAGGATGAACGACTTAAATACAAGACAAGCTGCATTAAACAACACTCAGAGCAGAAAGTGACCTTTGCTAAAACCACAGGTGAGGGAAGTGCTGCACAAGTGTATGTAAAATAACACACACCATTAACCAAAGCACCACTGCAACTATTTGCCACAGTGGTGTCATATGACTCGACAGAGTCAGTCATAAGGTTGCATTTCAGCTGTGTTAAAAAAAAATCCTCAGTTTCGGGTTGTGTGAATTCTGTAGCAGGGTGCTTCAAAGATTTTTTTCTGTATTTGGTTGCATCTATCCTTCTTCCAATTCTGACCAGTCTATCTGCCCCTTCTGCTTTTTGTCTAATCTCTGAGTTTTTTTAAATCCCCAAACTCTGTACAGACAATTTCTTCTAAGTGGCTTCTGTCTGACCCACCTACGTCTTTACTGTAAAGGCCTGGTTGATTGAGTGCTGCGAGATGGTCGCACTTGCGGCACGTTCCTTGTGTTTTGCAGTAATATCCATTTAAAGAATGCAAAAAGTGTGAGGCTCTGAAAACTTTCTGAAGCCACTGATCATTGTTGTTGGTTAGTTTCAACATGTGACCACTGTTCCTCTTTCTGAGGTGAAGCTGTAACAAAGATTCTCTAAAGATGTGGTGACGAGCGAGACGTGTTAAAAATTACTGCTTTGTGAAAACAACTGAAGAACCAATTTAGTGCCGGCCTAATTTATTTATTTTTTATTTTTTCCATACCATAAGGTTTAGAAACATTGATCCAAGCATACTTGATGTAGGAAACGGCAAAGTGATTCCTTCAAATAACTCCCAAACCAAAAGAGATTAAATTAATTTATGTAAAAAAAAAAAAAAAAGAAGCAGCAAAATTTAAAAGGAACAATGAGTACTTGGTATTTCTTCATGATAAATGACTGAAATAATTATCAAAAGTGTTGACAATCTTTTGTTGTTGATTGATTTTCATAATCAATTAACCAAAGTGACAATTTTATTCTCATAAATTAACTGAACAACTAATTAATTTCCAGATTTTACTGTTATTTGACTTCGTCCAGCACTTAATTTTTGTACAGAGTACAGATGCAGATGAATGACGTTTGGATGCAAAGTTTCAATCTCTGTGTAACCAGATGCCTCTGTTCATTCCCATAGTCCCACTGGAAACCTCTTGCCCTGGTGCCACTTATTAGGAGTAATGAGGTTTGGTGCAATAGATAAGTCCTGGCTTACATCTCTGGCCCAAAAATGTATGTGTAGTCTATACTTAACCACATTCATAACTAGCCTGTAAATACCTCTCACATATAGTCAGCAAAGACACGATTTACTCCTCTTATATAAACAAATTTTTTACAACCGATAGATTCTGTTTCTAAAAGTCCTGAGTTGGTGTTTATGCACTGACACCAGGTTTCACCAGGACAAAGACGTATGTACCACTGGTCCATTTTCTGCAGAAGGCATGTTGAAATCCTTTATTTTTGGACAGGCTATGAATCTGAACTAAGGTATGAGGTGTTCCATACCCAGTACAGTTTGGTTGTATGACTTTGTGTTAACTGATTGTGTTGTTGCTTCCCAGGCGTCCTCTCAGTCCAGTCAACCTCTCAAGTTCACCACCTCTGACTCCTGTGATCGCATCAAGGATGAGTTTCAGTTCCTTCAAGCACAGTACCACAGGTATGCAGTCACTCTCATACACACATCCATACAACAATTAGGAGCTGAATATATAAAATCAGTTATTAATGGAAGTTACCAGAAGTAGGGATGCATACATTCCACATAATTTTAGTCAGAAACAGTATTTCCATAGCTCACTTTTATGCAAACTGCATTTAGCTTTAGTGTGCTGTCTCTGGTCAATGCCACACCTCTCTGAAATCCATCACTTCACATCACATTTTCCTCCTATCTCAATTGTCAGTATGAACTCATTTAATGGGGTTTATTGCTATGTTTGTGATTGTGATTGCTGTTGCTGGAGGCGTTATGAGTTCCAATTGTGTCCTGTGTCAGTCCCGTTCTTGGAAATGTCCACAAATTAATAGATTAGCAATAAATGAGCAAATGGTGTGGCTATGACCTCAGCATAGCATTAAAAAAATCTATCCAGATAATATTTAAAACTGTACTTATTCTATGCCTTTTACTGTACATTTGTATTGCCCAAAGTAGGCACAAATATATTGGTTATAGTTTACTTCAAAAAAACATTTCTGCGTTGCTGCTCTAAATGCTTTCTACAACACAGATGAATATTTTTACTTGGATATTTGCATTCAAACTGTCGTCTAATGCTCTTGTATATTGTCTCTAACAGTCTGAAGTTGGAGTGTGATAAACTGGCATCTGAAAAGTCAGAGATGCAGCGTCACTATATCATGGTAAGTGTGTCATTGTGTCTTGTTGGTGCACCGTGGCTTTTGATGATTTATATCAGATCCCAGTAATGTACCAAAGCACATTTAGTGACATCTTTACCAATGTTGGTTTTTGTTTGTCGGATGAAAATATGCACATTATCTTTGTCTTTCTCCCTCTGTGTATTTATAGTACTATGAAATGTCCTATGGACTGAACATTGAAATGCATAAACAGGTGATTATCGTCTCTTATGATGCTAGTTTTTATTATTCCACATGTTGTGATTGTCTGATCTGACCTTTCTTCCATTTGCTTCTTTCTTTGTAGGCTGAAATAGTGAAGAGACTGAATGGGATTTGTGCTCAGGTGCTGCCTTACCTGTCACAGGAGGTAATGACACAGACATTTTCAGCAGTGTATCTGACCTCCACTTTCAGCTGCTGAGGGTCTCAACGATGCCCAACAATCAATCATGACTGTGTTGTGTCTGTGTTCCAGCATCAGCAGCAAGTCATGGGCGCCATGGAGAGAGCCAAGCAGGTCACACCTCCTGAGATGAACTCCATTATACGAGTGAGCTGCATTTGCTTTCTCGCTCTGATTCGACTCCCTTAGAAAATTTTCCCACTTCGCAATTGTCCCACAATTGTTCTGTCACTTCATGAAGTAGCAGAACATGTTTTTTTTTTCTTAGATTCTTAAGCCAATACAGATACAGAAAAATAAAAACTAAACCTACTTAGTGCAGAGGCACTAAGTAGGTTTAGTTTCTTCATTCCTGAAACGTGTCTGCAACACTGTCTGCACATTAGAAGTACAATGGAGATGCAAGTAGAGGACAGAACAGCCCCATCCAGTGGATGTCTGGGGTTAGAGCAACACCGCATACAAAAGCTTAAACAATGTAGAGACGATTCATCCCTTCAAGTTCCGTAAAAATCACTTGAGTGGTCACAAAGTAGTTACACATCACAATGCATTGTTCATGCTACACAATCATCATCTGACATTTGTGTGTGTGTGTGTGTGTGTGTGTGTGTATACACGGTACAAAGCTCTAAAAATTGTGTAACTTGTGTACTCAACAAGTGTTTACCTTCTGTGTTTGCAGCAACAACTCCAGGTGCAACACCTGTCCCAGCTTCAAGGTCTGGCCCTGCCTGTGACTCCGCTGCCCCTGGGCCTCACACCTCCGACCCTGCCCGCTGTCTCCTCCAGCTCCGGCCTGCTCTCCCTCTCCTCCATCCTGGCCAACTACTCCCATGGCCAGGCCCAGGTCGTGAAGGAGGACAAAGCCCGGGACGCTGCAGAGAGAGCGTCCAGAGGAGAGGATGGGGACAAATCAGACTAGTGCAGACACAGTGAGGTGATTTGGAGGGGGATGTTGTGGGGTGGAGTGTCAACAAAAGAAAGAAAAAAAAGAAAGTAAAACTGTTGATGTAAATGGAAATTGAGGTAAGTCTGGCTGCCTGTCTGCTGAGTGGTAAAGTAGGAGAGTGACTGCAGGGATGATGGTGAGCAAGGAGGGTTTTTAGATGTGCAGAGAATGAAACTGCTGATTGGCTGAGAGTAAGAATTAAATGTTAATAGACTGGTAATGTTCAGGTTCGTAGACTTTAAATAGATGCTTTTTTTAGCGTAAGCCACTGTTGTCGGGCTTAACGAAGATACACTGTAGATGTTTTCTCATATGGAGTGAGAGCTGAACTTGCATCCCTACATGGATCTGCCTCTCATGTGTTTTCTTTTCTTCACATTGTTATGAGATCTCTTTTCAATGTGTTTTTTTTTTTTTTCCCCATGTCTTTTAGTCCTTCCGGTTGTTTCTTACTGGCTACCCATGACATAAAATGTCTTCATCACCTTTTCCCAAAATGGTAAAATATTGGAGCTGTTTCATAAGTCATCCTGTCATTTATGTACATACATGGAGCCAAAATTGTAAAATTTTGTCTGATGTTAACTGGGATGTTTTAAAGGGACATTTCACTTGTCAGGTGCATTCAATCCTTTCAAAACCTAAACCACCCGCTTTCATACAACCAACCACTGGATGCATTACCTTAACTGTGTACCTCAATCTTAAATAAATGGGATTTTATTCAATTAAAAACCCTATACACTGATCAGACATAACATTAACACCACCTGTTGATTTTAATGTGGTGGGGTAAAGCGGTATATCTTGGGGGGTGTGGAGGGAGAGAGGTGGCAGAACACGGTGTGCGCAACTCGCTGCATAGCTGTAAATCAGAGTGCCCCTGTCGTCAGTGTCCCTGGTTAGCATAACATTAAATCTACCAGGTGGTTTTAATGTTGTGACTGACCAGTGTAGTTTGTACTGTACAAATGGTAGTATACCCAGCTTGGGGGTTAATTAGTGTTTGTAGGCCTGGCTGCTGCTGCTATGAGCATTACATGTAATGGACCATGACTCATCTTTTAAATGACAGTTAGCATTCTCAAAAGTTTATTTTGACTTGTTGTGAAATTAAAGACAGGTTATAATTAGTCTATAATTGTCTGTGTGTGTGCTCAAGTGAATATGATTGGAAAGAAGAAAACACTTGTCTAATTTAATTGTTTTCTAAAAGCGTGTTTTGTATTTTCCTCACCCTCTCTGCTGCTCCCTTTCTCTGTGCTTGACCAGTCTTGATTTTAAAGAGGATTTCAGAACCAGATGGTCATAACAATTAGAAAAACAATTACTGCATTATAGGTTAGCAGAGCACTGTTTATACCGAGACTGCATCAAGCTCCTGCCTTTTCCTGGCTTGTTAGATTAGTTTGGCTATAACAATGGATTCTTGTTTTATTTTTTTTTTTCAATATTCCCGTTATTTGATGACACGTGTCCTGTGTGAGTTGCTAAACTCTGTAAGCAACAGCAAACAACCACTCTAAAAACCCAATTATTACAAACAGAACTGTGTCTCAGCTCCTTACTACATACTGTGTACTTAACTGGGTAGTATACTTTTCATATTTTTGTATTTAGTTTGTGATCTCATGACCACAGGTGAGGGCTGGAACAGTAAATTGAAAACTTTGCCTTTTGGCTCAGCTCCCTCCTTACCACAACATCTGCATTACTGCTGAATCTGCACCAATCCGCTTGTCCATCTTTCGCTCAATTTTACCGGCACTCATAAACAAGACCCTGAGATACTTAAACCCCAGGATCTGTTACAAACCTGGCGGAGGCCAACACCCATTGAGAATTTTTTTGACTTAATTCTGACAATACAGACGGATCTCATTATCGTCATGCAAAGAGCGTATGGCCCATAACGGTGCCCCCCAGCACTCCATGCTACCACAGAAACGCCCACAAGACATAGTCATAAGCCTTCTCTAAATCCATATAACGCACGTAGACTGGATCAGCAAACTCCCATGATCACTCAAGCAGCCTTGCAAGGGTAAAGAGTTGGTCTCCTTTTCCAGGTCTGGACAGAAATTAGTGTTCCTCCTGGCATAGGCTTTCCCAGGGAGGTTGTGTTGTGTGATACCCCTCTAACTGAAGCAAACCCTTTTTTAAAACTTTTCAGTCCATTGGCACTGTCCCTGTCCTCCGTGCAACATTGACGAGACGTGTCAACAACACCACCTCGACAATGTCCAAAGCCTTCAGCATGTCAGGTTGCATCTCGTCCACACACTGGTGAGCTTTTTAACTACCTCAGAGACCTTTGCCTAGGATATGATTGAGGCCCCAACACTTCCCTCTACCTCTACTTCAGAGGACATGTTGATTGGATTCAGGTGTTCCTTCCACCGCCCAACCATATCCCAAGTCAGAATCAGTATTTCCCCTCCCCTGCCGAACACGGCCTGGGCCAGGCCCTGCATTCTCCTCCCGAGTCATTGAATGGTTTGCCAGCACGTCCTTGAGCCCAACTGAAAGTCCCTCCCCATCCCACACCCGGGTTTTTTCTTCGGCAACCACCTGACCCACAGTTTATTTTATCATCGTGTATCATATCCAGATTAATTTATTGAATCAGCAATCCCACCAATTAGTGTGTAATTGTAATGGATTATTTTCCACTGTGGAATGCACAAATGAAGGCGCTACTAAAACGTTGATTGTGGATGGCAGTGAAAAAGCTCCAGGATCACCTCAGAAAACAAAATAACTTGCTATTTTTGGAAATAAATATTTTACTGTCCCATCAGGGTAAATTTGCAGTTTCATTTGAAAGTGTAAAAAATTAGTATGCTTAAAAAAATATTTAAGTACATACTGTATGTAGTTAGTGTGGAGTGGGCACACAGCTGAAAAGATTGACATTTGATGCAGCAGAGGGCAGCAGTCTCTCTATTAGTATAAACTCACACAAGATTGACATGTTTTAGGAATCTGTAGTGTTCTGTGCACATTCGCTTGTTTTTTTTTTGTGGCTGTAGGCTGATCATCGGAGTACTGCAGGTTTTACTTGTTATTACCCTGTAATGTGAGAACTTTGCAGAGTTTTGATAAAACAACCTTTTAATGTCTGAGCACATCTGAAATCTGAGCTGAAACATTTTCTTCATATTTTAATTTGAAAAGCACTTAAGTGACTCAGTGCTGTTTTTGTTTTTCTTCCTGCTGCCTGTGCTAGAGCTAAGAGCTGTAGAGTGTCCCTTCCTGGAGATTTGACTTTAATATATCGAGCGCAACAACAGTTGTCAGAGTCATTTGAACTCTTTATGCTGATGTCGGTCTGTGTATAGTAGAAAACCTCCTTTGGCAAAACTCAGATATATAAATGTTTGTTTTTGCTGTGAAGGGCCAATTTGTATACATATGAATATATCAATATACATATTTTTTAAAGCATTTTTGTATGTATCAAAGCTGCTTTTTAACATGTGTGTATCATGGAAGACTTTAATGTTTTATGTGTGCATTACAAGCCTACAGTGAGAGAAACTAGAGAGGCACAATTGTATACCATGTTGTCCTTCCTGTTTTGGTTTTTTTTTTTAAATCTCTCCCATTCTCTCAATAGGCAGTAACAAACTTTTAGCAGTAAGGAAGCTTCTCTGGTGCCTTACAAATAAAAGACGTGATTGAGAGTTATATTGTCTGTAGCGGATGTCTGTGTGGGACGGGGGGGTGGGGGAGTCTGGAGGACAAAAAGGCAGCATTAAAGGGTGTCAAAATTACTTCTCTTAGAGCTCAAAGTCATGAAATGAAGCATTTGAAGCTCGGTAAATGAACATGTTCAGGCCAATACTTTTTTTTCAGGCAGCATCACAGTTTAATCATCTCTCAGGATGAGTCGGCATATAAATATGACCCTGTGAGTTTTAGGTTTTATTTAATTCTAATAATGGATCAAATGACTGTATATTATGTGAAATGTATTGGTTGCACTGATAAACGAGATAATCACTCAGCTCCTTTTATTTTATGACCCACAATTTTTTACTCTGTGCACTTCTATTGCTGAGTTGGTAGAGACCAAAACCAGATCACTATTTGAAATGAAAAGTTTGCAATACAAAATACTGTTGCCACCATAGAGGTGAATGGAACTTTTTATTGATGCTTTATATTTAGCAGTAAAATGTTAAATTACAAAAAGCTTTCTCTTCGCTGTTACTCTAATCCCCAGAACATGTGAACACACACGCAGTTTCTTTGATAGACAGTACAATATTGTAGCATCCACAGTGAAGTATAGAGTGATTAATACTGGATTATTAGACTAATGCTGAAACTGATGAGTTACAGAAGACGTTCTGTATTTAAATACAACTTTTGAGTTACTTGTACTCAACCACATTCATTTTAACATCAGTTAATAGTTACTTTTGCAGGTTTAGATTTTAATAAAATGCTGATCATTTATGGATTAACCTGTCACTATATAAGGTGGTTAAAATCAGCCCCACCTTCACCAACTGCTGTTTCTGTTGCACAATCTGTAGCACAAACACATTTTAATCATAATTTTCACGATGTAATTAATCTGAAGCATCAAATATACACTGTTTTCTTAGTGAAGTACCTTTATATTGTACTTCAAGTACAAAAGTAGAGTATGTATTTTAATACTTTTACTGAAGTAGAAAAATTAAAAGGTACTTCTACTTGTAGTGGAGTATTTTTATAGGCAAATACTTGCACCTTTACTTTGAGGATTGAGATTGTGTAGTTTAATTAAACACATCAGCGAGCAGAGGTGTATAATTAATTTTAAAAAAAAGCTGAATAACAAAGTTCACCTAAACCTGTGACCATAATATACAAAACCTGTTATTAAAGTAGAAAAACTTGTTGGACAAATTTAACTGATGTTTTTTCTCAGTTACAAATTTTTTGTTACTGTCACCTACTGGATGAAATGCTGTACATTGTGCACTGATGCTGCTATAGTCTAACCTCAACTATTTGGCATTGACATGCACACTTAAATTAAAATAAGCTCACCTCCATTGTGCGGAGATGGAGATTGAAATCTCAGGAGTATACATCTCAAAAATCTGGTACCCCATTTAAAAATTTCCCCATGCTAATCAGAATAATAGCAGCGCTTCACACCTTTGAACACTGCTCCTAAAACCACATTATGTAGTTCGACAGCCTAAGTTCTGATACTGAGGAATCACACAACCGTCAGCAGCGTGTCCAGACACGAACTCTGTGTCAGCATGTTGTCCTATATTCTACAAAAAGACAAAGCAGAGAAAAGCACAATGAAAACAAAAAGAAAATCAAACGCAGTCTCTTGTCGATATAGCACATAAAGATAAGATCCTGGCTAATATGTATGACAGAAACTGCACAAAACAGGCTAAAGGAAAAATTTTTACATTATGTACAGTTTCACTACAGATTAGCGTCACCAGAAGGAAAAGGTCCATGATGACATATTTAGCTTGTGTAAGATTTGTGAAATCGTTGTTCCACAAGCACTTAAGCTTAAAAAAAAAAAAAAAAACCCTGAAAGAATGGAATGAATACACCTCCGTAATGCTCCTTTGGCCATCCTTTTAAAACCATTTAGGTAAGATTAATATCTGCAAACAAAAAAAACAGTGTTGCCAGCTCATAAGGTTATCACTGTAATGTCACAGTACTAGTAGTACATTCTTAGAAGCTACAGTTTATTAGATACTGTTATAAACAAAATAAAAATGTTAGCACTATACATAATATATGTATATAGCAGTTAAAGCTTTCTATTACACATGCAGACCTTCTAAATACAGTCAAATACAGAGATATCTAAGTGTCAGAGATACCAGATATAATCTAGCTCCAGTGTAGGTAAAATAACAGTCTCGTCTGACTGGAACAAAGTAAAACATTCAGTCTCAAAAGTTTTGCCACTCCATTCAAGCCAGAAAGAAATCTTTGGCTGGTGTTTTGAAATTTTGTAGATTAAGTATTATTTGCTCCTTTTTTGATTTAAGTTGCAGCACAGATTCTCATCACAACTCTCGACACAAAGAATTAAGGAAATAATACAATAAAATATATGTGATAATTGTACACTGTTATATAAAACACACAATTCAATCACTGATACTTCAGCAATACACACACACACCCCCCCCCCCCCCAAACTAAAATGCACACACCCACACACAGACGGTGGCACTTCTGTTCCTACAGGTTTTGGGACTCTGGGTTTTCAGAGCTGTACGATTTTTGGGCAGTCACTTCCCTGTGGAGCAGGTCTAGTCTGGTTACTGTTTTGTTTTTTCTTTACAAGTCACATCCTTTTGGTACCCGAGCTGCTATTAGAGAGTGAGGGCCCAGGTTACTAAGAGTAGGGTTCGGAAAGGTGCTCATACAGTTCCAGAGTAGTTGTAGTTGTTCCCACGCTGCGAGTCAGGAGGCTGCGGGCTCGGTTTACGTTCGAGGCGTTCACTCTCTGCCGTGTCTGGTTGTGTGCAGGGTGGGGGTCGCTGCTTAAAGAAGTCTGAGACATATTTTACCTGAAAAAAGAGAAAGTGTCAAGTCAGAGTAAACACAAAGGATGTTTTTAGATTTACTGTACTTAAACCGTACCTGTAACTGTAATTAAATGTAATAATTATAGTTAATGTAATAAATAGCTTACTAACTTAAGGAAATCTTTTCCATTGTTTTAGATTGTCCCAATCTTACGTTTTGGTGACACTGGCAAGTGTAAATTCAGCTCTGTAATAATTTGAGGCTTTAGGTCACAGTGTGACAAACAAATGCACTTCTGGTGATACAATATTTAAACAATAAGAAAAGGAGAAACGAACATGGCTTGAGAACACGCTTTAGCCAGCGCAACTCTAAGCACCCATACGCTGTGGTCTCAAAAGATAAGACGTTGATGGTGTGGTCAGACTTTCTATCTATCTGCTATCTAAAGTGTCAGAGGCTGTTGCTGTGCATTGCAAACTCTACTCCAGGCAACTAACACTTGTGTTTTGTGGGATTCTGTTTGCCTCTGGGGGCATGTACAGATGATACGGCAAACATCCTGCACATAGGGGCTGTAAAATATATGTACGTATATCACCAATTTCCATACTGAATTCAGTCGCAGAAACACAGAGTTTAACTCACGATGAGCACAGCTATGAGGGCTCCCTGCAGCAGTCCTACCAGTACGTCACTCCAGTGGTGTTTGAAGTCCGACACACGCGTGTATCCCACGTACAGAGCAAACGCCACCAGGAAGAACTGGATGGTTGGTCGAACCAGCCGCGTCCACTTCCCCTGCATTCTGGCCTGGACGTAGAGCTGAAGACAAAAAAAGGAAAACACTGTAATTTTAAATCTAATTATAACTGAAACTAAACATTTTTATTATGTATATGTAATTTACACATTGTATTAAAGAGGAGTCAGCTACATGAAATATGCAAGTACAAAAACAACAAAACAAACATGACAGTTTGCTTTTATATTTATGAAACTCAAATGAGAAGGAAAAACTAATTGTGTCCTCCTGGTAACAATTTTTTAATGCAAAATATTTTGCTGATTCCTGGAGCAGCTGGTAATGTTGCAGTAGAGACCGTAGCAGCTCCAACACATTATTTTACTCACACTTCACAGGGATTAAGCTGTTATATCTGTCATCTTCCGGCTATTGTTCGCTGTGTAGCATTGCAACAATAGTGTTTTTGAACTTGAGACGTGCATCTGCGCTGACCACATCTTTGTGTTTTGAGTCATGTGTGTGTGTTTGTGGTAAAGATTTTATCGCTACCGAAAGTGTCACGCAATGACAACGACACACTCACCGACAGAAAGAGCATGCAGTACATGCCGAAAGATGAGTGGCCAGAGTAGAACGATAACCTGAGGAGCAAAACAGACAAAATTCTGGTTTTTTTTCTTCAATTAAATGAGTGTTACTGAATCATCTAGCAACCAAATTGCATATTTGCATATAAACAATTACTTTATCATCACAAATTCCAGTACAATTTAGTCTACAATGCACCAAATTAAGCAATACTGACAAAACTAATTATGTTTAAAAGTGAACATTTAGTCAATTGATGAAGTGAGGCTAATGTGGCTATCATGTCTAAACTGCTTGACTTTAACTGTTGATTTAGCTCGAACAATAGATAAAGAGAAATGATCCAGAAAACATTAAAGTTATGTCTAGATTAAAATTTACATATGACGCATATCCTGCTGTTTTCTAAAAGGAAACTTGCAGCACATGTTCTGGTTCCAGCTTTTTAAATTTGCACGATTATATCACTGTATATTAAAAATCTTTTTAAACTGATGGTCAACAGCAGCTGATAAATTTTAGGCTCTGGAACAAAAAGGTAAATTTTATAATACATAATATTACATAGATTAAATAAGTAATATTTAGATTTTTATCTATCAGTGTTATCCATCGCCACTGTTAAAGACTAATAAACTATCCTGAACGTCAGCTTTTGGCAACTTCAGTTTTAATCCAACTCCAAAATTGTTGTAGCCAGCGTTCACAGTTTCAAACTCTACTACATAATAGTCTTAAATAAGGAAATTAAGGGGAGTGTAGTGTTGAAAGAACCCACCTGGACTCAGTCACATTGCGAGGGTTACCAGTGCAGTTGATGTGCAGCACGTATCCATTACAGCTGACTGGGGCGCACACAGATAAGAAGTTTGGACGGGGGCGACCTATGGTGAATTTTGCCAAGTCGGTCAGTGACTGGCTCACAGCTCCTCCAAACAGGAAGGTGCCCACAATCTTGTAGAGGGCCGACAGGTACTGGTTGAACTGGGAGTTGGAGTGGAGCCGTTTGGTGTGGACGAGGTAGGCCTCTCCTGTAGTGATCTGAGGAGTAATGTAATGGGCTCAGTAAGACAAGAGTTAGATGCAGAGTCTGCATCTGCAAAATAACTAAAACTGTCAAATGTAGTGAAATAGATTTTCTCCCTCTGAAGTTACACATTACTTTAGTACCATATTTGAGTCAATGTACTTGGTGCCAGTGTCCGGGACTCACAATGACTATGGAGCAGATGATCGTGACTGCAGCCATGGTTCCATGAGAGATTGTGTCTTTTCTGTACGGATAGCTGATGCTCTTGTCATCGCAGTAGATTCCCCTTTGGTAAGGCCTGAACATCAATGTCAGGATGGCTGATGGTAGAGCCGCTGTAGAGAGAAAGAAAAGTAGTATGAGCACATAATCAACTGTACTGCTCAGTAAAGTTTGAAATTAAGGTACAATGATTATTTTGTAAAGAACATTATGAAAAAAATTCATTCAAGTATTACTAAAAACAGCACTGCAAACTGAGGTAACTGTGATTTATTTCTATTTAAAAGTACAAGACTTTACTAGTTATTGTAACTACTCTAAATTCAGTTATACTTTGAAAGCCACACTGCATTGTTAAGACCTAAAGGCCCATCCTGAGAGCAGCTAAGATCTTTCAGCACTGTACTGACAAGTCAAACATGAACCGCAACACAATGAAACGCAGCTCAGGAAACGGCAAAGAACACACAGATGGACGCGTCTTTGGGGTTTGAGCAGAAAGGCTGACTGTGCCAAGAAAATTAATTTGTCATCGGTAGAGCTCAGTGACAGCAGCTTCACCTCTGCACGTCCCATTTACTCTAGACAGAGGAACTGCCTGTCACCATGGCAACATGCGGGACAGGGCCGTTATGACCTTTGACACCGGGGCAATGTTTAAACAGTGAAGGGCCTGGGAGCTGAAGATTGTACTAGGACACACACTGATACATACAAAGACATGTGCATCTGTGGCCTGCAGCCTACAGAAGTCTCTCTAAAAAAAAAAAGCTTGTATATGTAAACCTGTAACGAAAACTACATTTATTTATTTTTGCCTCTATGACAGAAAACGTGCAGTTTAACAGTTTCAAAGGGATCTGAGCAGGGCAATAGTCTGATCTGCATGGCTGAAGTCAGAAGCTTTCTCTGCTATTACCTTTACATAGTTTTCCTGTTTTCAAGAACTCCGCGTGGATGTTTTCGTAAGCTGAAGCTGTATATACACATATATATACACACACACTTCCATAAGGGCGACTCTCCACTAACAGATTGCTTCCTTCCTCCTAAGTGCAAAACTGTCGCTCTGACAGGCAGGACTAAATGAAACCACATGAAGATACACAAATACAGAAAAGAAAACATGTGGCAGGTAGGCAATTCTGACAAGGTAATTCTAGCATGAGGTCATGTGTACATATATGGATGTCTAACAATCAAGAGTGTGAATCAACTATGAGGTCATACACACTGCGTAAGTCTGTCACATGTGAACATTTGTAGGTGTTGTTTCCTCTTTACTGCTTAGACTCTTGTTACACAAGATTATTAATATATAGCACTGAAAATAAAAACTTCTTTAGTGAATTCAGGGAATTCTTTAAAGGAAAATGGTTAAAAATGAAAGGACGCATAAAAAGCGACAACAGGTTGAAGGCTTTGCATTAAAAGAACTACTCAGTGACATCTTAAACTTTTGCTTTCATCCTAACATTTGTCATTAGATTTCATACATTTATAAAATAACATGCTGACATATTTAACATCCATAAAAATGCTGACTGAACGTCTTCAAATAAATCCCTGTCAGTGTAAGCAACGCTTGTTAATGCAATAAGATTTTTAATGGTGTGCTGTGAGTTTGGCAGAGTTAAGACAATAAAACTGGTGATGTTGTAAGCCTAAAACCAACAACGCATTACACCATTGTGCATTATGGCAGCCAGTCTGGTGCGTCAGAGAATTTAAAATACTGCTGCTTCTCTAGAAATCTCTCCAAAGATTGCCTGGACTAGCTGAATACATCTATGTTGCGCACTTCCAGCTACCTAAAGACATGCCATGGGCCATCGTGCGCTTCTTTCCTGCACTGTGGTCTTTCCTGTTTTGATGCATTGTGTAAGGGAAAATATGCTGCTACACAAATAAAACTACTTCTATAATTTCAATTCTATAACACAATATATTCAAAAGAACCTTCTCTATAGATCTATAGATTTGTTTTTTACTTTTCTAAGTGGGGTGTAAAGCTTTTTTTTTCTTTAATTAAAAAAGCAGCATAGTGTTTTTTTTTTTTTATAATTTTGATGGGCCTATTAGCCACAGTTTTGTTTGTGACTACTTAGAGCAGGAGTACAATGTAAGTGGCATCAACTGAAAATAAACTACAGTGCACATGTTCATGGTGATGCAGAAACATGTTTCCTCGTTAAAGAGAATTTATTTTGGTTATGAGGAGGCCCTCCCTTTGCGCTTCACATCCCAGAGTTCATTATTCCAGTAGGTCAAGCATGCTCTCAGCTACTCTCTGATGTGACGGCCCAACCATTGTTTATTCTGCAGGGTGCAAGGATGATATTTAGATAAGAGGCTGCTTTTTTACTACAAGTCTCTGGTGGCTACATACTGCCAGGGTGGAGATGTGAGTTGAGCAATGGCCAGTGGTGAGGAAGTTGATCCTGCTTTGTATCAAACATTCAAAAGTTTCTGGGAGCTGAGCCCATAGAGAGTTCCTATTATCTGAACGGGACTGGCTGTTTTTTCTGTTCTATTATTACAGAGGGCCTGGGGTATGTTTTTACAGGCCTTTGCTGGGGGAAAAGTTGCAAAAGTTCATTCCCTAAATTTACTGAACAATGTGTTGCATATACAGTAGTAGAGAATATTTAAAATAGTAAGGACATACTAATTTACTGTGCCTAGGGAATAGTTTGTCATTTTGATAAACATATCCATTTTCTTTCTTGAAGAGAATTAGATACCACTCTATATATGTTACCTAAAAGTATGCCTCAAGCAGGCTGTCCTCAAAAACTGTGCAATCGTGTAAGAAAGGGACTAGACTGAAGCAGGTCCTCGAAGGCTTGTGAAGGTAGATAGGTAAAGTGAACACGGTTATATTTGGAGAAATCCTGGAGCAGAACTTGATGAAATCTGCAACATAATTATGACTTGGGAGAGGTTTTCTTGTTTTGTTTTTGAGCAAGCAAACAGCGAAAGCTACACCCAAATGGTTTAAAAAACGACATGAGTCAGAGCCCAAGACCAATCCAATCGGGAATTTGTGGCTGCACTTGAAACTGCTGTTCACTCACGTTCCCCATACAACTTGACAGAGCTGGAGCAAGCGAGCGAGTGTTTGTATGTGCAAAGCTGACTGAGACCAGGCTTAATGCTGTAATTGCTGCCAAAGGCACATCTACTAAATACTGACTTGCATAACAGCCTCGTGAGGTTGCCAGACAATCAGTGGAGACACCACACATCATGAAAAACTTACAGCATGTAAATCCCTCTAAAACAATGTCTCTGGGATTAATCAAGTATTTTGAATCTTGAATAAAAGCATCATACATTGATAGAGTTGCCCGTTTCATCCTGCTTCCATTTTCTAAGCTAAACTATCATTGTCCACGCTGTACATCATGTGAAAGAGATAGTAATGATGTTTTTTTGACTTGCAAGCATTTGAGTTATTGGACAACTCAACATGGCAGCTTTCAGTTGCCATGTTGAGTTGTAGTTTCTTACTGATTACTGGCAATTCCAGTTCTCAGTCAATAAAAACTAGCAAAACCAAAGAAATATTCTATTTAATTATCCTGGGATGTGCTGAAGCCTTTCCCAGCTATCACTGGGCGAGAGGTGGGGTACACCCTGTGCAGGTCACCAGTCTATCACAGGGCTGACATATAGAGACAGATATAATCAGTTACACTCACATTCACTGCTATGGGCAATTTAGAGTCACCAGTTAGCCCAACATGCTTTGATCGATGGGAGAAGGAATCCCCGGAGAGAACATACGCAGACACGGTGAGAACACGTGCTAACCACTACACCACCGTGCCGCTTTGTTGATAGATAATGCATAAATAATGCTGAATATAGCAGGAGCTCTGGTAAATTTCCGTGTTTCTTTAACAGTGACATCCATGTTTGCTTTCTTATCCTTAACCCTTTCCTTTATTCCTTCCTTATTACCTTCTTCCTTCCTCCCTGTCACTCCTAAAATAATTCCTTAGCTTCTTTAATTGATCTGATCACTCCCAAACCAGAAAGTGAAAGCAAACTACGATTGTCCTCACCATCAACACTTTCACTTTGAATACTACTAGAAGACAATGCTTGTAAACTTCCTTTGGTTTCAGCTGGGATTATTTTTAATAGAGAACGTTTTTTAATTAAATGGTAAATGGTCTGCACTTATATAGCGCTTTTCTACCTAGGCTGGTACTCAAAGCGCTTTACACTGCTTCT
>JAUYWH010000014.1:6629552-6709382 GCA_034779795.1 Ctenopoma multispine | reverse complement strand
CAGGAGGAGCCGGGAATCGAACCACTGATCCTACGATTGGCAGGCGACTGCTCTACCTCCTGAGCCACAGCCGCCCCATAATTAGACGCAGACTGCTTATAACAGTCCTAGTCTAGTAGTAGCTCTGGAAGTTTTGTTTAATTTGTACTTTCACTATGAACCCTTACAGCTGCAGACAATGTAGACACTGGCAGATAAGGCATGCACGCCGAGTTTCTGCTGAGCTTTTGTCTTCAATAACAAAATGTTCACTGGAGAGATAAAAAAAGGAAGAGGAGGAAAGTATCGCTTCACGCTTTCAGAATGTCTTCTGGCAGGAGTGAAGGCCTGATTCCACTTAAAATAAACATAATGGAATCTCAGACACAAGTACAGCTTCCCCTCGACCTCTAACCCTGCGGGAAGTGTAAGTGTTCCTGTTATTCAGCTCTCAAGATGAGCACGGACCTCTGCCACTCATCTTGGGAGCAGAAAAACTGAGACACAAAACAGAACCAAAAACAGGTAGCGGTGTTGCATGTGTGAACATTTGTCCGACGTCCGCATGTCAGGGCTCAACAGGCCATTGTGAGATTTGCGCGTCTGCTGAGGGGCCACGCAGTTTGTTAGCTAACAGGGATCCGATGTTCCACGTCACACTGAGGTGCTTGGAAAACAAATATTTTAGTTGTGAAGATCTTTTTGTTTCTTTCTGCAACATTTTTAACCCTAGGCAACTTGATGTTTCCCACAGCATTCCCAAGAAAATACCTAGAGAAGCAGTGTCTTTAGTGATGTGATTTCTTTCATGACTTTTGTCATTATTGTTTTGGTTGTTTTTTTGGGCTTATTCTACTGTTTCCAAGTACATTGTTGAGGCAGAGAAAGTGCATCACTTCCTGTGAGGCCGGGGATGTTTCCTGGGAAAGTCCTCACGACGCTGGACAATAAGCTTTTTCTTAATATATCCACTGCTTTAGACTAGCAAAACCTTTTGTATGAAAAGGTTAAGCGTCACTACTTTAAACAATGCTACGTGCTCTGGAATGCATTGTTTGATTTTTATGCCTCCAAAAACGATCATTTTGATTAGTTTGTTCCCTATTTTGCTCGCAGTAAACCGATGGATTGATATGCTGAATTAACTTTTAAAATGTGTACAAGCGACATATCCAGTATGCAGTTTTCTTTATTAAAGCTCTGTTAAAGTTGCATGTGCATTCGTCTCCTTGTGTGCAGTAATGGAGCACATGTCATCCTAGTTGTCTTTCCATATGGTTTCAGCGACAATGCAGTTGAGCATAATAATTTGAATGATTGTTCATCCTGAATATGTGTGCTTGTTAATTTCTACTTTGTGTTGCATGCAAGTTCTCGCTAAAGTCACTGTAAATACTTTTATACTGCCAGGTGGTTCATCTATGATAATACATCACCATTTATTAGTTGATTGTATTTTGTATTAAGAACTGTGTCACAAACACAGAAACTTCAGTACCAAGTTGATAACAAAAATTGGATACTGGCGAATGTAATTTTTTTTGGCACTGTTGCACTGAAAAGGTCAGCATAATACCCCTCTATTGTTAATCAAAAAAGGAAGGAAGTTAACACTAACACTAGCAATAAGTCAGGTGAAAAACAGAGGAAAAAACCCAGAAGTCATGTGTATTTTCATGCATCAGCAACAAATTACCTTTAGAACAAAAGAAAGAAACACCTGACAATGTGTCAGTAAAATGTTGGGGGCACACACACACACACACACACACACTAGTTCGCTAGTTCTTTTTAATTTACTACAGACATTTCTTTGTTTCAGTTACGGGTTCACAGGGATGTCACAAAGCCAAGCATTTAGCAGTCAGTACCAATACTTCACAGAAATTCTACAGTTGTCGATATCAATTTCGACATCACAGCAAACAAGTACAGTACTGTGTAAATGTCCAAGACCACTATTGAATTAGTTTTTCAGCAATGCTATGACGTCCATTCATATTTATTTCTCGGTTTTTACATTAGAACAACTAAAAACACAAAATGGTCTTCACAAAGACCATTCCTGATCAGGTTTCTTTCAGGCTATGGAAGGATCAACTTGGCATCCAGATAAAGCTGCCAAATGCAGAGTCAGGTCCTTGCTGGTGAGGGACACTCCTTCCGGTGTCTCAAAGAGGAAACTCTGAGAAACTTATATTATATTTTGGCAGGTCTTCCTCTCCTATTTTTGTCCTCAACCTCTCCAGAATCTTCTACAGAGATCATACTCTTTGTCACTTTAGCCTAAATAAGCTGTTGCAAATCTAATGGTCACCAAAGACTTTTGCACAGTACTGTGTATATACACATGTACTTACTTACTCAAATGACACAGATAATTGGAAATAATTCTTCCTCTCTCATATCAAACCATGACAGAACTGAAAAGGTCTTCTGAAACTGTTAGAGACAATAAATGTAACCATGCACAGACTCTATATTTATAGTACTTCTGTCAGTGGCGTGTTTTACAAGCAGCTTGCCTACACCACATACAGACACAGTCTCTGCAACATCTCGCTTTCATTTTCACACAGGAATGTCAGAAAGCTGAAGTCAACCATTTCTACTGACATATATTTGGCAATCAGATACTGTGAGTATGAAACATTTGAAGAAGCATCTCTAACATGTCAGAAAGGAGACAACAGCAGCTGTTATCAGTCACATAACGTGTCACCTCTGAACCTCTGTGACAAATCCTTTCAGGGTTCTTCTGAGGTCTTGTCACAAACCCTAATTTTGCAGCACTAATCATTTCCACGTTTCCTGCATTTAGAGTTCAAACGATGGATGGCACCACTGCCCAACATAAAGTTTAACTATGATCCTACAAGTAGGTTATAATGAACATTTACACCAATACCACTTTGAAACAGAAATGTTAAATAACTGTCATTGTTCCTTTTCTTAAACCATGTTGTTCCCTTTAGAGTTTACAATAACAACGCACGTCTTAACAACAACATCCTATTTTAGACAAAAGTGGGTCAAACAGAATAACAAAATAATTTACAGTATGTTGATATAACCATGTTTAATTTTGTAATCAAAAATTTTGTCTGTCACTTTACTGTACATTATGCTGTAAATATAAAGAAGTGAGCTGTAAAAGTTCACCAAACAAAACTGAAAATGTATTTGTGCTTAAATGCTATGGATTCATTCATTCCGTTTAACAGGTACATTATGTGGGTAATGAGTGATACAAATGTCTGGGTAAAGTAAAATCAGGATTTGTTTCTAAACATATTAAACATGTTAAAAAACTATGGAGCACTGAATTGTGAAGTTAGATTGCTAAGAGATTTTTTTTTAATTGTGGTCAGGATGTTTGGAGAAAGGAAGATCGAAAATGAACCGGCAAGATTTAAACATCTCTTTTCAAGACTCCTTCAAGATTCCGATGTAATATATTATTGTTTAGCCAATATTCACTTTTATAGTGGCCTTTAAAGAACACCTTTTCCCATCAGCTACAGGCGTTTAAGGGCTAAACGTCACAGCTCAAGAGAAAAGGTGAGTCCATGTGTGAGGCGACGGAGAGCTCAGGCATGTCTGGAATAACACTGCTGACGCTTTTAGACAGAGATACAGCTAGAATGTTAAAACAACAACTTTGGAAGAAAGCAATAGTGAGTTTATTGAACATTGACAAAACCATGTCACGACATATACCCGGGTTGCTTCACCCAGGTATTTGACTTCACCAGACACAGATAGTAATACCTTTTCTGTACTTTATGTCCTGAGCTGTGGTAACACACAAATTTCCCCGCTGTGGGATCAATAAAGTTCTATCTTATCTTATCTTATTTTATCTTGAGCTTGAAATCTAATATTTTTCTAATCTGAGTGGGTGCTGAACACGATATTACAGCTTTTCCCCAACTTTAAACAGTAAAATAAAATTATTTGAATCATACCTAAAACATCCTTCACTCTGGAGGCTGATCAGAGTACAGGAACAGTAACAAATCAAGAGTCATAAAAGGTAATTAAACAGTAATGGTGAAACTATCTCAGTGACCTCTGTGCATATGATAAGTACATCTACAGCTGGACCCACTCTTGCTGACAGGCAGCTGGAAAGACTAAAGCTCTTCAAAACCGCTATTAAGACCGAGACAAACAACTGAGCTGAACGCGAGTCCACACAGTTTGTTCAGACATGACTTCGCTCAGGTTGGCGTTATAAACAACAGAAAAACAGAAGGTTTTTCTCTAAACGGATCACTGACAGTGTAAAGAAGAACATGACATTTTGGAATTTGTGTAATTTCTTGCGATTAACACATTCGTGTCTGCAAGACTAAGGAAGTTTGCAACAGTTAGCCCTGTTCTAACCAAAGGTATTACAATATATCAGACAAAAAAAACAAAAGCAACACACTGCAGAGTTTGTCAGGGAATTACTGTTACTGTATGTGCTATATCTTGATTCTTTTTTGCCCCAAGTTTCAAATCTTATCACGCCACTCAATGGGCGTTATCAGTTGTCATCACTCCCATAATTACACGTCAGAGGAGCAGCGCCTACCAGCAGGCAAGAAGGTGTCTGAAAAATGTGGCCGACCTTTAGCAGCCACAGTAAATAAAGCAGAACAAAAGACAGTTTACGTATAAAGAGAAACTACATAAGGGGGTAGTCAGAGTGAAAATAAAAACTAAGCATATAGACAGGAAACAAATCAATTTTTAAAGAGCTGTTAATATTCTAACCTTGGTAAATGATTACTTGAATCTAATGATCTTTACTTAAACATAACTTAAGTTGTAGTAGTAGGACTGAAGAAGTTTCTGTGCCCGAGTCTGGTCCCTGTGAGGTGGAGCAGGGCCCTACTAACCCACATATGTGCTCTTGATAATTGTCACTGAAAGCGGTGATAACATTCAAAGCAGGCGGTTTTCAGCCTTTTTGATAGCTAACACTCATAACTCCTGAAAAAACAAAACAAAAAATAAATAAATCCAATTTTATAGTTTTTGCCTAGAACTCTACACACAGTTCAGACATATTGTAGAGCGTGATCCTCTAAAAAGAAGAGAGAGAAACCAAGGAAAAGAGAAACAAAAGATGAGCAGAGCATCCCGTTCTCACAAAAGTTAATTTTAACAATCTTGATAGTTTGACCAAGATAGGAAAATTGTAACTGTAGCTTGAACTTCATGACCAAAACTGCAACAGCGTTCTGCTGGGGGGGGGGGCTATCTGTGTGAACATGAGAGCTGGATGTGTGTGTGTGTGTGCGTGTGTGTGTGTGTGTGCGCACACGCTTGTTGTGTGCACTTCCGACTTGTGTTGTATCTGCTGATCTGCTGTGTGCTGTGCCATGTAACAAATAATGGCAGGATGGAGGTTTGACTGCAGAGAGGAGGAGGGAGAAATAAAACACTGAGTAGATTCAGAGATCAGTTACAATCTGAACATTCCTACCATATCACCCCCGCCACCCACCCTAACACACAGACACTCACAAACACACTGAAACCCCCCTTTTAAATGAATGGATTCATGCCTGATGAACAACAGAGTAGATAAAAAAAATATATATCACGATTGTAAAATAGAAATTACAGTAATACTGTGGATTCATTTTCACATGCAGGAAACAAACCAGAGTGGGATTATAGTAATTAGTAAAGGATTAGTAATGTTATCTATAAAAAGAAATGTCAGATTATATCTTTATGTGTAATGCCTATAAAGGTTTTCACCCCCATGGAGGTTCTCATCTTTTTTCTTTTCATAACACTAGATTTGGCTTTTGGCAAAAACTGACAAGAAAATATTTTCTTATGTCAAAGTAAAAACTGACATCTACAGAGTAATATAAATTATGTAGAAAAAATATAAAACAGAAAATAAGTGATTCCATAAGTATTCACCACTTTCAAAGTTACTCACATAAATAATTACCGTTATAGCCAATTGGTTTAAGGAGTCACACAATCAAACGGAGATCGCCTGAGTGAAATAAATGCATTTCGAAGATAGTTTTATAAATACGCCTGTATCTGGAAGGTCAGGTTACCGGCGAATCAGTATTCAGCAATACACTATGAAGAGAAAAACAACACCAAGAAAATACCCCACTGAATATCCCTGACAGTACAGTTAAATCCAACTTTTAGAAATGGAAAGGATAAGGCATGGCAGATCGGCATCAAACACTTAGTGACCGTTCCACTAGGGGACTTGTGAGAGGGGCCACAAAGACAGCTATGACTCGTCTGTAGTTTAAAAGCCTGACATGGGAGAGACTTCTACCAACAACTGTTGGCTGGTTGTACACCAGTCAAAGCTTATGGGAGAGAGACAAAGAGAAAATATCTCATTTTAAATCTCATGAGAGTTTGCCAGGAGGCATGTGGAAGACAATTATTTGGTCTGAGCCCAACATTTACAGTTTTTTCTATTAGACTATGATATGATTCATGACACGCGTCTTTAAATAAAGTGGTTTCACTTTGTAAATGCCATGTGAGCGACCTCCACCTGACAAAAATCACACAGATCACACTTTCCCACAGCGTGTGACGACAAAACCGCGAATATCAAGCTTAGTCACAGTAAAGTGAGAAATACTTAATCATCACAGAAAATGATGCCACATGTCGGATTTCGCAACAGTAAGCTTTGATGTGGAACTTCATTGATGATTGTGCAGGACTGAATTAACCTAGAGAAGAAATGCCTATGATTCAATTTGTCTCTGATGCTCACGACCCACTTTTCTTTGTAAAGCTAATACCAGCTTAATCGACCGGTTTAAAAATCCTTTAAGTTCTTTACCTTTATGCAAGTTTTAATCCAACAAGAGGTATGTTAGAGCTAACCCTAACCCTGCTGAGAGCAACGAAAAAATGGGCATTAACAGTGGATTGCTTGTCAGGTGTGCACACATAAACCTGAATCTTGAGTGTAGAGAGGCTTAAACAGAAGAACGGTCATTATCATTCCTCTCATAGAGTCACCAGATGGGTTCACACGCACACACATGCGCGCACACACACACACACAGACACACACTGTAACCTTTTATGTTTTTCTTGTTTTCACATGGACCCCGTTGCAGAAAAGTCGACCCAATATTTCCCCCAAAGACATCTGCAGAAATTTTAAAAAGTGAAATCAACTCTCGACTGCAAACATGAGCAGCTGGAAGGTGTCAGTCCTGTTAACTGATTTGTGTCTTCTTGAAAGCGTGGAGCATGTCGCAACAAGCTGCTTTGTTCCTTGTACAATATTCAAGCACACGCACCAAAGAGCCCACCCTCCACAACACACGCACACACCTGATCTGCAGCTTCCAAAACAGGATTTTAGCTATCACAGAAAGAGAGATTCATTGCAGGGAAACTTTGCTCTTCCTCCTAACCCTAAGTTAAAAAAACAAAAGGTGCAGGAAGAAATAGTACGAATGCATTCACAGCCTGGAAATTATTCATAAAAAATGTGAAGAGACAGGTGTGAGATGCACATACAGCCTAACAGCATTTCATGGTTACTTAAACTCAACTGATTCAATCTATGGGCAAATAAAATGAAATGAAATGAAATTGAGTACATCATCCCTCCAGCATACCTGCACTCTGAAAGCCTCAGAGTGTGATAAGATAGGATGTGTCCTATTGCGACCTAAATGACTCTACTGAAGAAATCAGTTCAGTCACAGTCAGAGATCAACAAAGTTTTCTCCTGAATCCTTACTCAGTGTTGGGAAACACTCTGACCTGTTTGAACAAGATAGAGAGAAATTGATGACTCGCTTAATGGTTTAATTGTCATGCAGTTAGCTATTATTGGATCTAATTTGAACTTTTTTTCTTCTGTTTTTTTTTTTTTTGCAATAGAACATTATGCAAGTAAAAAAATGTAAATGAAGACCATGCATTTTTAATCAGGAGTTGGTCAATTCGTCTAATCGTGCAAAAGGATCCAGGAACATGTGGGTTTTATGTGATAGAGCTGTAAATCATGCGTGTGAGTGAGAGTGTTGAGTAATCCCAAAGTTACCAACAGAAAACTGAATATAAAATATGTTTGAGTCCCATTTCTTATCGTGTCCCAGAAAAATAACTAATTAACACACACTGGAGGAACTGTAAAAACGGACTAATCATGTTTTCAGCCATGTTGTAAGGACGAGGGAACAGGGTTTGTAACTCACCAACGAAGACGCACAGAATATCCACCGCGATCAGAAGCACTTTCTTTCCTTTCTCTGGCATGTTTCCTCCGATGCCGCTTTACTTTCATAAATGAATCGCGCTTCTAAAAAGGCATATGGCTGTGTAGTAATATGAGAAACGCCTGAAGTAAACTGTGGAAAAGTAAAACTATTAGGAGAAATGGAGCTGCTGGTTCTTCCGGCTCCGCTCCTCTGTGTACCTGTCTGCGTGTGCTGCGCTCTCTCAGGTGAGCGGCGGAGAGCGCGGAGCTGCGTCGAGTCTCTCGTCCTGCCTTTTTTTGCGCAATGGGAGGGAGGGAAGGAGGGAGGGGGCGTCGTCTCGCACTAACAGCGCAATCTTTTCTCCTAACATGAGGGAAAGCCCCCTTTTATATCTACTTTCTCTTCTATTCAAATCCAAGCAAGCGGTGAAATGATGATTTCTGGCTCTGCCACGTGGTTTAGTGTTTAGTAACAGGGAAGGCACACCCTCAAATACAACTTCATCTATTGCGTCGGATGACTTTTAACCATACAGATCTGACACTATGGGGAAAATAGTCCCTGGCAGATTCGTTCCTACGGGGGCCAAAAAGTGTTTGGAGCCACCACTTATGACCACATTATGAAAGAAAGAAAAAACACATTCAATTGGGAACCATGGTCGATGACAATCTTTAGAGAGCAGGGAGGTCCATGACCGATTTATATGCTGATAAGTTTTTCCTGTTTGCATCACTTATAATACAGCAGTTTAACAATTACTAGTAAAACACCAATATACTGAACATAAATGAGCCTGTAAGAAATTATGAAAATATTTCAATTATGTAAAGTATTTAAAAAATGAAAAAGAGTTTCAGAAACATGGATGACCTACACCTCATGCGGTCCCGGAACGCCTCATCAGCTGCAGGGAAACTGTCTATGATGACACTGATTTTCTGTAACAGTTAAATCATGGTCAACTCTGAAGTAATCAGTTAAAATCAATGTTACAGATATGCCTGTTATTGTGCTAGAAATAGGTCTAAATTTGAGATTTGAGTCTCTGTCCAAACAGTAAATCTACATGCACTGCATCAACACACACACACACACACACACACACACACACACACACACACACACACACACACACAAACAGCTGCGGAGAGGACACAAGAAATTACAAGTACAAGATAAAGATTCTTTAACACTACCAGTCAAATGTTTGGACACATAGAAATCAGCATGTTTGTGAAAGAAAAGCAGATAACATCAAATTGATCAGAATGAATGTGTAGACATTGTTCATATTTGTTTCATATTTGTTTTATTTGTTCATTTTTAAAAGAAATATTTACAGAAACATACAGAGGCCTAAATTCTGCAAACATTAGTACTGTCTTCCAACAGCATGTTATGTTTGATGATGCTAAAATTTTCATTTAAAAGGAGAACTGATCATTAGAAAAAAATGTGCAATGATGGTAACACAACTGAACCCATGTATCTTTATATGAAATACATGTTACTTCCTATGCGTGTCCAAACATTTAACTGGTAGTGTAGGTCGAGGTAACTAACATCTTTAACACGAGAGGTCTGGACAAAGACAGCAACATTAACACAACAAATTAAGTTTTGAACATCAGTTTATTCAGTATGTACAGAAGACAGTGCTGCATATTTTTTGCGTTTTATGTTCTTCATATTCTTGCTTAATAATTAGTAACATACAATTATTGAATCACTCACTAATAAAGTGGTGTGCATAAAAAATGTCTCCCCTCTGTCTTCTCAAAGTGAAACAAAGTAGATTTAAAGACACAGACTTTTTGATGAGTTAGATTACAATATTGATGCCACTGTCATGTGGCTAAGCTAACCAGCCACAAGTCACTGTAAATAAATAAGTACAACATACAGCAAGAGGGATGTGGGGCTCACATTCCACAGGGCAGTAGGAGAAATGTGTAAAAGAAACACGAAAAGGTGAAAACGATGTAGAAAATGTGTCAGAAGAAGCATCAGGGTGATGCTGGGTGAAGGTGTCAGAGTTAACGTTGCTTTGAGGAACAGGGTGTTTGAATGCAGTGCACTGAGCTGTGTGAGAAAGCAAAATGGTGGACTGGGAGATTCTGCTGAAGTCAGAGAGGGAAAGAGGGATTTGATATTGTTTCAGTAAAAGACTACAGGCTTGAGATGAATCAGACCTTTCTTCAGATGGCTCTTTCTCCCCACCTAGCTGCATCCTAACGTCATTAATGCTGACAGTGTGGCAGTGAGAAGGGGACGGGTTGGGTGTAGGAACATTTTTGAGAGTCTGCGAGGTTAACACGTTGGAATAGAAGTAGGAGCAGGAGGACAGGTCCATGCTGGAGGTCGTCCTGACTCTAGTCGGGCTCTTGATGAACATCTCTAACAGGTATTTTGAGGTGTCTGACAGCTTGAAGGGTGTGTGGAGTATGTTTGCAGGTTAGAGATTCTTTTATAGCTGATGTCCTGTTCTGAGCTGCAGGTCTGAAGCTCGCTCCCACCAAGAACGACAACTTCAGAGTGTTTGATTTCAGACTTCTCTGGTACCATTGAACGCTTCACACTCTGAGATAAAAAACAAAAGGCAGATATTCTATTCAATGTCTGAAGATTCTTTGTTTTAGAAATGAAAGATGCTGCTTTTGCTGCCATCTAGTGGCTGAAATGTCAAATTTTCTGACGGTCATAGAATTTCAATTGGACATCAGAGATTTTCTGTTGTCCATTTCACTTCATTGCCTAAAACTGAATGGGAACTGTATTCTTTTTAAAAAATAAAATGTTACGGGAGTAACACTGTTATACTTACTTACTGTTACTGTTACACGGTAATACTGCATGAGCCACAGATTGGCTGCTTCAGCTACAGTTGTTACTCTAGTTATTCTGGTGACAGCAGAATGAGGGTTTGGATGAAAAATTAATTATAATGTCAATGATAATGAGGAAACATGTCACCTAGTCAATATTATGGCACACAGGAACCTCCTATATATCATTTTGGATACACAGACAGTAGGAACACTTAATTCTTTGTTTCCTTGGGATTTGTTAATTATTAAATGTGCAGAATATTAAAAAAATTAAAACCAGCCTGATTGAAGCAAAAAACAACCAACACAAGAATTCTGACAGCAGAGCTGCTATGCAAGTTCTCAGGTTACCTCTGAGATGGTTTCTGGGGTCCACTGGGCCAGACTGCTGCTGGATGGGTCAGGGACGTATTGACACAGCTTCTGTTTCACCCTGAAAAGTTATTTGTTAGGATAAACATTTCAGAAGGAAGGAGAAGAAAATATAGTTCATAAAATGGTCATCTTGTTCCAAACAACCAGTGTGAGGAGTCATTGGTGCAAGACTAAGCTCTTACATGTTACTGTGTGCTAGGCAGGCCATGAGCACCAGCACCAGAGACGTCATCATGAGAGGAAGGATGGCATACATCACTGCTGAGAATTCCTCAGAGTCTTCACGCCCACATAGACACACATACACACACACACACACACAAAATTAACATAAAACATATAGCAATATATTGTTTCTTCAACTTCATGTGTGTGTCCTGTCTTCACCTATGTGCACATTAATGATGGGTCCAGCTGCTCCAGCGCCAGCGTCGGTGTTGACCCGCATGAAGATGTCATAGTTACCAGGCAACAGATTCTTCAGAGAGTAACCGCGAACGTGACCAGGCACAAACACGTCTGAATAAACAAAAGGTGATAAGGGAGAACAAATGTTTGTTTTTTTTTCTTTTCTGTGGTTGTTTTTCATGACTCTTTCTTTCTGCAATGTTGGTGTATAATGATGGTGAACTGTGGAAGAAGAAGAAGCTTTAAATCAATAAAAGAGGTCAGGTTATCTGGTAAATGATGCAAACATATTTTTAGCTGTTAACACATATTCTGCTCACAGGCATTTTCATCTTTGATGCATGGTGAGTTGTATGTTCTTTCAGGATGTGTGTGTGTGTGTTATCACTCACTCCTGGCTGGTTGGTTTACAGTGGAGTAACAGAGCGTGTAGTTCCGGACAAAACCGTGAAGCAGCTCCACGGCTACAGGACTCCAGCTGAGCTCCACTGTGCTGCCGGAGATCTGTTCCACCTTCACTATAGGACCACCTGAGGGAGCTATGCAGATAGAGATGACGATGATGATGAACCACGGAGCATATCCTTGTTGATCTCTCTTTCTGTTTTGCAACAAGCGATTTGATTAAGATGTGCTTGACTCACCAGACTCGATGAGGTGTCGTGTCTGATAAACAGTGTCAGAGACAATTTTGGCCTGTGAAGTTACTTCTCATACACGATTAAACATAATTACAAACCCAATTTCAAGTGTTTACCACAGTGCAGTTTAGCAGCTCAACTGTCTGATTGTCCTCTTCATTATGCACCACACATTTTGCACCACAACAGGAGACAGTTTGGGTCCTGCTGAAATATCCAGGGACTTTCCCAGACTTTCAAGGCAGCATGTCTCTTCCAATATAAAACACCATGTTGATGGTCCACATATGTAGGTGCCCATACCACGATCACTGATGCACCCCCATATTAACATAGATGCTATGGTCCTTGCATCTTTTTCTGATAACAGTCTGAGATAACAGTGTTTTTCATTTTTGGGTGGAGAACCCAATCAACCCGACATCTGTTTTGCCCCAAAACAAGCTGAAATATGGACTTATCTGACCAAAGAATGCATTATCACTGTCTTTAAATCCACGTGAAAGACTTAAAGGCAGTGGAAATGTGTTTGTGTGTGGTCAGACTTTGCTCTCTGGTCACGGCTCACCATTTCATGCCACAACCCTTTGCTTTCAAAGGCTGAGCATTTGGTTGATGCTCCTTTTATACCCAATCATTACATTTTTGGTGGTACATAATTCACTTGAGTGCACAGCATTAAATCATCATTTCTTATATTAGACTAACCAATTGTTCCATTTATCTGTTTATCAACTACATATAAAAATCCTTTGACAGACTCTCAGCAAAGCAGAGGACATGTTCTTACTGTGGAAAGACCTAAATAGACGTATTAAGGACTAATTACAAATGCATCTTTGCTTTTTGCCTTTTTCGAAACAATTATTTCACTTGAAATATAGTTTACTACACTAAAAGAACTAATGCCAAAAGAAATGGTCAAAACCAGCAATAATTTGACCCTATTAAGCTAACATTTTTTTGCTTTAAGCAAATGTTTATATATTTCTCTGACCAATAGACTTATTGTTGTCCAGACATTAATTGAAGATGGGTTCAGCAAACCCTGCTGAAGTTGCAGTAGTACAAGCAGATGTGTATCTGCAATAAATACACTCTTTACTTTAATTGGAGGTAATTTGCTAAAAGCTCTGCTGTTTTGGAAAATTACAGGTCATTAAAAAAAATATATAAATATCTGTTTTTCTTTTCTCAGGTTCAGTATATTACTGGTAAGAATAAATGGGCTTGGAGTTGAAAGCCACTGTCCAGACAGCACAAAGTACTGAGAGAAGATCAAACTCTTTCTTAAAAGGCACATGTTAAGATCACATCTCACATCATTTAACTTAAAAAAAGGTTCAAATACTTCATAAAGAAACTGAGTTGCAAAAGTTTTATATAGATCATGTACCTCCTTGGACTGTATAAATGTAGAGTGTCCTGTTTTGCCCTGCCCCTCGTTCACCATACAGCGCTTGGACAGAAACTGCATAACACTCCATCGGCTTTATTCCCTCTAAAACAACATAAACAAGAAAACCCTTATCAGTGACTATTCACATATAGATGGTGAATCTACTAACTGTAAATTACTGTAAAGTCAAATCAAAAACGAATCAATAAACCTCATAATTTCAGCTCTATAGGATGAAGGATACCTATATTTTACACAGCTTTAATCATCTGTATTTATCATTGATTTTACCTGTGATGACTAGTGCTGTACACGAACTGTTCAACTTTTCCCAGTATAGGATACTGTTGTTATTCTCTCTGACAGCAAACCACTCCAAGACAAAACCAGTCACCGACAGATCAACTCGAGATCTCCAACGAACATCTAAGTTTTTGTCATCCAGTGGACTTCCAGTGATTTGGCTCAGGGCAGGTGGTTCTGAAGTGAAAGAAGGAAGAAGATAAAGTATATGAGGATATATAGACAGGTGGCAATCCAACATACACACATTTCGCCTTGATATCATGACTCACGAGGAGTTTAATGAGCAGCCTACTTGTCTCAGAGGATCCGAGGAGCCATATTTGTGCTTCAGGAGAGGTCCCAGCAGAGTTGGATGCCGTTAGAGCGCAGGAGCAGCGTCCAACAGGAAGGAGCAAACTACAAGATGTACTTGTGTGGTGCAAATCTCTACAGTTCCCGTAATCATTCAGGGCTTGTGTGCTTTCTGTCTGACAAGTCACATTGTAGAAGAGAACTCTGCCATTGGCCAGAGAGCGAGGTAAGGGCTGAACAGTGCCAACATAAACCATGTGAGGAGACACAACCTTAAAGTTAATGTGTCAGACTATGCTGTGACATCTTTCCTCAGCTACAGTAATACAATCTTGCTTTCAAAGTGCAATAAATTAAGTTAAATTTCAAGGAGACAAATAAATTAGCAACATTTCGGGGGGAGGTGGTTATTAAAAACTAATGAGATCTCAGTTATTAAAATGTGAACTGTTAGAACAGTTAGAAAATATTACATGAGCCCTCATGATTTAAATTCTTACACAGTTCAACACGCACCTTCCAAAGCAGTGAGACAGGTCTCCATCCATTCTTGGCTCTGTGTTTTACTCGCCTCCAGAACGCTGGGGCTGCAGATGGAGCTGGAAGACCAAAGAAAAAGAACAGAGGGAAAGAAAAAAAATAATTTGAATGAAGAACATTTTTAAGGAAAAGCAAAGACAAATGGTCGGTATGTAAACTTTTACCAGCATTGAAAGCTAGAAAAACATTCACATTTGCCTTCGACAGTAGTGGGAGATTAAGAGAGAATATGATGATATATGATAATGTGAATAATTTATTTCGAACACACTAGACTAAGATGATAAAAATGTTAAACTACTAAATACTAATTAAAAATGTGTTCATTCATTTCCTGTCAGGCATAATAAAGACATTGCACTGGAAGCACGGGAAGCACTGGAAAGCTGTTTACTCCTGCTGGAAGGATCATGGGACTTTACCCATCTGGTCTACTGGTCTAAGTGTTTGGTGGACTGATATGCTCTATATGAGGTTTACTGGACGCCTTCCTCTGGAGATTTTTCTGGAGAATCTCACAGGCAGAGCTGGAAGGCAGAGGGTCTTGCCTACTTTTTACTTTACTTTCTTAGCCTGTTGCTATTAGAGCCTAAACTCAGATATGTGGCAGAAAATACATGACTACATAAAACTGCATTTATACTTTCAGACTTGTTTTGTTCAGCTAAGAAGGCCTCAGTAAGAAGGCTGGCATATACTTGTCTCATCTACTTTACTTTACTTGGCAGATGCTTTTATCCAAAGTGACTTACAAATCAAACATGTCGGCAAACATGCACAGTGGTTTGTTCACATATGTTTGTGCATGTATTTCTTTCAAACCTGTGTATATTTTAACAATAACCTTGTCTTTTCTGATCTGGATCACATCTGAATTATGTTTCTAACCTATGGGAGCCTGAATCCATCTTCTGCTAAATGGCTGTCACACATGACACTACTGTACCTTAACAATACTGATTTTTATTGCTTTCTTCTTGTTTTTAATCTTGCTATCAATCAACACTGATTTTGTTATGAACTAGGTTTAACCAACTGATTGACTCTGTCAGCAAACACAATACGCATGTTTGTCAGCTCTGTTTCCTCTCACCATCCTCTCCAGTCCTTCCCTGCTGCGTGTTGCTCCACGGGCTCCAGGGGCTCTCTGGTCCCCGGTAACAATGACGAAGCCTCACGGTGTATGAAGTGTCGGGTCTGAAGAAACAAACCAGGAAGTCGAAGTTTTTCACTGTCACATTTTGTACCTGAATATCAAGCTGTATGGGGAAGAAAAAGAAAAGGAAGATGAAAGTAACTTGTGGAAGAAACCACACATTTCCTTTGTTTTGTTTGTTATTTCTGAAACAGTTCGATATCAAATCATTAGGCAGTCTGGCAGTCTCATCATCATGAGACATGTGTTTGATTTGCTAACATTATTAAATATGAAAAGGGTCAGTAAGGAAAGAAAAAAAAGGGCATGCAATTTGAAAATGGCAAATGTGGTCTTAAATGGGAAAATAGCGCAGCTGTTATGGGCATGTTTGACATCTTAAAATGCCACATATTGCACCTTTCGTTTATGAATGAATTTGTTTCTTCACACATGTATGTACGGTTTTCTGTTTGGACATATATGGGAGTGGCAGACCTGCCCCTGTGCTGTGAACTCAATTTGGGAAATCAGGTTTCCAGCTCTTATTTCAGAAGTAGACATCGGAAACACAGACAAGGTGCGGCTCCAGTTCAAACTCAGACACAGAGGCATCCCAGTCACTGGGTTTACACTGTTCAAACTCACTGGAGGCAACATCACTGAAAAAAGAAAACGGTTAGAGAAAAGTGAGAAAGAAGTAAGAGATGAGTAATGGGTGTTACAAGTGGGGGAAGTACAACAGTCTCACCTTCAGTTCTACCAGGTTGACACCGTGGAGCTGATGATATGTCCCTGCCGAGAGTGTGCGCTGTGATGATAATGCAGAAGGTGAACCTCACGGAGGAGCCGCTGATTCCTGCTGTGCAGCTGGTGTTAGACGTGGTGCAGGTGAACGTCTTCAGAGAGCTGTTCGTTGATATGGGTGCAGCTCTGCACATCTCATACAGACATATCCATAAACACACGCGTGTCAGTATAAAACCATTGTTCACCTGAGTCCTTCACCTGCCTCTGGGCATAACAATCTACAAGCAGTCATAATACACAAAGAGGTGCAAACCACATGCCCACATCTGTCATGTAAATAGATATGCATGCATGTTACTCATGGGGATATTTGCATGTGTAGTCTCATGTAAAACCTCGCCTACACTCACTGTTACGGCCGTGATCGACAGATGTCAGAACACACAACGCATTGCATTTCAGTAGGCCATATGTGTAAAACGACTTTGCTGTGTTAAAAAAACTGAAAATATCATGCAGCAAAGCCTCACATGCATCAGAGATCCACATCTGATTACAAAACCAAGCAATAGCCTACAGCATGCTGAAATATTATCAAACCACAGGGGTACAAACCTTCAAACGCTATTTTACATGCAGAAACAGTTTTCTATTTCTGAACCGGAACGTGTCTAATCCAATTTGACTGAGCCATTATTAATCTGCCACAGCACTGACTAACACTGTAGGTTACTATGTTACTAAGTTTCTCGGTTACTAAGCAATATGGAAATGGTTTTATCACAATTGTTGAAAGAAACCATGTAGAAAAGTATAAAAGTCAGGATACAGGACAATTATGCAATAAATAACTCAAAGTAAATGTGTGAGAATTAGTCAGACAATTAAACATTGAGCTAAAATTCACTGTAAAGCTTAATAAAACTGAGGGAGGGTCAAGATTCAGGTAATATTTCTCTGGGTTCGTGACTTCAGGAATCATCTAAAAGAATATTATACTATCATGTCATGTACTCAAATATTAAAGAAGTGTTTGCTCACCCACTCTTCTTTTGGATTTGCAGAGTGTAGTGATTTGTTGGAGCATCTCCAGCCTCCCAGCGGCAGGTGACATTAGCCCGATTTAGGAACACACAGCCAAGTAGCCGCGGAGGTCGGGGGAAAGTTTTAGAGATTGTACCAGACATGGCCGGAGGCAAAACTGAAAATGGATAAAAAGAAAAAAGTCAGGTTATGTGAGCCAGACGTTGTCACACAGTAGAATCTTGTCACAGGCGAAAGAAGAATAATACATGAACCCAGGTTTATCTAAATATTTATTAGGCTATTTAAAGGCTGCAATTACAGCTTGTCCTACTGTTTAAACAGAAGTTAGTTAATTAGTTAGTTAATCCACATGGGTGCCCGGGAGCTTTCTGTACCTGGCTTCTCCTTTAGCCAAGTGTTTTTGATCAATTTCAAGAATAATGCTGACTGTTTTGTAGAACCCAAGAGGACTCTTCAGTGACAAACTTTTACAAGTCTAGATAAGATCCAGTATCAACACTTTGGGATATAGAAAAAAATAATACCCCTGGATTCAATCCAATTCACCTTTATTTGTCAAAATAAATGCCAAACGCCAAATCATAACAAATGTCATCTCAGGGGACTTTACATATAGCAAGGCTTAGGACCTTGCGAAATATAAGTATATACAGAACTGTATATAAAACCCAACAGTACCACTTGAGCAAGAACTAGGCGACGGTGGAGAGGAAAAACTCCACCATGTGTCCCCTGGTTAACCGGAGAAGTCCAGAGTGTTCACTCCTTTTTTTTTGCAATTGTTAAACAATAAAGCATAGACCTTTCTGAATTTTTCTAACTGTCAGCAAATCTGTCTCTCTAATCTGTGGATGCAAAAAAACTTTTTTTTGTTTATTCATCCATTTACACTGTCTTTTCGCTATAACTATAGCACACTGGAATATAGTTACAGCAAGAGTTCACCACACATATTTAACATATTGGTATTTTTAATAAACACCCTTTCATCTTTTTTATCTTGTGTGAACTTAATAATGATTGATATTTTATTAATCCCCTTGGGGAAATTTAACTATGCCAAGGTCAGCCTTCCAACTCTTCCTTGGAAAAGGAAGTACTCTGTATCCAGCACACAATTAATCACTTTTAGTCTTTGGATCCTGTTATGTTTTGCCAAGTCTAAACAATTTGGAGCTAAATACTTCCTTCGGTTATGATGATTCAGATAAGCATAGATAAATGAATAGATACAGAAAGACTTTGAGGTGAGAGGTCACACCATGTTTTTACAGGTTAAACAATTAGGTAATATTTAACCAGAACTGTGGCTGTTTTACTGTATCTGTGAAAACTATCTACTCTGTTTTTTTACATCATCTTACCATTCACGCAACTATCAGTATGTCACTCCAGCTGGTAGAACTTATTCTGCTCTGGATTAAGAAAGACAGGACACTTACTTACCCAGGGCAAGTCCAGCTCCCAGCAGGCAGGTCCACACTGCAGCCCGACTCTGCTCCATCAACACTCACCGGTCTTTTCCAGCACGACTATCTACTGCAGCACGATTATGCAAGAGCAACAGCCTCTGATTTTATAGTAAACTCGTGGGTTCCGCCCTGTTGCCTGTCAATGCCCGGTTGGCCCCAAACGTGGTTTTCAAACTGGAGTTTGAGGTCTGCTGGAGGGCCATAATTTCAGCATAAATGACTCATCGAAATTAGGTTTTGATTAGACTTTCATTTTGCCTACATGCAATATACTAAATCAAAATCAATCTATAAAAAAAAAAGGTAGGTTTCCCTTTCTTCACTTACTGCAGATTATGGTCCATGATTGTTTAATCTTTAATGAAGGTTTAATTGAAGGATTTAAAAAAAAACACCTTGATGCATTTAACTCTCTGCTCCTTCCATTATGACCATTATGAGTTTTTTATATGTCAATATTTCAAAGTACAACAGACCTGTTGGCATTTTGACTCATGTTAACAGTAACTAAGAAAACAATACGGACCACAGGATCTTCAGAACATGTGCTGCAGGGTGTCTCAAAGCAATTTCAGCAGCAATTCAGAATATGTCCCTGGCTGTTTGTTTTATTTAATGATTTAACTGTGAAGTTGCTACAAGCTGTCTTGTTTATTATTATAAATGGTGCACATGTGCACAGTGGTAGCTGTTAAAATGCATTCAGTTCATATAGCATTTATGTGTACTGCATACTTGATTAAACAGAATACATAACCCTATTTCACAAAAACACATTTCATCAAATTCTGCAGCAAACAACAAGATGCAACACAGAATACATAATAACAGTTCACAAAACACAACATTTCAGAAAACAGGACAAGAGAAAACACCACAAAAGGAAAACAAAGCATTCAGAAAACACAACCACAGACAAGAGGATACAAAGTCTTCTTATATAAAAAAAATAAAAAAGCACGAATACAGCAGTACAAGCTGCTCTGAGACAATGCAGCAAGACTATCAAAGGAAGAAACTAACAATTCAGTGATGTCAGTGAGTCACACAACAATACATTTAATTTACTTTTACTTACTAATAATTTGTTAATACTTAATTGGGTCATCAGATACAAAAGGCACCATGTTCTGTGTTATTAAATGTATCAAAGGTTCTAAACTTTCATCTTATCATCATCTTTCCATCTTAAACCCACATGTCTTTAATGAACAGCAATGAATTATCATTCCAATCATTTTGGAGCCTTGTGTGTCATCTTCATCCTTCCTATGTCGAGCTACATTTGCGAGGCAGAGGCAGACTCAGTTGTTGTATCCGAGGCGAGGGGGTTGCAGAGCGGGCTGCCCGGCTAACAATGTATGGGTCATATCCTTCAAACAGAGCTTTTCTCTCTTTAGGACTGGACAGTTCAGTAATTCTCTGGCTGGCTACATAGTTTCTTACTGCTTTAGAGATGGTCCAGTGCACTGAGCGCTCCCCTTTGAACTTGGGGTGGTCATGCTTAGGGGCTGAAAAGATGAAGAAGTTATTACATTGTGGTCAAACTAGAAATAAATGCGTGGCAATAAAAAACTTGCCCGTTTGCTCTCTTGCCTATTTCCGGCCTTTACGTTAAGCTAAGCCATTTCATTTTTAGTCTACAAAACTGAGAATGATTTTCTCATCTAACCCTCAGCAGAATCTCAGTTTAAAAATGGCAGAGTACATCAGTTTCAGAAACATGATTCACAGACTTACTGGCAAGTAGCTCTATATGTGTGGATGCTTTGTAGGCCAAGTGGACCATGGGTACAGGATTAGCATTATAATTGAAGACCTCATGAACCTGCCTTCTCCTAGGCTGGGCAAGCTGGCAAATCCGTGAAGAGGCGACTGCCATCTGTGCTGTTCTGTTTAACTACAATCACATTTTAGGTCTTGAGCTAGATTATTATGCAAAAAAACAAAAAAAAACGCAATATAAAAAATGAGCTTTCAAGACTCAATCAAACAAATGAACTCTGGCTTCACTAGGATGGATTGATATGAAAACGGGTAAAGATTTCCATGTGAGTCCATCACATCCAGGTCAAATTTTAATTTTGTCCAGTACTTTGCTTTAAAACCAAATACCTGCAAAAGTAATGACATCCAATCTGCTCTAGCTTGTATTTAGCATTAAAGTTAGTGTGCTAACATGATCATTTAACATGTTCATTATAGTGTTTCTGTGAGCAAGTTAAGAGGATATCATTTATGGTCCAGTGCAGTCCAGTCATATACATCATATGTTAATTTACACTTACAGACATTTACTTCATGTTTTCACACAGACAGACATTGTTAAAGTTAAATTAAAAACTTTCTAGATGTATTTATTACTAAAAGGACATGGACAAAACAAATGTATCCTGCAAATACATCGTGGCACACCACAACGCACTGTGATCCATCACATACAGAGTAGTTTTCTCAGAAAATGGTGCGTGTGTTACTCACAGGTGCCAACAGTGGGCGGTCTGGCTGCCACCCAGCTGCAGGGACCCGAGGTTGAGCAAGTCTACACAGCCGCTTGGATGGAACAGCCCTGAGAGCCCATTCAGTTACCTCCCATATGGGAGAACGTCTGGGGAAGGAAAGTGAGATAAGTAGAGCAGGAAGTAGAAGAGCAGAAAGTAAGCAAACTAAAGCTGAAACTGTTCAAATACAAGATCTGGACTGTATCAGATTTTGTCGAACATAGAACAATGAAATACATACTGTACATATTTGCATATAGAAGACAGTATTAAAATGTTGGTCATCTAGCACACACAAATTCATATAAGGGAAATGGGAAGGAATGTGACTTTTTCTGTAGTGAATGAACAAGTGGGAATGAGAGTAAAAACGCAACCATCCAGCTTGTAGATCTGGTCATGTTTTCAGAAAGTAGACTAAGGCAAAATGTATCAAAGAAAAGTCACCTAACAAGGAAATCACACACGCTTTAACAGTCACTAGCAGTATTATGCATATTTACATGACTTGACTTTGGAGCTTTTTACTTCTAGACAGCTCCAGCCAGCGAGGGGTTAACTCTGTGAAGGAAAACAAGTATGAATAGGATCACGGGGCTGGATTTGTAAATAGGTTAAAGAAAGATGGGGTGAGTCTGTTATTAATGTACCAACAGCAGTGGTGGATCCAGTCTTCTCTGGTGGCAGCTCATTCAGCCAATAAACAGAACGACTGGACAAAAAGAAAAGATGATGCATCAGAAGAAAAAAAGAGCGACAGAGAGATAGACAGAGATGGGAGGTGAGTCAGTCAGGCGTACCGGTCTGGATATTGGAGTCGGTTGGGTTTGGGTTGAGTGAGCTGCTGAGTGCAAGTTGCCATGGAAACAGCAGGTCCCTGATGGGGAAAAAAGATCACATCACACATGACATTATCCCATTTTCCCACATTTACAGATGTGAACGAAGACATTTTTTAGTTTCACACATCCAACGATAAATTGACATGACTCCACTCTGATAACATCAGTGTGATGTTTGACCTTCACTGTGCAGAACGACGTGTGTACAGCTCACTGACATTCGTCACTGTTTCTATGTGATCACCTTAAGGTCTGTAACGTGATTTATTTTGTTATCACAACTAGTTTGGAAGCTAATTGTACTAAAATATAAAATTATTATTCTACATATGTCAAATATGGAGCTATCAGCCATTAGAAATCTTGTGTCTAGCAGTTGCGTTATATATTTTAATGTAATTTTACATGCAATTCTCCACACCAGACATAAACTGTTTCTCAGATAATATATGTTGTTAAGTATTTTCTCTAGTACAGATTTAAACATCAGCTTGTCTCAGATTCTCATATGTGGCTTTTCTTTGCTTAATGTCTTTTTATTTCGTGTGTTGTAGGCATCAAACACCACATTTGATTATATTTATAAATACAATTAAGTTGGTCAATGAAACACTGAAAAATCTTTTCCTTGTACTGCTGTCAGATAAATTTGATAAGTTTGAGTAAATTAACAAATGACAGACTCTGTATAAATTGGTTGTATAAAGAATAAATGTCCTTCAGTGTAGGTTAGGTCATCCTAATAACATAAAGCTGCCACACAACGTTTTAAATCTGTATCTGATTACATTAACAGGTGATAATTACTTAACATAAAATAAGACATAATTATTTGACTTATAAGTCACACAATTTACCTGTTTTGCACCTTTAGTTGCTCGCCTGTTGTCTCGTGGTGACATCGACACCTGCTGGTTGCTAGGATATCAAGTGACGTACAGCAGAGTAAACAGACAGATCTTCCGAAATCCACTCTGAGGGTAAAGTTTATCGAAGAACATCTCTGACGGGGTGGGGATCAAGATAATGACTCTCCTTAGTTGCTACTCGCAGTCATTTAATTTTCAATGGATCACAAACAGTGAAAGACACAATAAGTCAGAGGCGACTGATGATATCCACTGTTCCTTACTTCACGGACGTGTTGTTCATTATTTATATTGATAATATCTTGCTAAAGATTTTAGGTTTAGAATAGTGTTTTTCTGAAATTTTAGTCCAGAACACACACACAAAACAGAGATACGACAATATGTGACAAATGCCTCTAATCTTACATGTCTCCCGTTGCAGGTAGAGATACTGCATAGTCACATAAGACCTGATGGAGCCAAACGATGATGTTAATCAGCAAACCAGTAATTCAACAATTGTATTTAAATGTGTTAAAATATAGTATAATGTCAGAAAATACAAAAATAGTCAAACTAAATATTCTTGTTAAACAAGAGCACAAAGCAAAACAAATAGTAATTTCATCTGGGCTAAGAGAGCAGGATGAGAGAGAAACCATTCAAGCTTGTGTTTGTGTAATTAATTCAAACCAGATGATTCAGGGCTGCACCTTCAACTTACCTTCACTCTCACCTCACATTTCATCACATCAGTAAAAGAATAAACATATAAGTATCAAAAGAACCTACAGTATACAAGCCGTAAACAAACCTTCAAAACCTTTAATTGTAAAACGGATATATTAACAGAATGAAAAATTTAAAAAGACATCAGGACATCTTTATTTTCAACTGACATTTAAAATCTTATAAAAACAGCACAGTAAACAATCTACGAAAGCTTCTTTAATAGTCATGATCACAAAGCCACATTTTCCATATAGTAATACTGTAGTTATAATTCTATAATAGTATTGCAGAAGTCTGTTATTGTGTGAATTTACTGAGTCATGTCTGACATACTCTCACTTTGTGTTGTTCACACAATAACATGATGAGCTGAGGAGAACAGTGCAGAGCACATAGCTACAGCATCACATAACATTCACAGGCCTCTAAGAAACCCTAGAGCCAACAGACAGCCAGGGTTAAACATGTAGTGTTTGTTTGGTATTGGAACTAACATCTGATTTTTTTCGTAACTTCAAAACATATAATTCACATAAAAATAACTGGAAAAATGAAAACACCATTATTGTCCGTTGTGACCTGGCAGTACAGTCATTCTCTGCACTACACTAATAGAGACATATCTCCATGCAATGTTTTGCTAAATCTACAGTCTCGAGATACCTCAAGACTCGAGTTTGACTTTTTATCTTTTATCTAGAGACAGAAAGCTGACTTTCAGGAGTCTGTGATTTTAAAACACAGGGATTTCAGTGACAATACCAGCTCATAAGCACAGATTCATGAGGCACTGAGCTTTCGTCTTAAGCTGCCAGTGTATTTTTGGGATTATGGTTTTAAAAAAAAAAAGAAAAAAGGAAAAGGTGGCACCAAACAGTCCAAACTCTTGCTAGCAGTGCAGGTAGAATGGCAGTGAAGACGCAAAGACAGGAATAGATAAATGTTGAGTATACATTGGATTCAGTAGCACCAGGAGAAAGAGTATATGTGTGTCAGTGTCAGAGGGTCTGCACAATGACAGGATACAGCAAGGACATGTGTTCAGCGCCTCTGATTGGTAGCTTGTGTGTAGTGTAGTAGTGGATGACCTCTGGGATGGAGGAGAAGGGAGGACTGTTCTCCCCAAGCACATAACGCCCATCTGAAGACTGAGTGAACTTCATATGCATGAATCCTTTGAAGCTCCTGAGAGAGAGCAAGAGAGAGAGAGACGATGAGCAGCGATGACTCTTTGTGTGACTCAGTCGATGCTGGATTGTTAATTGTGATATGTAGTGAAGACAGAAAAATAAGAGAAAGGAAAAAAATGCCTCCTGGGAAAAACATGTCAAGTTGAGTTTCAGAAAACAATTACAACCCGAGTCACGATTCTCACAGTGACAAAAGCTGGTACATCTTCTGTCTCCAGTTTACACTATTAGTTTATTGTAGTTCCTGATCAGTTTCCTTATTTGAATAGTCTGGCAAAATATGTTTCATACATAATGAAAAAAAACATAATATATAAATATATATATATAGGTCAAACGTGTTTATTAATTAGCAGCTATGTTCATCACTTCAGTTTTACAGTGTTGCTGTGACAGTATTCTGTGAGGGAGTTGTCAGTTTTATCACATTGTGAGAGTTTGAAACACCCTTTTCAAACTTGGCATGCGTTCTTTGTGCATGTTGTTTCTGATGTACTCCTCCAGACTTTGACTTTGAATTTTCATTTTATCTTTTTTTATAATTTCATCAATCTTTAAAAGGTTTGTTCCAACTTATCAATTGCTACTAGAGATATTAAAGACAAGACTAGTGATTATGCACAAAAGTTTAAATGTATCTGTGAACACTGCTGGCTGTACATGAGCTCTTTCAGTTAGGTAACATGAATTTACAATGATCCCCCGCTCACAGCTTCAACAGAGGAGAGATATGAGGTTAAGAACAAATCCCAGCATGCAGATTATCTCTCTCAAAACAGCTGCTTTTATGTTGATTCTTTCTTTCATATGGGGCAAAAACATACTCTCTTGCAGAGAGAAAAATGTGAGGATGTGGGGGTGAAAAGAGAAACACACACAAAGTGACTCAGTGGGAAGAGAGAGAATATAAACCTTGGTGAACAATTAAAAGTTGCCTCAGGGCTTAAACATGAATTTCTCTCACCACTAATAGACTGTAACAATCCCCAAATGAGGGAAAACTAGATCAGATAATTTTGGCAACAGCACAGTACAATGAAGTACAGTGGGGTAGAATTCCCCTTTAAGAGTTTGCAATATTTCAAATATAGACAGAATGCAAATTTCCCACTTGTGGGACTAATAAAGGATTATCTTATCTTATCTTCTCTTATGAGGAGGATGTTTTTATATGCTCCAGTAAAGCTTATTTTTAAACACAGACACATACAGAGATAAGCTAAACACACAAAACAACTACAGATGGCACAGTGGTGAAATAATTCAGAATATAGACAGAATATAAAGATTAAGTAATGATTAACAGATAAACACAGGCTATGTATGACTTTTAGGCTACAATGCAGCTGGGGCCAGACTGCGAGCAGGAGTGTCTACCTGAGCGACAGCGAGTAGTCGTTGCGGCAGGTCTGGCTGTTTCTCACCAGGTAGGAGCTCTCCTTGCACAGAGTCAGTAGCGACTCTGCCTCTGAGCGGCTCAGGGCTCCGTGGTACCATCTGCAGGTGGCCAGACAGATTGAGTAAAATTCATGTGTCGGCACTTTAACCATGAGTCTTTATTTCGCATCCTATGGTCGATGTTTGTGTCAGAAACAATCTTCAATCTGTTGTTTAAAGTTACTAAAATTACCCTGGTACGTTTCTTATAAACAAACTAAATTTAACAAATGTGTTGAATGCATTTCCATGCTGGCACATTCCTGCTTCATAGTGCTATTAGAGGTAGATTTACTACAATTTAGGGGTTTTGGACACAACTTACTAGAAAACATTAAACTCTGAGAATGATGATGGGAGTTCTAATTATTTTCTGACATGCAATCTATAAATTCACAAAAGAATCACTAGATGTATAGGTAATCAAATAATTATATATGGAAGGTTAAAAATGTCAAGTCAAAACCACACATACAGCTGCCTGCTGTAAAGAGCCAGTCCTCTGACTCAGCACCCAGTAACTGCTACTTTTCCCACTACCTCGAAAAACAAATGGGACGTGCTGGGTGATATAAAATGTAATCAGGTGCGCTATATTCTCTACGATGCAAGTGTTTGACCTGATACTGCTTCCTGTGGAAGGAAACAGCTCAATAACTAGCAATGTATGTAAACAATAAAAGAGGATAACAGCAACATAAATTCTGATTCCTTACACTTTATTTGTCTCTGATTTCTAAGCAAAGCCATTAAGAGTTATTATAATAAAAACTGATTAGGACCAAGGGATCACACATAATTAGACACATAACACAATAAAACACTGGCTTCATATGTGCAATCCCAAAAGAAATTAAATCTGACACTTTGTTTTTTTTCCTAGTTTTACACTGTTCAAAAAGTAAAACTAATAAAATCCAATTTGTCCCAATGGTAGGTTTAGAAAGTTTTTTCCTAGAGTGATAACATTGTGCAGTATAAGACATGCAGTCATTTATTTGTTTTTCCCTCAAAGTTCCTGTTGATAAATGAATGTGATATTCTGTTGATAATGAATGCAATAAAGTTCAAGGGGTTTCTGAACTTCATAAAATTATGTTATCAATAATTACCTAAATTAATCATTGGATTTGTGCATCTCATTTTTGTGCTATACAGAATCTGCATTGTCAAATTAAATTGTGAAAACGTCAATTCGAAATTCGAAAAAACATTTAAAGCACCTTCGCTGTCTATTAACACTGCAGTTGTCTACTTACACTTGTCTTTCTAGTGGCAGAGATGGATCCACTCTCTCTCCCAGGAGAGGAGGAGTGTCACCAACCAGGCGGAGTGTAGTTGTCTCAGCTGTGGCAGACGTAGTGTTGGTCTTAGTGAGCCTGGTCTGTTCTGTCTGTGCTCGTGAGCGCTCCCTTTCTGCCCCTTCAAATTGAACTATGACAAGACAGAGTGAAAAAATATGTTAGTTTAAAAATGAATTTGGTACAAAATGTAAAACACCAGGAACATCAATTTACCTGCTAGAGCTTTAGAGATGTTGTCTTTCTTCCACTCCCAGGGCTGGTCATATTCATCAGCCGGCCTCTCATCATCCTGAGGCAGCCTACTCTCTCTACTGTCTACCAGCCCGGGTCCACTTTCAACATTCTGAGTTTGAGGTTGTGCTGGTGGAGCAACTCGGTGGTAATGACGAGTCCTCTCTTCGTATGGGTTATCATACAACTGAGTGCCATCTCCCCCACCAGATCTGTTCGATATCATACTGTGCTGTAATTCTAAAAAGGAAACATTCAAAGTAAATAATCTCTTTCCCACTTGCACCCTGATCAGGTGACCGATAGCATTTAGGCTGCATTCACACAAAGGATGCTTTTATCTACATACAAAAAAGAAATGTTGTGGCATGCTGTTCCATGAACCGATTAAGCCAAATTGGGTTCACAGATGCTATTCATTCTCTTTTAGTGTCTTTATTATAAATAACAAAAACACTGATTATCATCACTTTCATCATGACACTGAACAACAAGTAAGACTGTCCATTACTCGGATGCAAAGGATTACCCCTGGAAGCCATTTTGCTCTATTTCTTGTTTCTTGTAATGTCTGCACTTTAATCTTATCTTCGGTATAGTTTAAGATTATGTTTAGTTTTTATATTAAGTTTGAGTTGTCTCGTGTCCTCTTTGTATGTAGGATAACCATGGACCCGGAGACTGTTGTTTCGTTTCACTGTATAACGTGTATATTTCTGAAATGACAAAAAACCTTGACTTGACTTAACATTCACAGAAGTTGGGTCCCTAAATAATACCCTAATAATATATTATATTGTGAACCCAACAGGCTAGCAAGAGGTGAGGATCTTAAAATTAACCTGAGATGATCCGCTGTGCCTCAAATGGCTCCATATAGCTACAGCAGTCTGTTGGTACTGCTTTGGGCTCCCAGCTTGGTCGTGCCCTTGCGTCTGGATGGGCATCAAATGGGTCAGAGTAGTCTGTGTCAGAGTCAGAAGCTGCTGGCGCGGAGGGAACAACCTTGGGAGAGAGTAAGATACAAAGGGCATCTAAGAAATTTAATGGTACAATGTGATGGACTTATTTGTGTCAAGAGAGAAAGTGAATGAAACAGAGAGATGCTTACAGGTTCTTCCTGAACAGTCACAGGACTCAGGGGAATTTTACATCGACCAAACTCCTGAGAGTCAACTTTAATTAGTCTATGTTTGGGGGACACCACTTTCACCTGGATCATGCAAACAAAACAATTTCAATAATACTTTAAGATCACCTTAATATTTCTTCTGGAACATGTATGCACTAGCATGGGAATGTAAGCTCATTCTTTATTGCTAATAGGCACATTTATCTACTGACACATGATGACATGAACACACATGCTGAAATCATCTGCATGACTAAGTAAAAGCAAAACAAGTCAGGAAGTCATACCTCCACACCATTTGGCAGCACTGAACCAAATGTAGGAAAGGACGGAAAGCTCACTGTGGTATTACAGGAACTGAAACCGCCATTCTGGTGCTCCTTATCAGAGTGTTGGTACGGGTCTTCAAAGTCTAGCTCTTTCTGAGCTCTGTAGGCCCTCAAAATCTCACTCTCACTGTAATCTGGTCTTGGGGGCTGTGGAGGATCACGCCTGCTGCCAAAGTTTAGGTAGTCCTTCAGCCACTTTGCCATGGATCTGAATACACTGAGTTTACTGGAAATTAGACTGAGAAACCAACAGAGAGATTGTTGTTACTTTTGACAACTTTTATCTTTTTGTGACCATTGTTTACATTTCAGACAATAGCTGTTAAACGCCAAATGTAATGAGATCCTATAACATAAAGATTTCAGTTAAAACTAAAAAACTAATAGCAAACAAAACAGTGTTGTGGTTAGAATGAGGTTTTTGTTTGCATTAGCCCACCTGACCCTGGCTAAAGTTGTTTAATCTCTATAAAAACAGACTGAGCCTTGAAGAGAAAACACACTGACGATAAAAAAAAATATTCAACAGTTCCAGTGAAGATTCATTGGTTTGGTCAACCTAGGTAGAGCAGAGTTGGAGTTTTGGTTATGCTACAAAGCTAAGCTAACTAAGTCAATACATCACAACAATAATAACAGCTAAGTTGGCTAGCATTAGGGGGTAAACCAGTGTCTTTAAATCAATTATTTATTCATACAAGTAAATTAAGCATATAGTTTTCTTCCACACTGCGAAACCAAAGCTTAATAACTAATAATCTTGCTATTATGTTATATATTTCAGAATGTTAGCGTTTAAGTAATGTGTTTGTAAATACACAAAAGCTAAGTTAGCTAACGTAACGACGAACCGTCTCAACTGTGACATGCTAACGTTACCCTGAACTCACCCTCTTTCTTTGGACTCACTCGCTCCTCGGTTCTGTTATATCTTCCTGGTTACCATTCGGCGTGTCCTTTTAAACTCTAACCAGCACTTAAAAATAAAACATTGTCCTCCGTAAAATCCGTTAGTCAGCTAACTATAACGTTAGCTGGACCAGACCAGAGCAGACCAGACCGTGGAGGAGACGGTCTCCGACACAACACTCGCTCACTGGCACCGGGGGCTGGCTTAAAGGGGAGCGCTGAGATGTTTTTAGTCGGCAGACATAATGCATTAACTATTGAAGGCGTTGTGAGTGCAGTCAGATCTCTTTGTTTCACAGATGCGGTGCCAGCAATGTGGACAACGACATTTTTATGTGCTCTATTTTCACCAGATCTGTTTATGACCAACAGCTGTTGTCACATCACTGTCAAATATCACCACAGAGACTCAACACATTCATATATTTTAGGTGCTTTCAGTTATTTAAATGAAGCCAGGGTGGAGGATAAGAATATGTATGTTTCATTCAGGAAATCACTTAATTTAAGTTTATGTAAATACTAATAAAATATCAGAAATTTCTCAATTGTGATATTGGACTATAAAAATGACTAAACATACAAAGGTGCATGTACATTTAAAGCAAACATTATCACATAAGAAACACAATGTTCCCAGGATTTACAGTATGAAATCATACACATGCTAGTATTATTAAAATAATGAAATAATTCATTTGCCACTAGGTATATATACTTCCACTCTTTTTGGCATTCAAATATGTTTGTAATAAGAACCATACTTATTAATAACGTGAGAAAAAGTGTTAAAACATGCCAGGGACAAAAATTTTAACAGATTTTAATAAACACAAAAATATACATCAAATATTTTTACTGGGAAAACGGTAGTTAAATCCTCAGTTCAATTTTCAGTGAATCTACTGATGGATTTGGTTGACAAACAATACAATTCCTGCTAATGAGCACCCATCAATATGCTGACTTACTATCAGTCCCCTCTTCAGCCACAAACTGGTTTGCAGTTGCTTTTGATTTACGTACAGCATTAAAAGAAAGTATATTACATTCCTTTCTGCATCGTTGAACAACTGTGTGTAAGTCACTGAAGTCATCTTCTTTTCATTCACTGTCATTGCTGTCACTGTCTGAATACGCCCCCAAAAGGCTGAGAGATGATGACCCATTTTGTGAGGTCGTGGGCTTTGAAGCATGTGAGTCAGCCGTTGAAGCCTTTGAATCTGTAACACAACATACACAATGACTGTATCTTTCAAATCAACTGCAAACCTTCGTTATTCAGTGTGTGAACAAGCAGCAAGAGAGTTATGTTTTCCAAAACCAAAAAATCCAAAATACACACACACACACACATAAAAAAATGCATATAAAAAACACATCGTGGGAAAATCAGGGACACATGTTAAGTGGGTAATAAATAAAACAATTGAACAAATATCTCATTCTAAACAAATCTGGTTGTTATTAGTATTGATGAAGTCAAACTGTAAAATATAATGATGTGTTACCAGTTTGTGAAGTGGGAGCAGAAGCAGCCACTGGACTGGGATTGTTGACAAGTGCTGCTGGTTTCTTTCGCACCACCAGGGAACCTAGTGTCTTCCCACCACCCAGCGTCCCCACACTCCTCTCCCAGCTCTCCACCTTGGCTCTTTTCACTCCTCCAGCTGTGGCTCCCTGTGGAAACACAGTATGAGAATCCATTATTCCCTGCTCATACCATTGTTTTGGTAAATAATTGTACCCCTTTACCTCATCACACCCATAGTAGGTATCTGCTAGTTTCAATACTCTATTTTATACTCTTTGAATTACATTTGAACTAGAATTACCACATGTTGTATGCTTATGCTAACGAGTTGTAGTTTAGATGCTGTCTGTCTTCATAGAGCTGCAGGTGTGTCACAAAGAGTAACACATTTTACACTGCAATTAGCTGTTTGATTCAGTGTTAATAAAAATACCTATTGGTGCAGCTTATTAAATTTTTTTTCAGTTTTGTTTGAGACCTCTTAACAACTGGTAATGTTCGATATCGGAATACAACAATTTTAAATAATACTTAATAAACAAGCTGGACTCTGACTAAGGCCAAGCAAACAAATCCTGGTCATATGTGTGATCAGATGTACCTGTGTCTCTGTGGTTTCGTCAGTTGTGAGAATGTCAGTTGGTTTGTCTGTGCTGGACGTCTTCGACTGGCAGGTGCTGCTCTCCTCTTCTTTCTCTGAATCAGAGTCAGAGTCTCTAAGTCTTTTCACAAGGACACGCTCCAACATCTCTCTGTGAAACAAACAGAGCATTCAGTTTTAATTGGGTGTTTAATGACAAAAATACACACAACTACACTTATAAAGACAAAAGGAGAGATCGCCTCACTCCTGGCCTAGTCAATGAGAACGCGTGTAATGATTTTTAATCACATCTTTTATCCATTTAGATATTGTTCACTAACTTTGTCTCTCGCTCATCCTCTTCTTGTTCCCTTTCTTTCTCTCTCCTCTCCATCTCTCTGTACTGGTCGATCATTCCCTCATAGTCTACTTGAGCCTGCCTCTGGTTCAACTCCTTCAGCTCCTGGAGATTCTCTAAAACCTCCATCTCCATCTTGGAATCCTTTGTGCGATTCTCCAACACCTGAGAGGATTGGGAAACCAGTTAACTGTACATTATCAATGCCTGGTTCCAGTTCAGTAACATAGCACAAACTGATATTTGCACACTCACCTTCATGGGGTTGTTCAGTTCCTCATCTTCCCTTTCCTGCTGGACTCTCTTCTCCTCCTCCTCAATCAGTTTCTCTGCCTGGAAGTTTCGTGTTGCGCCATGCTCCATAGCATAGTCTGTGTTCTCTGGGTCAGTCTGTAGTCACAACATGATATATGAGCATAAGAAATATTTTATGCATGCCTCATTCAGAAAATAGACCATTAAAATAGTCTCACCTTAAATGTTATTTCAGCAAGACACCGAGTGCATTTGATGTAGAAGCGGAAGATGGGGAGGCCCATGTACAGCTCATTCTGAACAGTCTCCTTGCGTGCATTGAACTTTTTCCCCTTGTAGATGTACTCACCACATGTTTTACACCTGCAAAACACACGAGAGACAATGAAGACAACAACACATTCACATAACTAATTTCCAGAGGGCAAACAAGTCTTTGTCACTAAGATAAATTCCTTGTTCTACTGCAAATACCGCCAAAATCCAGCAACTGGATTCTGTACTCAAATGAAACAAGCCAACAAATCTAATCTATTAAACTGTCTATTACCCTGCTCATCTTCTTCTCTAACACATGGTTACTGAGAGGATTGTACATTGCATTCTCACACTTAAGTTGTTTATGATGATACTCTATTTATGAGAAGCGTAACGTTGTTACTGTAAGACTAGTTGCATGGGTGATTACTGAACAGTGATGAACAATGACACAGGGATGACACTCACATACCTCATATTAAATGGAGCCATCAATCGGACCACATACTGTCGGTCTTTAGGGAGTTTGAGCTTTGGGATTTTGGACGGATCAAAATCCGGAGGGTAGTATTTCTGTGGAAGCACAAATATGAGTTACTAAAGAGCCCATAGCAGTGATGAAAGTTTACAGTAACTGATGTAGTTGTAGTAGTAGTAGTAGTAGAAACAGGGAAGATTCATTTTTACAGAAACTTAATTTCACATATCTACTTTAGCCGAACCAGTTAGCTTCGAAGCTAACGTTGTCTGCTTGGTTTCTAAAACAAGTCATGCGCTACTTTAACTACTTTAAGCTTTGCTAAAAAAAATCAATCATTTAACATCTACTTACATTTAAAACTTTTCTTTCGGACATTGTTGCTTTTGCTGTAAACCCGGAGAAGCGCTTGAATAATAAACTGAGTGTTATTTCAGCAGCACTGCTAGCATATGGTTAGTCGCAGCTAATGCACTGTAAACTTCCGGTGCTTCACTCTTTAGCTTCCGTGCTTCAAATTGTGCTGCTGCCCCCTGCGGAACAAATAAATACCACCAACAACAACAACAAAGCATTGGCCTGAAATTAATATAAAAGATAATTTGGCTTTATTTATTTTCTTGAAGGCATGGGGGGAAAATATATGAAAGATAAAAACATAGTAAGCATAATTAGAAGTTTATGAACAAATTATTATTTTTGTTATTATGTAAATCAAACCAAAGATGTATGTTCATGATAGGGGTAATTGAAATATAGGAAAACTGGCAGCACAAGCTGTGCCTTGTTTTATTTGACTTACAGTAAAATAAATAAAAAGTAAGTAGCAAGCAGTTTTTTGCATGAATTGGTCGTAAAATGTGACCTGGTCTTCACCAAAGTCAGATATATCAATAAACACAACATTTTTAAGTTGATAAAACTCAAACAATCACAGTCTTTCGTGTCTTTATTGAACACACCCATTAAACATAGCAAACAAGTGCTTCCCATAACTCTGAATTAGACCTGCACAACATCCAGGAGGAAGTTTGGACTATTGTTCCCAACAGAACTGCCTCAGCTGAGCCATAATTGTACTGTACTCTAAGGTGTGAGAACCCATAGGATTGTGTTACAAAACTTTACCACACATAGTGCAGACAGTCAATACTGGGAAACTGTAGAAGTATTGTAGTTATTACAGTGAAAATTCATTTAAATCAGTATTTTCAACCAAACATATGAATGATGTCTTTATACTCTTTATGCATACCGCACACCCCTTAATGTTCAGTTTGTTAAATGTTGTCACTTCCTGGACTATTTAAACCGCACACATTATTGCACAATTTTAAATTTCCCATTACACACAGTAAGCTTACATTACATCTTACACTGAATGCAGATAATTTTTATACTTAATAAAAGATTAACAAATAGCTTCTCACTCAATCTGTATCTGTAATCTGGTAATTAATAAGGTCCTGATGTATTTGTGACAAACGATTGATATAATGCAGTGAACATTAGGCAACCACACACAATTTTCTGAATATTCATTATTAATATTTACTGAATATATCTCCACGTGTAAATACGTTGAAATATATTGTTATTGCACATACACACATGTCAAAGACTGCAAGAAAGACCTTGACATTTCTTTCCATTATTCAACCTAAAACAGTTATTGGTCCTCATTGCTATGTCTTCTTCTGGACAGTACAGTCATAGTGGAGGAAGTGTCCCTCAGCTGTAAGTAATGTGGGGTCTCTGACAGGTTGGTGTGCAAACACACACGTAGGTACATTGCTTTAGGGGCTGGTTAAGGTTAATCCATCAAAAGGAAATTGGATCGTGATTACAGATTGGTGTCAGGGTGGGTTAACCTGAGGTCTGATCTCAGCTTTATTAAACAGAGGCAGCATGAGAACACTGGCAGAATAGATTAACAGCAAATCACAGAAAAGAAAATGTCTGTGTTTACAGAAGTTATTCTAGTTTTAGGTTTGATTATTTCAGATTCAGAGTTACTGTTTTATTAAGTGATGCTTTTACATACTGTTTAAGGTAATTTCTTTAAGCTATTCTGACACAATGATTCATCAGTGAGTGATCTGCACACAGTAGGCCACATACTAAATACAACAGATCAAAATTTCATCCATATCACAACTTAAATAGATTGGAAGGTTGAGATAAAAATGCCACAGAAAGATAATTGATTTGTTTCACCATTTTGTCAAATATGTTTTACAAAACACCATCCTTGATTTAACTGGTTATCTTTCAAGTCCCTACCTGCTAAATATACAAAGGTACTGAGCAGTGTCAACCAGGTCAAAGTTTCCATGAATATTTCAGAGGCTGGCTGATGTCAACAGCAGCTGTAAAGCAGCTATAAAGAGGAGGTTCTCTGTACAGGAGACCTCCAAAGATTCCACACATCACCCTGCTGAAGAGAAGGACGTCTCCTGTTTGGGTTTCAGCACCATGGTCAGCGCCCGGACTCTTCTCCTCGCGGTCACCTGCTCCTGCGCCTACCTGTGGCTCACTCGCGCCGAGGACTCGTCACTGGAAACGCGCTCGTTAGATTTCCCTCTGAAAACCCAACAGGAGAAAGAACTGGTGAGAAATGTATAGATCTTACGGGTTTGAAAAGAGTCAGTATTTTTTTAATTGTTGTAAAAAGTGTCAGCTTTATACATTTTATATTTTATACAATGACACAGTGCAAATCAGTGAAAATATATAAAAAATAAAATTTATCCACTCCAAATCTCCACCCAAAATGGACACGCGTTATTAGCACAATTTAACTGTTTTGTATTCTTTAAATGCAGATTGACGCATTACAAGAAGTTCTGGAGAAGCTGAGAAACAAAGAGATGCCCTTAGAGAAAAAGCTTGGCTGGTTGCCTTCGGTACGTACAGTTGTAAAGATAATATAAAAATATTTAACCATATTGCCCTTTAAGATAAATGTTTTTCGTCTTTTTTTCTTGTTGTGGAATTGTGCTACTAAGATTTGTAGATTTGAAGTATGATTTTGTAAATTCAGTTTCTTGTCTCGTCTCATACATGACATTATGTTATGTTTGCCTTACTAATGATATCAGTATAGAATGAACTTGGAAGTCAAAACATCTAAATAATTACCCGTTTACTGTACGGTTTGAGCAAGAAATTAATTCTGCGACTTATTTTGTTCTTATTTGTTTGTTTTCTTGTTTTCTTTCTTTCTTTTCTTTGTTATCTTTCCAGTGTGACGCAGGGGAGCCATGCGCCGTGCGTAAAGGCGCGCGTATCGGCACACTGTGCAGCTGTCCCCGGGGAACTTCGTGTAACTTTTATGTACTCAAATGTTTGTGAATGATGAAAAAAAAATATTCTGAAACAAGGTGTAAGAAGAAATGGCAGGCGAGAGTTCAGGGGTCTGGAGTGACAAAATATGTCCCTTCCTTAATGTAAGATATGACAAGGAGGTGTTACTGGTGTCATTCTCTTTGTGATATAATAAAAAACATTTACGTGTAGCATGTAATTAATAAAGGATGTTTTTCTTTTATAAAACAGGAATATGTTGGCATATGTTTTGAAAAGGTTCAATAGTGTATGTGTCTCTCTTTGTTTTTGTTCAGTGTTTATGACTGTGATACAGAGGGAAGTTATTTGTGTGGGTTTGTGGCATGCAGTTTTTTTTGTGATATCTGTGGGATTTTTTTTATTTGTTGTTTATGGTCTGTAGTTTCTGAAATGATTTGTATGATAAGGTCAATAAATAGAATTTTGAATTCAACAGTCTCTGTGTGTCTCTGTGTGCAGTACTGTGTAAAATGAGGTTTACTTGTTTGCCTGTCAGCAGCTTGATTTTTGACTTTTCCCATAAGCATTACTTGTTGAACATGCTGTTCATTTAATGGCTACTCGGGCAACAATAAAGACTGAATCGCTTTTCCACGTGTCATCAATAATTCAGCTCTTCCTACACTTTCACTAATGCATGGCGGCATTCCAGCACACCAGCTGTCATCTCTCTGCAATAAAAAGGCGCTGTCAGGCTTTTTCGATGACATCACATCCAAGTGCAAGTTTCCAACATGGCGTCCAGCCGGTTGCTGGAGAGGGAGGTCCTGGAGGAGCCGAGGCGCGCTGCAACCGCAAACACCGACTTCTGCCCCCACAAATACTCCCTGCTCATCATTATCGGACGGAACGCTCACTTCAGGCAGACTGGACACATCAGCAGGGAAATCGAACGAGGTACGTCTATTTCAGCTCGCTCCTCACAGCTACTGTGTGCCATTTTGCTTTGCTCTATATTCTCATGAAATCCAGATTCCTGCAAGTTCTCGTCGCCTAATGATCCCTGATGATGCTACACACACCTTATTGCGGTGTTTATGTAATTTTATCACCCCACTGAGTCAGGATGCGTCAACTGGCGATGATCCACCACCAGCATCACATCATCCCTGTGGATATATCATAATTAAAACACTCTAGTGCAAGTGGTTTGTCTTTCGCATCCGTTTGAACCATTTGAAAAAATGTTCCAGGGCGACAATACATAGTAACTTGTAAACAATGTGTCATTAACCTGTGTGTGTGTGTAGGTACAGCAGTAACTTGGATACTGAGACAAGGCTGATTTATCACACACCTATCTGTGTTTTACTGCGCGAGTAGGACTGTGTAGAGTAAAGGAAAGGAACATTTGAGTGCATAATTTATGTAAAAGAGCTGTAGATAGTGGGACTGAAACTGAAACACAAGAATAAATATAGAGCGTGAGAAATAGAGACGGCGAGATTATCACTTGCCAATCAACATGTTGTCACAGTCTTGTGAAAACCACATACCACCAACAATTTATCAACTTTTCATGAACTAAGAAAATCTTTCAGCCTCTTAACAGTGTATTTTTTAAGTCATGTTGATTAATGCCTAAACAGATAGGAACCAGGTATTTCAGTGTGTCCAGCCTATCTAAAATCCTAGATATTAGGTTCCTAGATATAAACACTATTATGAAACAGAGCAGTCTTTGTTGTTATCATGTGGGGACTTTAATGTTTTTATCCTGTCATGCTTCAGTTTGTTTGTGCTACATGCTTCAGTATATACTTTTATTTGCACCACGTGATAAAACGTCTCTTGCGTTTTTATCAGGTATACAGTCATGGGACATCGACTTGAAATCTTTTAACCTCAACATCTATTTCCAAGAATTTCTGACCCATCACACAGCATCTTTCAAGGGAACTGGTATGTATACGCCTTAATTTGATTAATCCTTCATGCCCAAACTCTTTGACTCTAGAGAAATTCCTGTCTCTATGGTAACCCGCCAGCTCAGCGTGTCTGGGGTCAATGAGGAAGGAAGGAAGGAAAGTGCAGGAGCAGTTGGGTGATTGTTAAACATGGGTGGGCCCACTGGATATAAAACAATAGAGACCTGCAGCCAAGCTGTGCCACCCCTCTCACTCTGTGTTACAGCCTTTTAATATGCAGAGCCAAGGACAACCAGAGAAAATGGTGAACAGGCAGACGAACATCAGAGTCAGACAGTCATGCTACAGCTGAGCTGTGCAGGAAGGCGATGAACCCAGACAAGAACAGACATTTCCCTTGCTACTGAGGACAAACTAGCAGCCAGAAAGGTTGCCTGCTCTGTATGTGCTAAATACTAATGTAGAATCATGTTTTGATAAGATGCATGTTAATTTGGGCTTCAGGGTTTTGCTGTATGGAGGGATTAAACATTTAGCAAAAAATGAAAGCTGAGAATGCGATAAATAAAAGATTTAGTTTTTGCTAACAGGAAGATAAATAGCTGAAGCCAGTATCTTGGTAGCTTAGCTTAGCATAAAGACTCATCAGTGAATGAGAATTAAACAAACAAGATACTAGCTTTAGAGATGTTGATGAATGGATTGACTATTTACAGGCTTTATGCGGAACTAAGCTGACCAGTCGACTGTATCTTCATGTTTAGTGCACACACATGAAAATTTTCTTGGCAAGGAAAAGAATAGCTGTCAAAGTGTCCTCTTTAAATTTTGAATCTCAAAATTTTTGCACATTATAACTAAACAGCCTGTCACAATATAGTGGGGCCATAACTGGAAATGTGAAGCTCAGAAATGTGAAAAACCTACTTGAAATAAAAACAAAGAAACTTTGTTCATATGTCTGGGTCACTATTTACAAGTTGGCTGTGTTCGCCTCTGTATCCTCAGACATTCATCCACTTCCCCTCAGACTGGATCTTCACTGTAGATTGAGTAAACTTGGCATTTCATCCTCAGACAGTGCCTCTGACTCAACTTTTCCACTCTTCCGCCTTTCTCTTTTTACGTTCAGCGAGTCAATCAGCCGCCCACTTATCCCACTTCATTTTCTCTTTGGCTGCTTTGGCCCCCCATTTGCTTCTGGCTTCTCGCTCACTGTTCGAATACATCGGCTTGACTGCTAACTCCCTCAGCTGTGACTATCTTGTTTGCTTCCCTCTTGGCTGTCTGCCTATTTGTGCTCCTCTTTCTATCTTTTGTTTTTCTCTCTGCCTCTTCAGGGCATAAATGCCTGCGCCACAGTACCAGAGTGTTGGACACTCAGGTGTTGATCAATCCATCTCAGGAACAGGCTCATTCAGAGGTGAGGGGATAAATCTTTCAGCGATACACCGAGCTCGCCAAGTTAAATGTGCAGTTATGATGCAACTGCTGTGATTTTCAGTATTTTAAATCACATTTTAATAGTCCAAATTAATACAATTAATCGAAATGAGACCTGAGACAAAGTATGGATATGGATATGTCATCTCTCATTCTTCTCAAACGTGTCACAAATAACAAAATACTAGTCTTGTCTAGAAAATACAGAAAATTATGAAGAAAGCCCATTACCATTTCCTATGGTCCAAGGACATATAGTTTTAGTCCAACAAAAATCCCAAAGATATTGAATTTGCCATGGTATTAAACAGAGAAATGACTTACATTTAAGAAGCTGATACCAGCAAATATTTGCTTTTAGAAAACAAATCTTACCATGTCTCTTGCCTGGACAGGTGTCTGCCCTCCTGTTGAGGGAATCAGCTCATAAGCTGTTGATCTTGGCTGGTCAGAGTGTGGAGGAAAGTGGAGACCTGCTGTTTCACAAAGGACTATTCTCACCACACCTGCTGAAACAAATACTAACAGAGCAGGTAACAACATATCCCTTCCTGACTTCTATCTTTTAGCATATAAAAAATCTTAAATAATAGAATGTTATTACATTCAGCTGCAGAGTGTCTTCCTAAATTCCCTTAAAGGTCTTTGTTGTGGTGGAACATATAACAGAATAATGTTAAATTATGTCTCTGTCTTTAGTTCATATATCAAGAGAGCTTTGCCTCCTCCAAGCTAAGTCTTACCCTCAGCTGTCCCAACATCGGCCAGTGGACGAAGACACTCTTGGGAAACCAGCCTCTGTGGGGTCCTTGCACACTCCACATCAATCCCCCAGAGGTGCTGCCTGCCATGGAGGCCCTGGGGGAATTCACCTCCCTTATCTCTGGTACCCTTTGCCCACCATCCCCCTTTGACCTCCTGCCTCCTCCTACCACCGTCGGTTTCCTCAAGCTGTCCCGTCCCTGCTGCTACGTGTTCCCTGCTGGCCGTGGCGACTGTGCCTTCTTTGCAGTTAACGGTTTCACAATCCTGGTGGACGGTGGCTCAGACTCTCAGGCCTGTTTTTGGAAGCTGGTCCGCCACCTTGACCGTGTTGATGCTGTTCTGTTGACGCACATCGGGACAGAGAACCTGACAGGTGTCAACGCCTTCCTGGAGAGGAAGGTGGCAGAGCAGGAGCTGAGCTCTGATGTCAAAGGTAAGAAACAAAGATTATTTTAATGATGTTCCTTCGGGAATATTAGACGTTAACATGCCTCTGTCTTTATCCGTTTTAGGTAACATACTTCACTCTTTGTGTTTTTTTACTTAAACAGATGACTTATCTAAGAGGCTCATCTCCCCAGAGCTTGGAGTCATGTTCTTCAATGCGCCTAGCAGACTGCAGGTGGAACAACAACCAAGTGAGTGACACAGTAAATAAGATATAACTAAAGGACTATGGACAAAGATCCCTCCTGTGAATCAAATACAAAGCCGTTTACAAGCCCTTGCCTTTCTCACATCTCATGGTCTTCAGTGAATCTGATATCCAGAGTCAGTGATTTTAAATATTTGAAAGATCCAATGTTCTGTATTCATGGTTACATCAGGCTTCTTTTCCACTGCTCATTGTTATGTCATTTTAGTGCAAGTCTCAGTCTGAACCCTATTTATAACAGTAACCAAAAGGTAATGCAAGTGACTAAGTAATACTGTCATTAATCTCCTATCAGGTGTGGATAACATCCTGAGAAGTACAACCCAGGCAGCTCTTACACTACAGTTATTAAAGAAGTTAGAGATCAGACCACAACCAATGTTTCGACCACAAGGAGTCCCCATTGAGCCACTAACCCTATTCCAGAAGATGGGGGTGGGACAGCTGGATTTATACATTCTCAGTCCTGGCAAAAACAGCCAGGAGTACCAGACACTCATGCAAAACTGGCCTGATGCAGTCTCATCAGCATCCAAATCTCAAACTCTTCCTCTCACTGCACTGGCCTCGGTGTGTGCCTTGCTTGTGTGGCACCCAGCTTGCCCTCAGGAGAAGGTGGTCAGGGTGTTATTTCCTGGTGTTACCCCACAGACGAAACTTCTCCATGGGCTAGAGAAGATGAAGGGCCTGTCCTTCCTCCAGAAACCTACAGTGACCACTGGGGACCTGGAGAGGTTGGAGGAGGACAGAAAGACGAAGAGAACAGAAAGTCAGGAAAGCGGCAGGTCACAAGGGAAGGAAACAGCACCTAAACATGTGAAAGAAAGAGGGGTTAGAGAAGAGGGTAAAGATGTATCAGTGAAGGAAAAAGGAAAAGTATTAAATGGAATGGGTGCAAAAGATACAGATAAAACCAAAATGAAAGAGGTAGGTATAAAGCAGAAAGTAGCAGCATCAGAGAAGAATAGGTCAAAGAAAGGAGGAGGAAAGAATGGAAAAAAGGAAGAGCAGAATAAAGAGGAGAATGGCATTATGAAGAATGATCAGGTGAAAAAAGATGGTCTGCCTTCCAAACCAAAGAATGAAGATAAAACTAAGCTAAAAAAAGAAGCAAAGAATGACTCTAAAACAGTGACAAACAAAACAAGAAAATTGTCGGGAAAAGAGACAAATGATGGCAAGAAGACAAACGTAAACACTGAAACGCCAAACAACAACTCAACAAAACCTGGTGCTGGTGTCGTGTTAGAAATCCCAGAGTCAAGGTGCCCTGCAACAGAGCTGGAGAAGCCTGGAGAGAACCCCTGTGGCTCTAAAATGTCTACCCCTGAAGATATGACGGCTGATTTTCTCAGGCTCCGCGAGGAAACTGAACAAGAAGAGGCACAGGTGGAAACAGCAGATAAAGGAAACCAGAAAAACAGTGAGTCAGGAAATGAAAAGAACCTTGGAGGTTTGAGGAAGGAGACAGATAAAGAAGCTGCTGATACACTGGGGGAAGCAGCAGCAGGTGGCAGTGAGATAATAGGAAGAAAGAAGGGTGATAATGAAGTGCAACATAAGTCTGCAACTGGAGGCAATACTGATGTAGACATGCAGAAAGGAACTGTAGAAACAGCCGGTAATGCTACCAAACCAGCAAAAGTTGTGGGATTTCCATCTCCCTTAAATAAGGTGCCAAACAACGAGCGCACAGTTCAGCTAGACTTAACCCCGACTGAATACACTCTTCTGGATGGTGCTCTGAGATATAGCCCTTCCTCGCGATCGTCCCCAGAAAACCAAGCCCCTGTCAGCCCAGATGAAGCGACCGTAGAGCCGGCCTCCCCTGACTCACGACCCAACAGTGCAGGCCACACTCCTTACTGTCTGTCCCCAGACGATGTGTGGTGTAACAGAGCCGCTCTTAGCAGGCTGCAGGCCCAAATGAGTAACTTAGAATCTACCGACGTCAAAGAGTCAAATGGATCATCTAAGCAAAGTGAGGGGCAAGAAATCCAGCCGAACACCACTCCAGAAAGCCACACAATCCCCAGAGAGAAGCATCTGAGTTTCCTTTCTCTGGGGACATTAAAAGATGGATCTTCAGACCCCTCTCCCTCTGTGGCCACCACCACCACTACACACTCAATGCCAGCAGAGGTGAGCTCGCCTCAGTCCACAGAAGTGGACGAATCACTGTCCATGTCTTTTGAGCAGGGACCCGCCAATGTGAGCCAGAGAGAGGGGGACGACAGTGTTCCTCAGTCCCACTCAAATGGATGTCATTTTGTGGGGATGTCTTTACCAACGAAGAAGCCGCCAAGATCTGTAGGTCATGGTTCAGAGATGGGGAGATCTCCAGCTCCTAACACACTTCATTTTGAGGCATCACCTCATGATGTGGATCTTTGTCTGGTTTCTCCTTGTGAGTTCAAGCATTTCAAACCGCCTGACTCAGGTGCCAGCGATACCTTCAGAGGCACATTTGTCAATCATCACGGCAATAACAATAACAACCCCAAAGACACATCACCCAGTGAATCAAACGCCCCTATCTGTACGGAGGACTGCCCATCCACTACAGCAGATGGAGGTCTGGACTCAGATGAGGAGGAATCTTGTAGTGAGCCAACTAACTCCCCACACGACCTACACACTAGTCAGGCTCTGCCCCCGGACCCCCTTCCAGCTCCTCTCAGGGACAGTCCACCACTGCCTCCACATCCTGACGCCTCCATGCCCGTTCCACAGTCTGACTCTGATGTTTACGGGAAGAGAGCAAAAGCCAGTAGCATGCGGGGGAAAAAAACACCAGGGGTGAGTTTGTCTTTCTATTACATAGAAGAAAAAGATATTTGTGTTCATACAGTGTATGATTTTGTGTATTTAGGCTAAATTTGTTGAATTTGTGATGATGAATTTTGAGCTATTATTTAATACCATATTCACATATAAAATCCTGTGTCAGGCTTGAGCTTGAGAAAAAGCTTATATTGAACTTTGCGGTTTTAATTGTTACCAGGTTACTGAAGGCTCCCAGAGATCAGGCTCAGGGAAAAGCAGGACAGGGAACCAAAGTGGAGTCACAAAAGGGAATGTCTCTTCTGCACGTGCACCTTCCTCCAACACTCGCTCAGCACCAGCAAAATCCCCACCTAACACAGGTATAGATGTTTCTTATTCTTTTTTTGTACTCACGCACGACTAAGTACTGATTTTTTGGGGGCTTTGATGACTTTCATGCAGCAGTTTTCTCCTCTTCGTGGTGTCACAGGCTCTAAGTCTACCTCTGCTGATGAAGTCAGTTTCTATGTGGATCTGGCCTACATCCCCTCTGGAGTCTCCTCTCCAACTGTCAGCGCGGACTTCTTCAGGTGTGTTCGCTCCTCCTGCTACATCATCAGTGGTAACAGTCCGGAGCGGGAGGAACTTCTGAGGCATACACTGGATGCTCTACTGGATGCAAAGATGTCCTGGCCTGACACTATGCAGGTGCATGCAGTCACATACAATCAGATTCATGTACAAATAATGTAAAAACATATCAACCATCGTGTGTGTGTGTTGCAATGAGCCCTCCTGAAGAAGAGCTTACCAGTAAGAACTAAGCACAGCTTTGTTTTAGGTAGGATAACACCATAAGTATGTTGGCTGAATAGGTATTGAGATTAGGGATTTGAATGTGCTTAATTATACCAAACATTTTTCTGTATCTCCAGGTGACGGTGATCCCTACTTTTGAGTCTGTTTTGATGCAAGAGTGGTACCAGCAGACCCTGGACAGGCAGAGGGAGCTGGGCATCACTGTCCTGGGATCCAACAGCACTGTTGCCATGCAGGACGAAACCTTTCCTGCCTGTAAGATAGAGTTCTAAGGGCATACTGTGAGAAGCAGGAGTGGAGGGTAAATATGAGCTAAAGGGTGGGGATAGTGTGTGTGTGAGAGAGAAAGGAGGAGTGCAGAGGACATTATTAGAAAATAAAGCTCTTTTAGCATGAAAAAGACTGAATGGGTTATAACACAGGATGTTCTTCATCTCCTCCTGCTTTAACTTCTCTTTGTGGGCTTCTTTTACATCAGAAAGCTCTTCTTTCTCTACATCTGAGGAGGACACACATCCCTGTGGGGAGTACTGCATGAATTTCTTTTACCTATGACCTTGTGCAAAACAGGAGAGGAGATCACACTGAAGCATGTCAGGCTGCAAACATGTAGATCCACATGAAAGTCGACAAAGCAGATTAGTCTAGCTAGCATACATGGGATTAAAGGCACTTTGTGCATATTTGTTTCCTCATTATGTTAAGCACTGTGTTTTTAAAGCATCATTAGTCCATCTGAGAGAGTTATTTAGCTTTTAAATCAACTCAAGATACAGTAAAACAGTAAAAGTGTGCAAACGTGTTTGTGAAGGCATTGTTTGCATTGCACTTCCATTAATTTACAAAAGAAAATCACAGTGTAAGATGTTTGTTGTGAGCACTATAAACGTGTGTGCTGTACCTGCTTTATAAAGTATTGTGCCATAATCAGATGCTGATGTGGCTGCTGTTAGTGAGTGATGATAGCCCGCTGAATCTGAGATTACTGAATCTCAAAGTGCAAAGATAACTCTGTCAGCAGGTATCACAGTAACAAATTAAATGTACTAGCATTAAATTGATCACCTTATGAACAATGGTACTTGTACGGTAACTAATGTCAATTACATTGCTTTTGTAGAATTATGCATTGACTTGTTGTCTTAAAAATGTCAGAAGTTGATTGTGAATATGGTCATATGGTATATTGTTTCTGCACGACATACAATCATGGATTAGTCACAGTGGGGATTAGTGGGAGATTTCTGAGTTGCAGTCTGTAAAAAGAATAAATAAAGTATTCAAATTCTTGCAAAGTAGTCCTGAAAGTGAAACTAAAAGTCATCCAAAATCATGCAACTGCTGTAATTACATGAACTACAGTACACATAACACTTTATTCTATACATGTCCATCATTTCCTGTTAACTTCTTACACATACCGTGTAATAAAAAGTAATCTGGTAGTAGATCTGGAGAAAATTAACTGTGTGCCCTTTTGTAATTTCACAGATTTTTCCTACACTTCCTAGTAAATTATTAGAAAATTCCAGGTCTCTAAAATGACCCAGTATACTTGAAATACAATGTGAAGTGCATAATTTGGAATATTTGATATACAAGATAACATTACAACTCCAAATCTGTTAAACCATTGTTTTCCTTTTTATGTCCTTTTATCCCAGTCTGGATGTTCAAGAATGAACACCATAATTTGAGATGTGTAAGAATTATTACTTAACTAACTATGATCATCTCTGTTGTTGTTTTTTTCTGTTGCCTTTAAAGAATTAATTCACACAAATGTGAATGTGGAATACAGTTTCCTTAATACCAAAGCATGACATAAAAATGAATGATAAAAAAAGACACCACTTTTCCTCACCATCTGAATGCTGTCTATAAAAACAGAAAAAAAATATCTGAAAGGTATTTTGTAATTATATAATGCACTATTAAACGTTTATCATAAGCTTGTACTATCTTTAACAAAATGCACTCTTTTATTTTGTGCAAACAACTTTGTTGTATGGAATTTAACTTTTCACATATATTGTCCAAACCAAATTCATTAGAACGCTAATGTCTCTTTTCTGCAGAAACCTGAGAGATTAAGTAACTACTAGAACTAGATCTGTAATCATGGGAAAAATTACTTGATCCACATATTATCCAAGTGAATTGTAACTATGTGTATGTGTCCTATATGTATGAAATATGTACCGTGTGTCATTTCATTCATGATATTCATGAAAACAGGGAGCAAAGCAATGTGGCAGTGTGGAGATAGGGAGATGTGCCGGAATGAACATGAAGAAAATTTTACATTGTAACTGTAAGTACATAAAATGTCAATATACAGTATGTACACTTGTATAGTTAAGTGAAATCCAATACAGCAGCTCTGCCTTGCATTATAGTAAAATTATCACCTTTCTGACATCTGCTGTATAGCATTGCATTAGATTATACATGTGTACCTAATAAAGTGGTCACTGAGTGTATATGGGAGTTATGTATGAATAAAGGATGTGCATCACCATTAAAATGTCTGTTGAGAGTCATGAAAATGCAGAGTCTTCAGAAATCCAGTTGCAGTTTTAGAGTTTCAGATTTGTTGTTATATTCTACACTTTGATTAAACAAATTAATCTCAGTCAATTTCTGAACCTATGCTATTTAAGTGTTAATGGTGCACGGTGTCCAGTGAGTTTTAAGTTGATACGGCTGTGTCAGTAATTTACAGAGATTTAAATACGTATGAAATTGATACAAATAAAAAAGAAATGAACATTTCAAGTGACGCTTTTGTGATCATCTACTTTGTTATTTAGTTTATTTAGAGTACATCTTGAGTGAATCACATAATCATACCATTGCTTGTTTTCAGTTTATAGACTGATATATAACATTTATAACACAGACTTTTTCTATGATTTATTGCTTTCAGAAAGTACTGGTGGAGTGAACATAGCTTCCTTTTGCTCTGGCAGTCTGGGAGTCACACCTACATTAGGTCCTACATCAAAACATTAACAAGAAGTTAGAAGTGTTATTTAATTTGTTTATGAATATGTTTATTTAATTTTCACTTACTGTGGTATCTGTTGGATCAACTAGTTATTAAAACACGATTGCTATTACTTTTTCCATCATCACTCTCTGTTTAATGTGTCGTGTGCAATTGAGACATGACAGACGATGAGCGTTTGTGTTTTATCAGCTCAGACATATTATGTTTGTGGAGATTTGTGACTTTGGTGAAGATCAGATCATATTTCATGAACAATTTATGCAGAGAATCAGAAGACTGCAAACAGTGCCATGCCTTTTAATGGCCATTGTGTTTAACAGGGTGGAACCTCCTGCAGGGGTTTCCCAGACCAGTTGATTTAGTTTCACTACCAACCTGGACTGGGAAACACACAACCACTGAACCTCAACAGCTGCAAGTATTCAGACGTTTTTACACCTCAGGTAAGTTTGATACCATTTAACATCTATACTCCAACAAGTCTGGATTACAGGTCTGTTATTTATCTTATCATCTCATTGACTGATGTTGCAGATTTCTGCTCTTCCAGATGTTACTGAAGTGTAAGAACGTTTCCACCACAAGACTTTTTGTATTACTTTTTTAATCAATCAATCAAACATAGCGACTGGACAGTATTTTCTTTAACGTAGACATAATGTGATGTGTAGCTGCAGTTATTAAAAAATAGTAAGCTACACGCTAAACAGCACCAGTTTCACATTTAGCGTTCATACATAGGGAATATGAAACTAAACTAAAGTGAAACTAAACTCGTGGTATGTAACAGAAACTCACTGAATTAAAAATGTCAAAAGTTCTATATCAGTAGATAACATCTATATTATACAATGACTTACTTCCAAATAACAGACATGAGTCTTTAATATCATTAACTGGGGCAATTAATGTTCTTATTGCATAATATTTTTATGGTTGCCATAATTACTCGACGTAATCGAAGAAGCTAAAATAGCCTCGATATATATTTTAAAGTAGCGCGTTTCTTGTTTTTTTTAAAAAAAAAATTCCTAATGTGTTTTTCTGCAATATCACGACGCAGCTGCTGCGTGTTTACGTCAGTCGTTTTTGGCTCCAGTCATTGGTCCGCTGCAGTCACCGCTACCTGTTGAAAATCCAAATGGTTCCACTGAACGATTCAGTGTAAACGTCTCCGAAGACCAAATGCTTAGGAAGTTTTGCTAAAGGAGACTAAAACTGAGGTCAGTCACGTTTAATTATTTATTACTGATCAACAACCCATTAATGAATTATTTAAAAGCCATTTAATTAGAAAGCCTTTTAATACATAGTTTATAATCCTTACAAAGAAAGAGCATGGTTACACATTTATATATTTATGTATATGTACTTTTGATTTACAGACAGAAACAGACATATCCTACTTATACTTTTTGTGTAATTATAATATTTCTTTCACGATCTGAATCATTTAAATGTGACAAATATGCAAACAAAACAAACAGACAAACAAAAAAACAGGAATGGGAAAATACGTCTTGTGGAAATTTTCTGAAATAAGAGCACTGGAAGAGTAAACTTGTCTTTATAGGTTTTTATTTTCCTGCAAGAAGGAGCAGCTTCAATACAGGAAGACAGTCCGTCTGCAAAGGAGGCTCAAAACTATTTCAGCAAGTGTCTCTCTCTATCTTATACCTCAAGCAAAACATCCTCCCCAGTCTTATCTAGGTTCAGCTCGCCCTCTTTGCAGCTGCAGAATTTAATTCAGCTTGTTTTCACAGAGAGGAATACCTGCTACTATCTGCAGGCAAGGCTAAATATTGTCAAAATTCATAACAGTGGAAAAATACACTTGGTTACACAGACAGTGCAAAGGACATAATGTGCTCATAATGCAGAGAATAATAAAAGGATTGCAGGCTGCCACATACTTTACAGCACGGTACCTCTTGTGATTGACTGGTTCTCTTGTAAAATTTGGGCACAACAATAAAAAAAGAGCACTCTGAAGGACTTTGACCCCTTGGTTCATAAGAAAGAGCGCGTTTGTGAATGTAACATTAGTAGATAGACAATTACATGGCACCTGAAGTAGAGTTAGTCAAACATTTCACATGGAAAATTATTTTTAACATTTCACACAACACTATATTATTTGTAAAGAACTACTTGTAATATAACCGCACAATATGTATATATATTTTTTTTTTTTGCAGCATCCTGTGTTTTGAAAGCGTAATCTCCGTCATGTCTGTGGTCAGATCCAGCTTGTCTGAAGAGCAGCAGAAAAAGCTGCACTCCCTCTTTGGTCATGTCAAATTTCACCTTCTCTACAAAGCCAGCATCCACGGCTTCACTGCTGCCGCTTTCCATGGCCGCTGTGACACGCAGGGACCCACAGTCATCGTCGCCTACAATGCTTCTGGGTTCGTTTTTGGAGCTTACACCTCTAAGAACTACACCCAGTCTGGAGAGAACATCCATGACCAGGAGGCTTTCCTCTACAGCATCACTGCAGAGGAAAACAAACCGCTGAGGGTGGCTGGTATCACTGGGCAGAATGCGTTCACAGATGGAGCCACTGGTCCAAATTATGGTGCTCTGGTGTTCTTGCACGAGGACAAACCTCAAATTCAGTCCATTCCAGGACAGGGGTTTAACTTTAATGAAGCAGCTATGCATGGAGGGAACTTGGTACTGACTGAGCTTGAGGTGTATCGAGTTGAAGGTGTGTGTGAGTGACTCAGTGAAGTGAAAGAATACTGATGTTTAGAACAGAAATACATCAAATATCAAATAAAATTAATAAAATGTCAAATATTACATTTTTTTCCTACAGGTTTGGGAGATCTCCTGGCTAAACCCTGGAGGAGCATCCAATGGACTGCTGAGTATGTAGAAATCTGTGACTATTAATTATTATTATTATGGGTGTCTGGTGGAGTTTTCCTGTTTAAACACATTTAATTAATGTCCTGAAAAATAAATCTGATTCTGTGTTTGCTTATAGCAGTCATCTATTTCACTTTCTTTCGTGGCACAAAGCTTGATTTGCTGGCACATTACAACAAACAACTACTGATCCGTGGAAACACCTGTGTGCTCACATTAGCAGCACACAAACAACAGGGAGACCCTCTTGTAGAAACATTTGATCCAAAGCACTTTCACATTACACTCATTCATTAAACTATACCTCTGCACCTATCACAAACATGTGCTCTGATGTTTCTTCTAGGAGAAAACAGGAGTTGAAGAATGTCATCAAGAACTACAAGCCTGACATCAAAACAGTTCATCAAGCTCGGGTGTTGTTGGTGGGTCCCATAGGGTCTGGCAAGTCCAGTTTCTTCAACTCTATCAACTCAGCTTTTCGAGGCAACATGACCTCCCAGGCCATCGCCGGCACAGCAGGGAAGAGTGTGACCACGCAGGTAAACTGTAACTCAGGGCTGTTCAAAACAAACTTGCTGTAGTCATATAAATAGTTTCCATTCCTTGACTGCTTGTCATATGAAAGTAAAATGAACTTCAAATTCTCTAACTATAGCGTGTGTCCCTTTTTCCATTTCATGTCTCACTTGTAGTTTCGCACCTACGCCATCAAGGCCGGGAAAGGCGGTGGGACTCTTCCTCTGATCCTGTGCGACACAATGGGGCTGGAGGAATCCGCAGATGGTGGTTTGGACGTTGATGACATCATCAACATTTGCAAGGGTCACATTAAGGATCGCTACCAGGTCTCCCAAATAATAGCCTATCTACTTGTCTACATCTCTGCATAACTGATTTACTGTTAAACTATGAAGTGATTAATATCGGTGTTTTACTTGTTGTTGTTTTTCTTCAGTTTAGTCCCTGTTCTCCTCTTCAGGAGACTTCTCCTGGCTACAAGAAGGATGCGACTCTGAACGACATGATTAACTGTGTCGTTTATGTGGTCGACACCTGCAAGGTCTCTCTCCTGACCCAAAAAATGCTTGACAAGTTTGCTGCCATCCGGAAAAAGACCAACCTACTTGGTTAGCAGTAGAATAATGTTTAGAATACACACACATTAATTTAGCTTAAATTTCTTTTGTCCTTTCCCCTTTGAAGCATAGATTGTTTTGCTCTTGTGTCAGTCAACGTTCCACACATTTTCTTATCTTTTTCCATTGATTCTTTTATATTTAATTTTCTCCTAAAAACTCTCTCTCTACTTTTACCCCTTTTAGGAATTCCCCAGATACTTCTGATGACCAAAGTAGACGAGGCCTGCCCGCTGGTGGCAGAAGACTTGAAGAACGTTTACCACAGCGTTTACATCCAGAAAATGGTAAAGTTCACACAGTCATATGCAGAGTTAGGCGACAACTCGCGGTGGTATTGATAATGTGTGCATTTGTCCGGCTGTCGACCAGGCACGACAGTTGAGTGAGGGTCTGGGCATCCCCTTGTCATGTGTCATGCCAGTGAAGAACTACAGTGCTGAGCTGGACCTGCACCAGGATACCGACGTACTCCTCTTCACGGCTGTAGAGCAAATGCTAAACTACGCAGACAGCTTCTTTGAGAACCAGGATGATGCGGACGCTAACAATGACCAGGAGCTCTACAGATTAAACTGTCATCTCCCACCAGCTTCTGTATATCACTGACAGACTGCTGTCGTATACCAAAACTCATGCATTTGAACAAATTAGTCACTTGGTCAAATACATTTGATGAAATATGAGGAACTGTATATTTATCAACAGCATGAGAGCAGCTATAGACAAACAAATCAGCTGTGTTATCTTAAAGGGTCAGTTCACTCAAATGTCCCAGTGACTCATGGAAATTTAAAACCTCTGTGTTAAATGTCGTATTTCGGTTTTTTGAAGCTGAAGCTTAGTCGCCCATCAGCAGAGTGGAGTGAAGATCATGTGATATGATCGAAAGCTCCTATTTTGTCAGCTCTTCTTCAACTTCAAGAACGGAATTTGAAACTTTTAAAACAACACAGGTGAAATCTCATCGGAACAATAAGCTGATGAGGAATTAGCTGAAACTGAATATGTTCACATTTTAATTTAGGTGAAGTGACCCTTTAAAGCTATTCTAATGAATTTCAGTCACTATTGTTCATAGGCTTTTTACTGCACTTCCACAATGCATGTGCAGCAACACCTACTATTAATCTCCATCATCTTAATTTTGCCCGTTATACTGTCGTAAAATGAAAAATAAATGCTTGCATCAACTTCTGGCTGTTTTGTTTGTGTCTTGTGACTGAGTTTTTACAACAGGGGGGTGGTTGCATAAACGTGTCTTTGCCTCAGTTATCCACTAGATGTCACTCTTCACTCTTAATTTCATAATCACGAGTGTTCTGTTGTGGAAACTTTGGGATGTTATGAAAAGCGAAGGCTCCTGTTGCACAACGGTGTGTGATGCTCCTTATTGACCGCCTTTGCCTGCTTATTTCACATCAGTTGACTTCTGTGGTCGCACTTCTTTCAGATCATGCGTTTGCGTGCGCTGCACTGTCACACAGATCATCAGATGTCAGGATGACAAAGCTTTCGTGCTTTCGTGTCTTGTGCAGTCGTCACTCAATATCAACAAACAAAGCCACAGAGCCCACATGACAAGGAGAGACGTTGGGTTTCTTTTGAGCCAATTGCAGAACGCGGGTAGTTTCGGTGCCGCCCTCCTCTCGGCGTCGTATAAAGATTGTGTCGCAACGTTGCCAACAACAAACGCTGCACGTACATTGGAACAGGCTGGACGCACACGGGCGATATTCGAATAACCGGATTACTGTCACTTATTTTTAGGATTACATTTTGACTAGCGGGCATGAGTCCAGAGGAAAGCTTTGGCTCTATGGAAAACAGGTGGGATTTCTTGTTTTTCCTGCGCTTGTGTGAGATTTGGTGATGGTTCGTGTCTGTCTGAATCATGAAAGTGGGAATTCATGCAGAATTCGGGTCCTACCTGAACTGCTGAAGCAGGGGTAAAAGAAAAAAAAATCCCACATCGAGTTTGGGTTGGTTGTAGCTGGCGTGCAGAGATTCAAACCAGCCCAAGTGAATTCAGCACAACTTTATTTAACCCTGCAACCGCAATTGAATTAAGCAGTTCTTCAAATATTTGCTGTTCGCGTTAAATAATCGTCAAAACAAACATAACAATTAATCCAAAAAATTATCAAATACAGCATTTAACGAACGTGAGGAAAAGAGCATTGCAGTGTTATGCACTTTGCAGCATGCACCTTACACCCTGCAGTAAGGCTCCTGCGTGGACCATACAATTATAAGTATTATTATAAGTTTAGATACTCGTTTATTTTATCACAGTTCTCTACACATCTGCTTTTTATCTGACACTACATGCACCTGGAACAATAGATAATTAAAGAAATTAAATAATAGTGCAGCAGGTGTTTAACTGTGTTGATTTATTGCAGGATGCAAAAGGCTCATTTCTCTGTCTTTCCTCCTCAGGATGCAGTCAGTGGTTCTGGCTCTGGAGGAGCTGCTGGTGACGGCTCAGAAACAAGACTTCCTGACCATAGGCATCTATGAATCAGCTAAACTTCTTAATGCGTGAGTTGGAACTATTAAAACATCCCAAAACATGTGCTTCTCTTTCATAACCCTGCCCAGTATAACAATCCAAGGCATGTAAGTGCAAGTGTCTGTCTAAAATGTATCATGTTCTCATTTTTCCTCCACAGAGATCCAGACGATGTGGTCCTGTGCGTCCTGGCAGCTGACGATGAAGACGACGTGGCACTGCAGATCCACTTCACCCTGCTACAGTCCTTCTGCTGCGACATCGGCATCACCATCCTGCGAGTCTCGGGGGTTCAGAGGCTCCAACAGCTGCTGGGAGCAGTGCACGCCAACACAAATCAGGAAGAGCATGGGGACCTTCACTGCATGCTGGTTACGGTGTGTTGACTCAGCACAGCATTTCTCTTGTGTAACTGAAAGACAAAATATGTGTATATTATTGTCATGCAGTAGCTAAAATGTAAAGTAAAAGAAATGCTGCCTACAGACTGACTTCTAAATGTGAATGTGGTGTTTGATTTCTCCCATGCAGAACCCTCAGGCTGATCATTGCAGGCTACAGGAGGTGGGCATGTACTGCCAGGAAAGCCGACGCCTTCACCAGTGGGTGCCTGAACTGGTCCTGCAGGAACGCTGAATGGCCTGGCGCCCCCCGCATCAACAAACACACGAGCTTCAGATACTGATGAGCTGAAGAATCTGATGTAGCTCAAGCAGGGATGGCCTAGAGTGGCCTCAGATCAGCTGCACCGACTGAACCAGGGACTTTCTTTCAGTGAATAGTGAAACAGTTGAAGACTTGTTTCTATGATCTGTTTGTCTGCAAAAGATTCAACCACAAAAGCAGGTTCCCATCCAGGCCACCGTTGTTTTTACACAGCTAGTAAAACAAAATTCAAGCTTCTATTTTGTCTTGATGGCCACTCAGAATGTTTTGTGGGGTTGTCACGTTAATGGAAAAGGAGAAATAGTAGCTTTGGAAACTTCCACTCCCCAGTTTGTACCTGGAATACTTGTATTTCAAAGGACAGGAATGTTGTAGTAGTGAAACTATGCCCAACATTCCTGTGTATTCTGCCATAGGAGAGTCATAGGAGATAAGTGTGTGTATGTGTGTGTGTGTAAGTGAGAGAGAATGCGTGGTATGCGTGGACAATACTTGTGTCTTTCTTTAGTAAAGACTGGGTGTGCAGCGTGTGCGTGCTTGAAATGAGCAGCAGAACCTGCAGAGGAATTGTCACCATGGAAACTGAAATGGAAATGATAGAGTTAAGTCAAACAGAATGTATTGGCATTGCAGGAAGGATCCTGATGTATTTTGCTCAGAGGAGGATGCAGAATGAAAGCTGTTGTCAACTTTAAATTATTATTGTACAAAAATCTCTGTGCCTTCAAGAATGCTGCCTTTTTGATAAAATACTGTTAAACTAATATTAACTGGCTACACTATTAATTTATTAATTGTATCAATTGCTTGTGTAGCTAATTATGGACGATTTTGAGCTCTGTTAACTAAGTCAATAAATTATTGTGTTCATAATTGACTGATTCTTTTATCTGAAGGTTTCTGCTCAGATTTCAAAACAAAAGCCAAGTGTGCGTCATGGAACCAGCTTGAGTCACGCAAGTACAGTTTACATTTGGTTTGAAGTAATGGAAGAAAGACATGCACACACAGGGCAAAGCCCTTTTCTTTGGTCCCACAAATCAGCTCCCAGGCTGCTCCTTTGTAGTAAACATAAGTCAGAGTGACTTATGAAACCAGCAAAACAACTGGGTGCAGTGCTACTGTCCATGTAAGCTAAGAAAAAGAGGGGTAAAAGGTTACAGGAAAGATCCTTTTAAAAACACTGGACTGCATTTCTCAGAGGACATTTACAGTCTTATTTTGTTGTCTGCATGTTTTTATTATGTGATGCAGATAAACCTCCACATGCAAGTTCCAAAGAGCTGCGAAAGTCAAAACGTGCCAATTAATCTTGAATCAACTCCGCCCATGCTACAGTATCTCCACATGATTAGGCAGCAAAATATTCCTGCAACACAGTACAGGTGGTTTATCCTCCCATCTGCCCTCTTTTCATTCTGTTATGATGTCCGCTCCACCCTCCGCTCTCACATGTCTGTTCTCAGCTCTGACTGTAGAGCACAGGCCACAGGGAACATTCAGGCACATGGACCTCCCATTTGTTTACTATCTGCCGGACAGGGGAGTGACTGCACTGGGAACCGATTTCTGATTGGCTGTTGTTATTCCACCCATAAGAGAGGGCTGGGGAAAGTATGGTTGGAAACTTGAAGGAAACTCGTGACTGTTGGTCTGAGCTTCAAAGGGCACAGGAGTGGCCTCAGACAGAGGACTTGTAACAATGATATCCCTGTGAAAAAGAGATTTTTCCTCTTGTTTACTTTGCTTAGGATTCATCTTTGCACTGCAGACTATGTGCTGATAAGACCTGAATGTCTGAGCATCCATTTATCATAACATCATAAAAAGAAATCAAACAGAATTCCATTCAATTCTAGCTAATAAGTTTGCAGCCATTAGCTTTTCAAGGATTTGATCACAAACCAAAGTAATGGACACAATTTTGACATGTTGATATTTATATTTGATGAAAATCAGCCTGCTACTAATCAACTGACATTAGCATCCAGTCATGCTGCTTGTATGGTCAAAACAAAACAAAAATCAACACAAAGGCATGAGTTATATTATCATCTTTTTATTAATGTTATCTACTTCTCAATATCATCTTTTTTTTTAACAGCAATATCCACAAAATATTAACAGTGTGCAAGAAAACATGAGTTATGGCACATCAGAGAACAGTTACAAAAAATAGATATATTTTCTCCATAATCAATCAAGGCAAAAAGATACATATACTGTATGCATACACAGGAGATCAGAACACAAAAGATGAGTCTCGGGAAGGAAAGGCTCAGACCCGACTGAGTGATGTTCACGAGTGAGGAGCCTCAGCTCTCCCCACCTGACTAGATATGAATGTCACCGGGCTCACTTTGTGTCACACAGTTTCCACCTCGGGCCATGTGTTCTACTTTAAGACTGTTCATTCTGTTGCTCTGATAACCCCAAGACCAGCATTAACACAATATACGCCACTATAAGGCAAACTAACATACCAACCAATCAGACAAACTGTCAGCCAAACCAGTACTTCAGGCCAGCTATCTGTGATTGTAAGCCCAACCATCTATGGAATGATTAAAAAACAATTATGTGAATATGAAACAAACATCTGCCAGACATCATCAGGACAACTTCTGTGTGAACATGTGTGTGTGCTCATATGATATGCATGCTTGTTGTAGGTCATGTGAGTCTTCTGCAGTTGTAATTCTCTTTCAGTTCAGCTGCAGCTTGCAAAAATATCACAAGGAACTGCTTTTACTTTCATTTATCCCTGCAATTCACCCTCAGGTATCTGTTTATATACTTAATGTATTTTCTTCAGCTGGTTGCCTGTTTATTTAGTTTAAATGAGTGTTGCAAATATAACGTAGACAGGCAGAGATAGAGCTAAACAAAAAAGGCATTGTGTGAATGTGTCCGTTTTGTGACTATTACTGGGGTTTTTATTGGTCATCGCAGCAAAAAATAGCCTCCCACACTTCAGCTGAACAATTTTAGTGACAGCATTCTCTTTTGCTCCTCTGCAAAGTGTGCACACTAGCCTCTGACTGATAATGAGAGCAGGTAGAGACTATGGATATCATTCTGACTCACACAGAGTTACATGCCCTCTCCTCTGGTCAGAATCACCCTGACCTGAAACTAGAGAGCTGTACTGTAACATTACTATGTCACACTCTGCACAGCACTGGAGGCACTATGTGTTCTTACACATTGTGCTCTTCCAAATCATTCTTTTCATATGCACTAGAAGCACACCCACACATGCACGCAAACACACATATCTTCAGTCTTTACTATGGCTGATATCCAGCTCCTGCTCTTTCTGTACAGTGGGAACAGCCTGCTCTCTTTGTTAGGAACAAAGGCAAATGAGAGATAAAACAGGGATTTGTATCAGGAGCCATCACGCAATGTGAAAAATGTGTACCTGTATGTGTCTGGTATGCAGCGACAGTTTGAAATATTTTGGCATTTGGGGAAAGATGTGTTCTTGCTGAGAGTTAAATGAGATGATTGATACCACACAGATAAAGCAAGCACCAGCAGCTAGTTAACTTATCTTTGCACAAAGACTGCAAAGAGTAGTGGAAGGGGCAGCTAATTTGGTTTTGTATGAAGGTAAGAAATTTATTTAAAAACTCACCCTTCTAATAATGCAAATTATTGCTTTTACATCTGAATTTAGCAGTATTGACTGTGAGACTTAATGAACTTGTGTAAGTGGATTTTGTTACCTTTGCATAGAGCCAGACCAGCTGTTTCCAGTCAATATGCTAAGCTAAGCTAAGCAACTGCTGGTGGTATCTTCACACTTTACGTACACAAGAGTTTTATCAGTCTGAAAGCAACAAACGTATCTCCAAAAATCAAAGTACCGAAGTGCCACTGTCAAACACCGCTCACATCTCACCACCTGCAAAATCCTCCAGACTCTCAAACGTTGGTGTAGCTGCAGGGTCCTATTTACCTAGTGATTAGAGAACAGAAAATCTAAGGTATAACCCCCCCCCCCCTCCCCCTTGAGAGTCTGTCAGCAGCAATAAGTCCTGTCCATGCCACTCCACCCTGTTCTGTCTCTGTATGCCACCCCCAACAAAAGCCTTAACAAGATGCTGACGTGTAAATATGATGACACAAAGCTCTCTTCTTACAGCAATTACCCATCAAAACCAGCTCTCAATACAAAGCCTTACTTTAACCTTACTTATCTGACAATCGTGCTTCAAAACTGAAAAAAAAAGCAACTGCACACGAGAGTGTGGGTGTGTGTTTATGTGTATCTGTGTGTTGTCCTTGTGTCTGTCACCCACCTAAATCAACACTTAAGAAAAAGTTATAATCTGTGGGCTGCTCTGGTGTTAAAGGATAGATTAGGAGGTTGGTTTTAGCCACTGGAATGAGGTCCGGTGTTGATTCATCCTTTAACAGGTTATAATCCTATACCTAACAGGGTTTTTAGTTCTTATACTGTTTTATCCTCATAAGGTGTTTGTGTTTGTATCTGTGGTTAAAACCAGCCTCCGCTATTGCAAGCCTCAAAAAACCTGAATGAGAAAACAATATATATATATATTAACAATAATAAAAGTAAATGAAGACAGAAATGATCCTGACTGACAGAACAAAATAAGTAGTACTAAAAAATCCAACATTCACAGAGGGCGGTTCTGTGTTTAGATTTTGTATTTTACAAACACTGTACAGGGTAATACTCAACTGACCAGGTTCCATGGACTCCAGAGAAAGAAGGAAACTCAAAAATAAACCCAAAACAGCTACTCTTCAACTTATCACTTCTGCACATGTCTGAAAGAAAGTTTATACACTTAGTTTGTTTCTCTTCACTTTTTTTTTTCATTTCTTCTTCAACTTTTACAATCACATTTGTTTTTTTCGGAGAGAAGGAGCATTGTGGAGGAGAGGAGGCAATTGAGATGGGAGCGATGGCTCTAACTGAACCAGTCCCACTTCGAGCTCACATAAAAGCAAGCTGGAAGGCTGTTAAAATGTTTATTTTAATCTTATTTATAGTCAGAATTATTATTCATTAAAGCAAAATCCCCTTTCTCTACTATAGAGGCCAACAAAATACCTCCATCTTTGCACTATCCAGTGCAAACTATCTCTTCTTTTACAAAACTGCCAATAAAAATATTCCAACAGGAGTGGAGAAGATAGGAAAGGAAAAGCTTTACTTTTACCTTATACCTTTGAGATTTCCCCTCCAACCTTGCAGACTGATTCTCAGGTGTGGTCAGTCTTCAACCTTGCCCTCTCTCAGGATAAAGCACAGGGAGGCTTGATGTACAGTAGAAACCTTTGTTTAAGATCCTAGCAGATATCTGGTTAGGTATTACCACTGGCTTACAACCAGATCTCCTGTTGTTACTAGCAGGAAAAGAAACCTGATCAACCAGAGACAACACCTAAGTCAAAGCAAAACAATCAAAAAAATGTACAATAATATCTTATCTCTTATGTAATGCTCCAACAAAATATCAAAATGTACATTGAGTTCACAAACAAGTATTTCTTAAGAAAAATGCAGTAAACGTCCAGGGTTAATAGCTTGAGTTCTGTGTAGAGCGGTTCATTTTGTTCCCCTCATAGGTGCAGATCTGAGGTCAGCGTAGACATGGATTTCAACCAACTGCAGCAATAATAAACTGCTGCTGAATCTGTGACAGCAGATCAGCATCTATAGATGATTTTCTGTACAGGTTGGCACAGCTGGAGTTTTGGCCACAGCCACAGGCAGAGAAGGTCTGTTGATACGGGTTTGGGTGGGAACATGCTATAGCCCAATAAAGGCAAAGGCTTTAGCCACTTGCTCCAAAATGACTTGCCGTGTTTTAGCACAGGCAGGTTTGAGGAGAAAGCTCTCAGAGCTTTTTAACTCCCACAAACAATGAAGCTATATCGAGCTTTTAATGGGAGTGTTTGGCATGGTTGGTGAAGCGCCTACCATCCGTTTTCGTAGCCCGTGCGCATCCTCCTACTCCCTGCCTATGGCACAGCTGTCCATCCTTTACCCAACCCCTCAAATCATGAAAAGATAAGAAAAAAAAATCCCAGTTTCCAGCCGATTATTAATGTCCAAATCCCTTTTCAAGTTAAGATGACACTTAGTTAATTTACCAGCATATATGAATATTACCAAAGCACCTTGGATCATACTCAGTGATATACTGATCTCAGCCACTGTGAGCATGTGATACCTGACCCCTAGCTGTGGCTCCAGGGTATGGCGCTTTTCCCGAGTGGCTATTTAGGGAGTATGTTTTTCTATGAGTGTGGATGCTAGATTTAGCCCTGTGATATTTGACAGAGCTACTTGTGTGTCTGGATGTGTGTCTAGGGATCAAATTAGTTAAATGAATGTTCACATTTATATGTGTGTGTGTGTGTGTTTGTGTGAATGTGCGTTTATGTGTGTATGAGGGCAGGAGGAGTGGAGCGCAGCTATAGGATGATGCAGGGTTTCTTGTCCTTGAAAGGGTTTTCTGAGGTGGGAACCCCGACCAGCAGAGGGTCGCTACGAGCGTGCTGCTCACAGTAACTCATCAGGTCTGCTGCTGCTTTAGACACCTGAGAAGAGAGAGAGAAGAGGGAAGGTCGGAGGAAAAGAAGGAAGACAGGGAGGAATTTGAATGAAAGGACAGGATGAGAGGAAATAGAAAAATATATAACAAGTTTTTGGGAGCATCAGGTGAAATGAGAAATAAAAGGAAAAGGAGGAAAAAGGATGAATGCAAAAAGAGGAAGAGAGGTGAGATACTGGTGCACAAACACAGGAACAAACACAAACACTGAAGTAAACTATCATCGTACTTTAATGCGTTCAATCCCTGCTTCGATCCTCAGCTGTTCCACCAGTTTCCTGGCCTGGGCGATATTATTAGTTGTAGACATACTGATCCATCAGCATACACCAACACAGGAGAAAACTGAATGAGAGAAAGAGAGAGCAAAAGCAATCTTTACTATGCAGACAGCGACGGATAAATTAATCAAAAATGTGGGCACGCCTTAGGTGGATACACAGGGAGAGAACGGGCTGGGCAGAAGACATTCTGACAGAGCACACTCCCACTCAAAACTGGACGCTGAAACATAGTTTTGCATGTCCAGACAGATATGCTAGTTTAAATATTTAGATTTCTGTCATGTGTACTTGTTGAACAGGATTCTGGTGGCATAAGGCTGAAGTGAAGTGTTCTTCATGCTGTATTTGTACTGTATGAGTATTTTGTGTTTGACATGTTTTATGTTGACATTTGAAAACCATTAGTTTGGTTTATTACATTTATTGGTCAAGAAGTATGTACAACAATATCTAACGCATACAAAGAGATGAGATGTACTGTTGGTTGAGCTACAAGCTAAAACACATCTCCAGTCTCAGACTTTTCCTACCACTTCTGCAGTAATGTGCACCATATAGGAGCTTTCTGAATAATACAGTAGTTTGATTAACACTGCATTGACATTTTGCTGATTTATAAACTGACTCACTGTTTATGTGTGCAACTGCTTCATTCAAAACAGCCTATAGGCTCAGCTGCAGAAATATAGCACCACTGTGAGGTGAATATGTGCTGGTGCAATGTAATCAGAGAAATTATTGCATTTTTCTTGGCCAAAATGCAGTTTAAGGAAGTGCACAGTACAGTAAAGTAATATAAATTTGGTATGTTAAAATAACTTTTACATATTAGATCACTACCTGTCATTTATGCTTCTATTCTGTAAATATAGGCAAATATACACTAATCAATAAATATTTCCAATGTTTAAATAAAACGGAGCAAAGATGAACAGAAACACCTGTAAATTACAAGAACGTTAGACTTAATTTGGATGAGCGTGATAGATATTTTGCAGACTAAGTGGTCTAGGAATAAACAGAGTATTATTACCTGACTGATGGTGAGCAGACAGGACTCTCTCTGAACACTAATGTGACTGGACGGAGAGGACAATCGTGGCGACGGTGCAGGGAAGGCCGCGAAACAGCTGCCAAGTCAAAACGACAGAGCTGGATGACGACTGAGCTCACATCGACTTGTCTCTGCGTCAAGGGAGAACAGGTGAGACGAACAGGTGAGCTGACATAACAAAGCTAAGCCATGCTTTAACACACACTTAATACATTTACTAATGTGATCCTACTGTAGGGCGCAGAAGGTCTCTGCTATGTTTAGTAATAAACTGTAATGCTTTGACAACGACGTATGCATTTAAATTATAAGCACTGTACAATTTCTAATTATAAAGCTACTAGGTTCAATAAAAAATATCTCCATTTTACTTTGAACCTGCTGGAACCACATTAAAAAGTCTGGAGGTGAATAAAGCTTCAGTTCAAGTTTTCACATTGTGAAGGTGCGCTTCAGTGCCAGACTGTCATCGTCAGCCTTATCACCCGAATTACAATGTCTGTCATCACAACTTCATTTTTACTCCACAAAACACCAATAACACCACTTAATTGATCAGATCGTGGCCCATTCCTGCATCACTGATCCAATGCAAGAACTTTTTCTCATACTTTTGGTCATAACATCTAATTAAGACCAATCAATAGACCTCCAGTTTATTTTTAGGAAACTTCCCCCACCAGTACATACTATCACAACACATGTCACTTCTCGCATGTATCACTACGAGTATTCTATAACTTTTTTTTCTCATTCTCTTTCACTGTCTGTTGCTCTTGGGAGGAGAGTCCTGCTTTAATTACTCTTTCTGTGGAGTAGCTCAGAGATTTGTGTCTGTAATTAGGGCTTTTGTGTGTGTGTGTGTGTGTGTGTGTGACAGAGAGAGGGGTGGTGATGGTGGTGGAGGGGGGTGTATAGACTTATAATACCTGATGACACTCTCTCCCTCTGTTTCCATCGTTGCATGCACATTTGTTATGTTATACGTTATAAAATCATAAATTTTTCTCCAACCAAATCCTAACTCTAATCTTAATCCTAAATTCAAATCCTAATCCCAATTTTCACCCTTAGTGGCAAAGGTTTCCCACTTTGGAAGATTCTCTTTCTCTTTGTGTTCTTTGTTCTGCATCACATACAAAGTAGTTTTTGTACTTGTCTTTGAAAAGTGAGGGTTGGAATTAAAATACTGCTGATACATGTCTTGACTTGATAATTGATAGTAGCAAGTGATCAAAGAAAAAAATCTGTTCCGCTTTCTGGGAGCATAAATGTTTGTAACACGTTACATTAATAAGTTTTTAGTACAAACGATAGATAGCAGTGTGGATGGATAAATGGATAAACCTGGCCCTGATGTTTCAGGTTGTAATCAACTCTGGGGTTTCCGGGTGCGATCACACCTGTCCTAAACTGGATACTAAAAACTGATGGTTTACTTTGTGGAGATAGGCCCTTAAAAAGTGACTCCCCTTATTGTGATTGTGTGGGCACACACACACACACACACCTTTATCACCATCATCTATCAGAGTTCGGTGGGTGTTGCTAAATCACCTTAATATAGATATAGATTATATAGATCTTTACTAAAGACTAAGACAGAGGACTTTAGGACTCACTCCTAGTCATTGACTACGCCTATAAATAACACCAGCAACTTACAATAAAATCTAAACACCACACACTTGAGCCTCTACAATAGCCACAGAGTGAAATCCACGCCAGTTAACCAGAAACTGAACACTATAGGCTTTTCTGCAGGTCTAACTGTCTGAATTTAGTGTGAATTGATCATCTTACAACATAGAGGCTACGAGGTGACAACGTTTGCGTATTCTCTCCTGCTTACACACGTGGCATCTCACAGAAACACAGTTAAAAGAAAAATAAATGATCTAAATCATATTTTTCACGTTTTGGAGCCAGTATAAGTCCTGTGCTTTGCTTTCTTCAGCCTGTTGATTTCCCCCCCTAAAAACTTTCTGCTTTGGCGCATTCCGTGCCGAGAGAACGAAGCCGTACCTTGACGAACGAGCACACAAACACGAATCTCTGCCCCTCCGCACATCCCTCTTCTCCTACGCCCGCAAATCAAAACATTTTTTTTCTTGAAAAGCAGATGCACAGAAGCAAACCACATAGATTACAGTAAGCCGGACCAGAGACATCATCGGAGCAGATCAGGCCACCAACCAACCAGCCATCCAGCGAGCTCACAGCAGCTCTCAAGACGCGCATAAATGCATCAATCCTTATTGATCGGAGCAGCTCCTGAGCGCTGATCGGGCCTGCAGTACGAAACCATGTCCTCCGCTATAGGCCCCGTTTACTCCTCTGTCGTGTGAAAACACAATGCGGGCATTTTGATGGATAGAACAGCGTGTCCTCTCTCTCCCGTGGCTATCCACACAACACACGCATACATACACACACACGCTAACGCACAAGCGCGCAGCCACAGGCAGACCTTGTGCACACATATCGGAGAGCCACATATATATTTTTTTCTGAGAGCAGACTAGACCGCTTCAGGTCTGCAGATAGGCCCTAAATGTTAGCCATGGGAGCAGGGTGGTGACATGTTTTGAGGGAGGCAGGCTCCAGCAGCCAGTATAAACCCATCCAGCGACAATGGGCACAAGACTGGAGCGCATGCCTTTATGTTCCGCTATTATGCAAATTGATCGGCACACGGCCTACATCAACATAAAAGATCCAGAGGTTTTAGACGGTAGTGGCTTGTGCATCTTCAGCCGAGCTGTAGGAAATCTTCTACTGACCCTGTCCCCGGTCCTCCCCACCCTCACTGCCGGCAAAGGGCTGAGGAAATCCGGATTCGTGACACTGATGAAGCCCCCTTTTCGCTGCAGCCGCCCTCGGTGACGAGAAGCCGGGGTTGCAGAGGCGCACAGACACGTTACGATTATTATACACAGGGAGAAAAATACGAGAATATCTCCAAACTCACCTCCGAATGCGCTGTATTGGTGATTTAAAGGGCCAGATCCGCTGGTTTCTCACCCTCTCTGCTCGTTCACTCCCCGTCTTCACCAAGCCAAACGCCTCCCCCTCCGCTACCAGTCTGTCCACTCCTCAACCCCCCTCCCTTCTTCCCACTCTCCCTCCTTCCATCCGATCCAGTGACAGCAGCTTTAATGCAAGGGCTCCCAAACAAACATTTCCAGACATTCATACAGATCTGCATCGCCTAGAATCAAGAGTATTCTGAATGAGTAAATTAATATTTTCATATTCTCATCAAGAAATAAATCTAATATTAGTCTAGAATCTTTTTTTACGGGGATCTGGAGTCTTACTCATCACCTGAAAACTTTGAAGCTCGGTGGCTGTTTTTAAGTGCAGATTGGGGAACACTTGCATGAATGAAAGTCCCATTCAGAATTTGTTTAGAAAATGTCTTCCCCTTTCTCTCATTGTTCTAAACTTAATTTAACAATGAAGCGAACATGCATCTAAATCTTTTACCTTGATACATAAGATACTCCACCAACACATCTAAACACACTTCGTATCTACTGTAAACTCAGAACTCTGCAATTTATCAAACCATAACTCTTAATGGAGTAGGCCAAATAAATGTAATTTGGATACAATTTCAGATTTTATACAATCATCCTCTTCTTTTTTTCTACATTCATTGCACTGGTCAGTGATCAAATAAATGTTTTATGATATTAAGATCACATATAGATCTCTAATACTCTCTAATCTGCAGAAAATGGGGAGTTTTCCCTGCACATGTGGATCTGCGTGTCACCCAGTTAAAATCTATTTTCTCCACCTGGAATGCATTGTGCTGCCACACGGCGGCGCCATTAAGCCATCCGCTGTCCTGTCTTCTCCAGGGAGGTGTGGGCCGCTCCTTCTATTCCTGGCAGGCCCAGCGCAAACACGCATCCTCCGTTTCCACCGAGCTGTTTGGTCCACTCCTCCACACAGAGCTAAAAGTGCTACATCTGCTGTTTGATTATCGGCTGAATGTGTGCTCTGTGCTGAAGGGGACAAAGGTCTGATGTGTAAGATCTTATTTTACACGTTTTGGTGATGCTGCCATAGATGTAGGCAAAGCCAGACTCAAATGAATGCTGCTTTGATGCACACACACTTCTGCAGCCACGGCTGTAAGGAAACCTTTCCTAGCTTTTCATCATAACCAAAGAAAAAGCTATTTATAAGTCAGTACCGCATTGGCCTCGTTTCCACTGATGTGTGAAATTGTGCTGACGCCTTTACATTTCACTTACATTTCTCACCTTTTGGCTCTCCCTTTCTCTCCATTGTTTTCTTTTCCCTCTGTCATCCATCTCGCTGCCCCCCTCTCTATCCCTTCCCTCCCCCCCCCTCCCTCTTGCATGGTGTTGCTGAGGAGGCAGTAGGTTACAGTGGATTACAGCACAGCTCTTCATTTTCTAAGAAATCAGCGGTGGAAGCCCATGAGTCACGACTGAAAGATGCTCTCAGGCTGACAGAGGTAGCACCTCCACCCACACACGCGTACAAACAGGCAAAGTGGGATCCTTAGGGGGCCCCTAAAGTTCTAGCTGTACTCTATTTCTGTCTACATAATCACCATATAAAATTGCACCACTGGAGTAGAACATCATTTATGTCTGAACCTCCATTCTCCAGCTTGTGGACGTGAATTTGAAGAGGGTCACTGTTCGTAGTTTTTATTGAGCTCATGCAAAATGCGGCTGCAAACTATTACCTTCATTATCAATATATCTGGCAATCACTTTCTTTAATAATACATAATTTGTTTGTCCAACTTTACATTGTTTTGTTCGACTAACAGTCAAAAAAACCCTCAAATGTTGAGTTGACTGTTATGTAAAAGGGTGAGGTAGCAAATGCTAGCTTGGGCGTCTGGGGAAATGATGAAACCTCCAAGTATAATCCAGGTCAGGAGCCCAACAACAAACCTTCGCTCCTAACCCCCCCAAGGAGTTTAAACCAGTCATGCTGCTCTGAACTCATGTGCTGTATGTGGAGGCTTATGTTTGACCTGCTACATGTTCCTAGATGTCTAACAGCATGTGTGTGTTTATGTGTGAACAAGAGGATCACCTGATTCAGATCCAGCAGAGGGGATGCCACACTGGCCTGGGGTTTTTTTTTTTTTTTTTTTTTTTGAGTTGTTGTACACTCTAGCAGGGACAGCAGCCTGGGAGACCTCTGTCTGTCGTAACACATCTCCGTTCCCACCAGGGTCGTACCACTCTGTGATGCGACAGCTGTCGTCACTCTCAGACTGTCTCCATAGCAACTGGGCCTGGCAAAGCATCCCCAAGCAGATGTTGGCGAGTTAAGAGACAAGTGAGAGAGAAAAGAAGAGTGGGAAACTGTGAAACCAGAATTTTTACATGAGTGATTGTTTGCGCTAAGCATGCTAACCAGCTACATTGTTGATGGTCACTATCTTAGGTTAGTGGTGGCATGTATTCAAGTACATTTACTCAAGTACTTTGTACTACTTGATTATATATATATATATATTTGTATTAAAAATTTAAATCCAATAATCTAGATGTTTATGAAATGATTCTTTCTGCATGAGTACCTTTACTTATTGTACTTCAAATGTATTTTGATGACTACACTTTTCTACCTTTACTAATGTAATTGAACGCATGGCTTTCGCTTGTAACAGCGTATTTCTACACTTTTAAGATGACATACCTAAAGTAGTCATTATTAGCGTTCTCTTGTAGTTATATATTACAACACCAGTAATAATGGCCCGGTAATATATTTTGATATGACACACACATGCCAATTTCTCTGCATAATGAGTATTTAAAGTTTTAATCCTTTAAGAACAATTTGCTGATAGTAGTCTATTTAAGTGACTATGTAATGTAAATGTAATGTAAATTTCCATTGCTGAACCTTTACTTGCATATAAATATTTTCATGTGGCAATATTTCTACCTTTATTTAAGTGAAATACATTTAAATTAAAAAAATGTTAGCATGCTAATTATTAGCTAATTCACACTTAATAAATTGACATTATTCATAAAATAAGCAAGCAATATGTGACAAATCAAAAAGACAAGACAAAACACTCCTCAGTTCACATTTTTATTAGGAAAATCATTTTGCAGATCTGATTATTATTATCATCTATGTATATATATATATTTATATATGTTATTTTCAGAGGATGCATCAGCACAGTATATCTTAATAGGAAGACTATTGCTAGAATAAATATCTATACATCATAATTAGTTAAATAAAAAAAGTCCCAACAGAAGAAACAAAACAAGAGAGTAATTTACAAAAAACAAGATAAACTATTTGCAAAACTGAAGCCATAAATGCTGCTGAGGAATTTTTCTAAAAAATACAAAGATGATTCACAGTTTGTGTCCTTGTTCTCATGCTGGCTGGAACACCAATAGGGACCATGCAGGAATTAAGGGCCAGAGCGACAGGATAGTACCAAACTAAATCACCAACAAAGTCTATATGCTCCACCTTAAGCCCCCCAGTTTGCAAAAAAACAGCCAGTGAGGATCTGTGGAAATCAGAGAGGTGAGCTGGAGAGGTTGACGGAGGTCAGTGGGAGCATTTTTTAAATTTCCATCATCCAGTACTGAATTTCTTCAGATCCTCCGGCATAAAGCACAACTGGGCAGGACTGTAACCAGCCCTCGTTGGTAGAAATGAGATGTGTATTCACGTTCCACTGACTGCCCTTTGTTTCAATGTGACAAGGTTGTGTTTCCTCTCCTGCTATGGAAGAACACATGTGAACTAAGCTTCCTCAGTTCTACGAGACGCTTCAGCAACATCAGTAAGTACCCTGTTCCCTCCTCACTCATGTCGAAACAACGGAGGTGAACTAGTCTGGTCCTAATTCAAAACCGGGACAACCAAGTGCCACCTATAGATTTCTATAAAGATCAAAGTGTTCAGTATTAAGGAATGATTTAAACATGAAACTATGAAACAATCCAAAATAGTTTCAATAGCTCTGTATGATTATTACTTATTTTACTGTGGCTCTCTTCACAATAGCAGTAATTCTGCATATATATATATATATATATTCAACGTCTTATTTTTTAAGTTTTATTTCACAGTGCCATCTTCCCCAGTGACGGTTTGTTAGATGAACCAACCTTTCCTTAAAAATATATTTAAATAAACAATCTCATGTTACAATATTGACTCCTGCTTTGGTTTGATTATACAAATATTTAGTCGCATATGTGACTCTTTCCTGTTTCCTTTGATTGGCAGACAAAGACTGTTATCAAAAGTGCTATTATAAAATCAATTATTTATTTTTCTTTAGTATGAGCAAAAATAATTTTGTGAAATAAAAAAGACCTATCAGTAACACTAGCACTGGATTAAAAAAACCCTGCAATAAACTGGGGAATGACAATTTATATTTACTGGATTATTTTGGAAATCATGTTGATTATAATATAATTTTTCAGTAGTCATTTGACTAATCATTTTACATCTTATTCATTCATCTAATACTGAACACTTTGGGTCACTTAGCATTTTGTATTTCAGTGTCATTTTTTCTTGCAGAGAGAATCACATTACTTCAATACTTCATGACAGCTTGTGAAGCTGGCATGAAGTTATCAAGTAGCTTTCCTCTTTTTTTCTGTCTCTTAAGAAGAAAGTGCAGGCACCTTCCCAGCAGAGCCTCCGTTACTCTGCACACTCTCCTCTTTCATCTCTGAAATATTAAGTCTTTGAACAGTATTTACAACTATCTACAATCAGATGTGAACAGGTTCCGCCTTCAGTATGTTCAATGGAAGTGACTCACAAACACAAATGAACGTGAAAGAAACTCAGAATTTCTGGAGGTGGATAGATGATTTATGGAAAAGTAGTGTTGACAGTTGTGCCTGTGCAACAGCACACAGCAGAAAAAAACAGGCAGTGAGCAAATGAAGTTTCATTGACAAGGCCTGTGTGAATATAATATGTGTGTATATATGTGTGCGTGTCTGATTGTGAGCATGCAGTCTGTCTGTTCTGCCTCTGTCTGTTTTATATGCTTATGTGTGTGTGTATATATACTGTATATTGAGCAGTGTGGGAGATGACTCATGCAGAATGTGTAGGTATTCTCCACAGGAAAGCTTCAAATATCTGACAGACACTTCATAAGACAGCAGCAGCAGCAGCACACAAGCATGCACACGTACACACTCATGCAGGCCAGAGTGAAGAATGCAAATATGTGGCTGATTGCACACATACATGGATGCACATACACACACACACACACACACACACACACACACACACACACACACACACACACACACAGCAACAGTGAATATGTTTCATTGATAAATGAGATGAGACAAGTCATGGGAAGATGGGGGCAGATGTGTCTATCCTGATTCATGCCAGCATTTAACTCACACAGCACGGAAACCCAATGGACACTCACATTCTCCCCATGCATGCCATCTTCTCCCCTCACAGTCTCTTCACATGCAAGCACATCTGAATCCTATGTGGGCCACGGTTAGTCAGGTTGCACTCCATATTTTCACACTATATCTATAAATAGCGCAGCTCTCTCCCTCCCTTGCTCCAGCTTGTTGTCCATACTGCTCTCGCATGCTGCCTCATTGTTTTTCCTCCCCGCTGTATCATATTCCATGCGGGAACATGAACATCGACAGTCTCCTGTAGACGTCAACAGAACAACAGATTGCACAAACATGCGCTCGCAATCTGGCATTTGCGTGAAGCTAACCAGACGCGTCAAGCTGATTTAGTACATGCAGCGTGTGCAACATCTTTGCCGGTAGCTACACATCAGATCAGACCAGAGCTGGGTCTGACAGTCATTACAGATAGTTTCCACTCTTTTGTATTTAGCTTCAGTGCTCCAGATGGACACATCAAGTAAGTTGTACTCCATCCGTCTTAACAGACAAAAACACAAACTATTAAAAATACAACTTAGAGCAGATACGTTCCCTACATTATCTTTGTGAAATATAAACTGATGCAAAAAGAAAAAGAAGAGTACGATTGAGCATCCCTGGCATCTAACAGGTAAAGGGTATGTTTACAATGCAGATTCTTGAGTTTAAGAGGACTTCACATTAGTGCAAAGTACAACACACTGAGAACAATGGATTCATTCAGGTTTCAAAATAAAAAAGTAACAGCCATGGTGTGGAACCTTTAGTTACATATTCACATGTTTTGCTATATCTGATTGATAAATCTGAAGAGTGGATGTGTCAAATACAATATATTATCATCATCATTATTAAGCTGTATATTACAGTACATAGCAACACTGAACTGTAACTGTAACGTCATTTCCTGGTTACAAAGGACTCATTTCCAGAAAGACAGTGGATACAGTTTTTACTTTACATGGGTAACATCTTACTTGAAGCTCATCATTTCATTAAACTAGTGTATGTTTATTTACAATAACTACACAGTTAAAATGGTTTTATGTGGTTTTTAGGATGTGAATAAGACATTAGACACATTTCACATGGTGCTTGTAAATGAGGAATTTCTGATTAGTAGTCTTCAAGTAAAATGTCACCCTAAAGTGCCCAGTTGTCGATTCTGCTGCACACATAAAGACAGAGAAGGAGACAGACGAGAACAGTTGCTGTGCTTTTTCTTTTTTCTTTCTTCCAAAGAGATGGGGACACAGTTAAAAGGGGAATCGCCTGTGTCTTTGGGTTTAACAGTACGGGAGCAGATTATCCTCCACACAAACTATTGTTAAAACCGCCTGAGAGATGACATATAAAATAGACATATAATCTGAACACCCTCTTCGTCCTTCGACCTGCGATCTTGTGGAGGTTACGTCACATTTACACACATCACGATAACCTGCTGTTCAGCAGAATGACAACCTCATTGTGCCATGTACCACACAAATAAAACACTTTACATCTACACTGACACTGAGAGCTACCTATGATCATGATAAGATTGTTCCTCCATGTTCAGGACTGGTGAATAAATGGTAACAGTGGAAATCACACAAGAGAAGACAAAAAGAAAAGAAAAGTAAACACAAAAATGTACAAAGAGTTGGTAAAAAAGTATTGTGCTTTTGGCTGTCCAGTGTACACTGTGTACAATATTCAGAGCTCCTGCATGAAAACAAAAATCGTGTATATATGCACTTTGGACACAGAGCAATGGCTCCAGGATATTCTATGTTTAAAGTAGGCAAAAACATGACAAATTAAAGTTGTGAGTATGGTTTTATGATATAAAGTGCAATGTGAGGGCATTTAGGCTGAGTGAGCCCTGTTTCTTTTCATGTAATCCATCAACAGCTGTGTTACTCAGACAATCACAGCTGTGTGTGTGTATGTGTGTGTGTTTTTTTACCCTTGCATGATTGCTTTTGTGCGCATGCTGTGTGCGTGTGTGCGTGCGTGTGTGCGTGTGTGTGTGCGTGACTCACTGCATGTCCTGTTTACTGATGCCTGGATGAGCGTATGTGACCAAACGAACCAAAGAGAAAACAGATTCAGGTTGCACTGAATAATTCACGGAGAAATTTTACATGCATCCCTTATCATTATTTTTTCCCTCTGTGTGCTTTTTGTTTAAGTAGGGTTTTTTTCTTACTTTACATGAATTTAAAGAGCTTCTTAAAGCAAACAAACAAAAAAGGCAATAAAGAGAAACCTTCACATAAAAAGTGCCACAGCAAACGGACATTCTCTACCTCAGAACAAAAAATAATCCCAGCTCGCTTTCATCTTACCAGCTTGGCAATGATTATCCCAGTGAACTGTCCTCAAGGCAGACTTGTATTTCTGTTTCCTATTTTATTTTTTCAATTCCCAGTTCCTCTAGAGTTATCCTAAACTAGATGAGAGTCTTAAAAGGATTGTTGTGTTGTATCAGTAGCATGTGTGCATGCCCTGTCGCTGGATGGTTTTTGATATAATGACAGTGTGACAAAGGTAAGTCTTTTTTTTATCTTTCAGGAGGAATGATTTAAATGACAATATGGGTGAATTTGTCCTCACATTTAAGCTTTAATGCTTCAAACATCACCCTATTTATGAGACTGATATAGTAGTTAGGGTGTGCGCAGATTATATGGAATACATTTATATATTCCATGTTTATATACATCAGAGTCCTGACATGTGGCTCTGGGATGTAGCTTGGTCGTATGTTTTGTTGCTGTCGTTCACGCTAGTAGTCTCAAACGTCCTGCGCTTACTAGCACGACTGACACCTCCATCTCTTAAAACAGTGTTACTACCAGAGAGTGAACTTAACTAATTTTGTTGACTCTGTTACATATACGTTATGTTTCACTATAGTTGCTGTTATAGGAGGGTTGCAAAGGATGAGAGTGTTGGGATGATGAGGAGGAGTTCAGGTGTGAGTTGAGCAGGAAGGGAAGGGTGGGTGTAGAAGTGAGAGAGGCAACTTAATGTTTTGTGTGGGTCAGAAACTTTTTTTCACTGATTTCTGCAGTCTGTGATCTTTGTTGCATTCCAAGTTTCTGAAAAGCTCCTCAGCCAGGTTTTATAGCACTTGGATGATGCAAAAGTCCACACCCACACTGTTTCCGACGATGGCTGACGTCCACAGGTTTCCATCTGTGACAAACATTTCTTGGTTTTAATTTGCCTACCAATATCTTGTGCCAGTTCCTCCCCATCTCTCCTTTTAGAAGAATGCACATTGATGTATCCTGTGTGTTTCCTGTATGTAGGTTGTGTTTGTGACCAAACCGAGGAGGATGTGGATGATGAGATTCTTTTTGCCTTCCGGATGTTATACTCTGAGTGATACATTTAGTGAGTCTCTCTTCTCTCTTTTCTTCTTTCCTGTCCTTCCTTTTCTCTGTTTTTCCTCCACCTCTCTTGCCTCTACTCTCCTCCCCTCTTGGATTTACATCACACTGCACTTGCCCTTCAGTCTCTCGGCGCGGGACTGCTTCCCTGAGCGCTTGCCGTCAATGTTGAGGCTCATGTTCCTCTTCTTGTCCAGGTTAAGGAGCTCCTGAAAGAGCTCTGTTACATTGTGGTTGGTCTTGGCTGACGTCTCCATGAAGGCGCACTTCCACTGGTTGGCTTGGGCCTCCCCGTCCTTGGTCTCCACCTCCCGCTGGGTTTCATCACTCTTGTTGCCTACGAGCATGATGGGGATAGCTTCAACGTTGCCCTTTATGGCTAAGACCTGCAATGGAGGAGGAGAAGAATAAATTGTTCCTATTATTGCTGCAAAAATCTAAACTTAATATTTTAGAGGTACACTTAACACAAGTTACAATATCCTTGTAGAATAAACATCTGAACATTAAAAGGAAATGAAGCAACTTGGTCTCCCCACTTGTAAACTTGTAAATCATTAAGATGATTAATCAGTTTCTAATTAAGACTAAAATGTTTTGTCTGTAATTAATTACAATCTGAAATAAAATAAACATTTAGCAAATGCATTTACAAGAAAACAATGTGGAGTAGCACCACAATAGGGGTGGGGGAAAAAATCAGTACAGCATAGTATCATGATATTTTTGCATGATGATATTGTATCAATAAAGGGACACCACATATCAATATTTTTTATACAAATTTTAAAAACAAATCAAACTTTTCAGTGTTCAAAATAAATGTAATTGGACAGCAATCCACATATTTGCATTCAGTTAAGTTGGAATAAACTGTAATTCAGACAGTTTGTCAGCAATAAAAATGATTGAAGTGAAAGACTGAGGACTTTTTTAATAGATTAAATGTATTTTGACAAAGTTTACCTTTCTAGATATAATTTGCAGTTGAAAAAACATGATAATCACAATATATCATATCAAAATACTTAGCATATCACAGAACATTTAAAATCGCAATAATATCGTATCATGATTTAAGTATTGTGATAATATCGAACTGTGGGATCTCTGGTGATTCCCATCTCTACACCATAATATAGCATAAATGCCAACAGACAAATAAGTCACATGGAATTTTTTTCTTTGTCGGGTTCAGTGACAAATGTTTTTATCAATGACATTTAACTTAAGTCTCACATTTGCATATAAATGATAAAAAAGTTGTCTAATCTGGCTGAACAGCAGCTCTTTTCCAGAAAGTAAACTATAGAAGTATCCGTCTAAGGTGTCTTTTAAATGATTTGGAGATACATACAAAAGATAAAATGAGAACTCACACTGCAAAAAGAAAATATACATCAACTAAGTTTTTACACTTGGAAATTCAAACTAGTAATTACGTATCTTGGTTATGGAGAATCTAAAGAATTAGAAAAAATCGATGCTGTATTTTTTTTGTACCTTTTTGTAATGTATGATGTAATATCATCTTATCTTTTTCAAATCAAACAAATCTAATGCAAATTCAAACTTTAGTCAACATCACAAGCTGTGATGAGGAGTCACAAGCCAAAAAGAGTCAAGAACCACTATTATAAAGAATAGTACATGTAAAAAAAAGGTACCATATGACAACATACAGTATAAGAACAAACCAGGAATGGGCCTGCACACATACAGCTCCCATACAGACAGTACACTCATACACTCAAATATGCCCCCATCCCCCCTCTTTAAATTACACACTCCCCACCTGTTGGTAAATAGGTTTGAGCTCCTCCAGGGACTGTTTGCTCGTGATGGAGTAGACCAGGATGAAGGCGTGGCCTTTGGAGATAGACAGGCGCTGCATGGCAGGGAACTGGTGACTCCCTGTGGTGTCTGTGATCTGGAGGGTGCACACGCTCTTATCACAGCTGATCACCTGGCGGTAGGTGTCCTCCACTGTGGGGATGTAGGTGTCCCTGAATGTGCCCTTCACGAAGCGCAGGACCAGGGAGCTTTTCCCCACTCCACCTGCCCCGAACACCACCACACGATAGTCGTTGCTCTGCTCTGGCATTCTGCCCCCTCAGGCTTAAGACAGTGTTAGACCTAAGATGTTAAGGGTAGGACCATGGGGAAAAAGGATGGTGAGAGGAAGGGGTAGGGCAGAGCGGGAGAAGAGGATTATTTTCACAAAGTGGCAGTACAGAAGCAGCAGATACAAAGCAGCGAGAGGAAAAGGAAGGGAAAGTGTTGGCGGGACCTCAACCTCAGTCCAGTGGATGTGAAAGCACTCTATGTCCCCGTGGTCTGACGGCGAGCCAGAGCACAAATTAGAGAGGATGAGTTTGGTAGAGCTCCAAATGTTTCACCTGACGTAGACATTTCCCTAATCAATACCTTTCACTGAGTCACAGTTTCTCAGTTTCAACCCAAAAACATCACAATGTTTTCTCATTCATACGCTTAAATGACTGCAGCAAACCCTCGAGGAGACAGAGACGAAAAGCTCTTGCAGCTTGGCAGAATAACCTCTAGGCCTCTAGGGGGTGGACACAATTACGTGAACTCATGTATAAAACAGTGAGATTCACTACAGCAAATGTCAAATGACAGCTTTAGAAATGACTACAGAGCTGAATCAACACCTCTATAACAAAACAGCAGAGCATTAGCTTCATATAAAGACAACATACTGCAGCGTTACATCATTAGATTGCATTAAGTTGCATATGGGCATGACATCATGTCCACACACTGTATCTAAATGTGTATATGACAAAATGTTAACTGAAACTGATTCACTTCACTTCAAGTATAAGCAGGATTGTATGATAGCTGTAGATTAAAATAAACTAAACTAAACTAGATTAAAACCACCAAAGCCATTCTCAGTTAAAATTATATTTCCATTATTAAGTGAGAAGAATATACAGCATACACATACACCTAAATAGTTCCAAAGCTTTCTTAACTCTGGTTAGTATTCAGCCGCAACAGTGCACACTGACGGACTCCCTGCAAATCTTAACTCTCATTATTACCAGCTGCAACTCATACCTATGCATTTGAACAATGTCCTCACACCTAATCTACTGCTACCTTTCTAAGTGTTTGTGTGTCTGCCGAGTGTCTCTGCACGATTGCGTATTGTATCTGTTGCATTATTTATCTGCTGTGGCTCTAAACTTACTTTAAGGTCCCATAATAAGATACTCTCTCAGTTGTGATCATGTGGTGCTCTCTAAGCTCCAGCTGTAATGAAACAGTAAATTGACATCAATACTAGATGGAATAAGTGGATTTCTGTCATGCTTGCACTACTGGAACTTACTATTGATGGCGGGGGCCTGTAATTGCATTGCCGGGTTCCAGATAATATCAGTCAAGGAGTTCAAAATAAATAGGGATTTAGGGAGTGCCTCTTGAGTTTTATGGTCAATCTATAGCTGTAAGTATGGGTGACATATAAGAGTGTTTTATATCCATGTTGAGCACACAACCAAAGTTTAATCTGCTGGCGAGCCTGCATCTTCTGCACACTGTTAACTCTCTGGTGATGATATAGTCAAAAATGGTCTAAATTGCCCAGCAATGAGATTTTGACTGAAAGTATGACAGAAACTTAAGTTTCAGAAACATCACTAGATTCAAACTTGCTAGAAACAATGCTCATCTGCGTTGCCTCTAATGAGGCCTTTAGTCACTCTGATGAATTGTGGTCTGAGCTGCCTGAGCCGCACACAGCCATTTCTGCTTATGTTTGCTTTATTTACTTTACTTTTACTTTAGTTCATTTGGCAGACGCTTTTATCCAAAGCGACTTACAAGGAGACACAAGCAAATTA
>JAUYWH010000014.1:6607061-6629452 GCA_034779795.1 Ctenopoma multispine | reverse complement strand
GCGATGGTCTCTGCTAGTCGAATGGAAGAGGGTAAGTCATTCCACCAGCCAGGAACAACAAAGGAAAATACACTTGAAAATACACTTGACTGGGATCGGAGACCCCCGTGAAGCTTTATGTCACACAAACACAAACACACAAACACAATGGCCTGTGCAGAAACAATTCACCTACTGCACATGATACTGCATCTGTTCATAAAACAAAGTGAATATTGTAGTTTGTCAGGTAGATACAAACACAACTCCAAAGGAATCTTAGTGTTGGAATCTTTGTACAGCATATGCTGAAATGGGAACGATGCTAGTTATGTTTGCTAACTAGGAGATTATGTTGACTTTTTTTACTTATTTTAGCAGGGTAGTTCCCTAATTCCTGGAACTATGGTGTTATTATTAGCCATATAAATAATTTATAATAAATAAACTAAACCAGAAAAAAATAAACCAGAATTGCCACAAAGCTCTACTATAAAAGAATATGTTCTCTCGTGCTCACAAATATTTGTGTGATCACAAATATTTTTGAGTCTTACAAAAGTATTTTTTTTTCTTTTTTGCTCCAGTTGCTGTTTCTCCTCTGTCTCCTGCTCTCTCACTCCCCAGGTCTTCATGCCGTTTGATCAATAAACTAAGGACACTGTGGTTTTGATCGATGGAGCTTGTCTGTCTGGGCTCTTATCAGTCTCTCATCCTGCCTTGCTTGGTGCCTGTTGGGTTTTTTGGATGAGGATTTCAGCTCCGCAACAACGATCCTGTTCATCAAAACCTTCTTCCACCTGAACTAAAATTAGCCGTTTCCCTCCCCTCTGTCAGCAGCTATAACTGAACACACAGGTGCAACCTCACAGAGACACACATACACATAAAAGCACACAAACGCACACACTGTACTTCCGCTCTTTCACCATTTGTCCTTGACACCGGGCCTTTGAGATTAATGACACACCTCCCAAATGCAAGCTGTCTCTCTTCCTTTCCCCTTCCACTTCTCTTGTTTTATTTGAAATGAGAGGACTGCAGTTCCTTAATGAATTAATGGTACACTATAAATGCATCTGTGGCAGTGCAGCCAAACTCCATTAGCAGATAGGATTGGCACAGACCAAACAGGCCTCCTCTCCTCTCAGTCAGAAAATAGATGTGACACAGCCTTCTCCACTCGTTTATTTCACAGAGCGAGCAAGGAAATGTCACCTTTAGTGAAAATATGCACATAATTTGCCTCAAGAGAGCCACTTACGCAGCGGCACAAAGGAAGCGCATTAACCAACATCAAACACAATGCCATTCAACAGATCAAGAGCGTGATTAAATAGACACCCACAAAGCGGTCCCATGGTATCTTGTGGAGAAAGGGTTTTAATCAAGCCTTGGATACTGGAATGCTGTCACTACACGGTTATTTGGCGACGACTGTTTTTCGGCTGAAAGTTTCTCTGAAATATTTGGTTCACTTCTGGCCACAATGGTGCACAAGTACTCACTCATCACAATGTCTGAAACCAGCACAGTTCTTTTAGCTGCCAGACTGTCAGATAACGTACGAGCATGTGTGTGTGTGTGTGTGTGTGTTTGAGATGTGTGTTTGTGCCTGTGCAGCCAAGCAGAAGAGTCCCCGTTCTCTGTGCACACATCGAGCTCAAGCTTTTCAAGTGTGTGTGTGTGTTTTACCACGGGAATGAATCTGCGTTTTTAGCGAGACAATTTTTAGACCTAGGTGTTTTCATTAGGTTGGAGCAGACTGTTGGAGGTTCAATTTCAACATTTTGATTCAGTCTCACATATTCAGTCACGGTGCTGCTTTGCTGCATTGACACCTGCTAACAAAATACATAAATGGAAAGGTCACAGATAACAGTTGTCAAGTGGTTATTTAAAAAATATATTTGTTACTTCATTGGAGTTAATTTTAGATTTTTTCTTTTTAAACAAGGCAGGTAAGACGTATGTATTTTTTTCTGCTCCAGTCAGTGTGTCTATTCAGAGGATGATGCAAAGAAAGGAAACAGTCCTTTCATATTCATCAGAGCTAACTCTATAAAATATGTTCAAAGTCCCTCAGAATAACTGATCTCATCCGTGTTATATGGACTATACATTTTTGTTTCTGTTAGTTATGTTCACATAAAGACATGTAAATATAATAAATCTAAATGCACATTTACATCTACACATATATATCACACATATACATGTATAGTTGAAGGGTTTAAACGTGTATGACATTGGGTGTGCATCCTTCTTATTAGTGTCAGTCTATACTATGAGTGAGAGTACACCACTGTTTATGAATGAGTGTGTGCTTGACTGTATAAAAGATTGCAGCACCGTGGTCTTGGCTTAGTAGCTAATCGTTGAGCTTAACCTTCCCAGTGCTCCTGTCCTGCTCCATACTGACCTAATTCCCAGGATTTAAGGTACCAGAGGTCTCTCTGTAAGACTACATACAGCTCTTGATACACAAAGTCCTCAGATACTCCAAACACATCCCTTTGACTCAGGCTGCACTGACATTAACACTGACAGAAACACGAGCAGATCCAGACACACCACTAACAATAATAATCATTTCATCAGAAGATCCATCTATTAATTACCTTATGTCTCCACTAAACACTGTGTTTAAGTAGATATGAGTGTAGTTTTAATCTTTCCCAGGATGAAAGCAGACAAATGTTACAGACCAATTAACCGCTAGATCTGCTAGACATGCTAGATCTGGACAAGCGAATGAACATCAACCAGCACGATGAACTTCTACAACCATATTTCATGAAATAATAGACAAACCTAGAAAGTTACAGTATCATCATCCAGTCACAGAAACGTTTTTTACAGTTCCTGAAAACCTTACACTGTATTATAGAGTTGTGAGGTTTTCACATTCAGCTTGACGTGAGGTGTTGCAAATTGTACTTTTGGTGAGAATCTCACACCTTTTTGTTAAATTCCATTTTTCTTGCCTCTTTTATTGATGGCACCAGTAGAGAGATGACAGGAAGCAATAGAGAGAAAGAAGAGAAAGATGCAAGACATCCCCAGTGGGACTTGGAGCACAAACATTGTGGTTAATGGTAGAAATCTCAACAGCTAAAGAACAGTGCTATACCATATCTTATGAAAAGCATCTTTTCCAAAGCTGACGTGTTCCCCCTGTGTAGAAAAGTTTGAGACAGTGGTTAATTGTAATTGTAAACCAAATTTTAAGTTGACTTCAGGCTAAAATTAGTAAGAAAAAAGTAAGAATTAAATATGGTTACATATATATATAACATATATATATATAACACATAGAGTTTAAGAGGAAAACATTTTTCCTCTATCAAACATTGAAACCTCAATCGTTAGGTGTGCATCTAGTTCCTTTGTGAGTATTAGATGAGTATTATTAGCTTTAGCTAGGGAACCCTGTGTTGCTTCATCTGGCGTCCCCGTAAGATCCTGCTAATACCTCAGTCTGACAATCAGGAAACACACAGGCACCTGGCTCATAACTCAAAATTCAGATTTCAGCAACGACAACAGATCAATCATATCTCTTTTCAAGTCTGCATTATAAATTCATATGTATTTCTTTTTTTCAAAAAGCTTACTCTTAGAAGCTGTGAAGACCCCAACCTGACTGAGGCACTAATTACGGGCTGTTGGAGAGTGTTGCAGAAGCCTGCCTGCAGTGACAGATGGTGACAGGGTTGGTAGCTTTGGATTGACTCCATTGGTTTCCACAGGAAAAATCAACCATGCACAGCTTTTTTTATAATACCAGTTGATCCAGGTCTGCGCACAACACAGATGGTTAAAAACAGAAACAACAAGGGAATTCTGCTCAAGGCTGCTTGTGATGCTCTCAAGACGCAACTGGGATTATAAGAAAGTGACCGTTAACTTATCTTCATCTCTAAACAAACACTACTTTCACGTTTTTCCTCAGTTCTCCTAATTTCTTTTTTAAAGTTTGAAAGTTTTAAAGGTTGATGACATTTTACTTTAAATGATGCAAAATGTCAATTAGGTAGATCACATTCTGCCTAATTGACCCGAACAGCCATCCTAGTCTGCAATTAGATATGCAAAAGATCAAGGAAATCCTGCCTTGCATCACTTATAATGAAGACTTTATGGACCTTTCAAAAGAGCTGATGCAAACAGAACAACTTAAATACTATTGATCCTACTATTGATGCATTGATCTCTTCTAATATTAAAGCAGGCATTATGCAGTGCATATATACTGTTAATATTTTTTAACAGAATGTATGAATAAATAATTCAGCAGTGATGGTGTAGTTGACTAGAGCCATGTACCATACTTAAACATCATGATGAGACAGTTTACTATCTAAATCAATAAAAAATATAATGGTTGAGATCTCTTCTGCCACTTTAGCACACAGTTCCATCTTTATTTCATGTTATTACTATTAAAGTAAATCATTCCTGAAGTCATAGTACGATAAGTGATATTTATTATTAAACTAAATAAAGTTCACAATGATGTTAACTTTAAATAAACCAAAATGTTCAACGAAATGTACAAAGCCAAAAACATAGACACAAAAAAGACTGAAACGTGGATAAAAACCTGTATGTACCTCTAACACGTGCATATTATTATATTATGTGATATTTCTGCATATTTACATATACGTGGACCCTTTGCTTCACTTTAACCTTGGTATTTGACTTATTTACTTTCACTGTTCACTTGGTTATTCCTATTGCTTTTTACAGTCTTTACATTTGCTTTGGGAAAACACCTTACAATGGCTGGTCATAGGTGCTATATTACAAAAACTGTATTATTTCTAACAGGCAAGTATGATGACACTGTCAGAAAGCAAATGGTCGAAATACAACCCTGCTGGGTGTTTTTTCAACTGCTTTTAGATCTCTGAAAACACTGCAATACGCCTGTAAGATCTTACATGCATGTATGTTATTTAATTAAAGCTGTAGAAATTAACAAGTCAAATACACATCTCAGAAAATGCAGCAAACTGTACTAACAGTTCATCCTCTTTATCCTCTAAAGCCACAAAAACCTTACTGAGATCCACACCTATGCTGCCAGGCTGGTGCGGCCTCATCATTAAAACAGCTGAAACCTGTTTCTCTGTGTGTGTGTGTGTGTGTGTGTGTGGCTTTCAAATTTCAGTCAACCTCCAGACCTACACACAGGTGAAATCCCCAACAGAAGTCACATCTTTCTCGGCATCTGCCAACCCTGCCTCAGTGACTTCACATGTTCTTGTGTAGTGTGCTCTCGATGGGCCTTAGCGACATAAAAATACCATCAAAATCATCATCATCCATTACACTCCTCCTCACACACTCATCACCAGAAGCGTCACTGCCATTTCCTGTGTTTTTCCTTGCTATCATGTATTGAGTCATTTCTTTGTCCTGCTTCAGCAGGGTGAGATGTTCTTATGCAACCGGACTGTGGCCATTCAAGACAGACAAACCAACAGACAGCTAAGCAGAACACCGGCACGCCCCCACACTTCCATTTTTCCTCCCATCCACGACCAGCACATGAACACTTTAATACAGTTTGCATCTTTATGCTACTCTCAAGGACACTTAACTTTAGGATTTACTGTCATACTGTCACATATCATTCCCCTCTCTCCCTCTCAAACCCTGCAACCTCCCCACACACACCCATGACTGACAGTTTTCAATGCATACAGGAAGTTGATCCCCACACACACACACACAAACATACACACAAAAGGCCTAAATGATTTACATCTCCTCTTCCATGTCATGATGGCTCTCCTCTCCAACCATGAGACCCACAACAAACAGCACAATCGGGCACTGAGGAGGAGGAGGAGGAGGCATGGAAAAACACAGATCCAGATGGAGGATTAACAATGACATTTGCCACAGAAATCGGGCTTTATGCGTCACGCTGGCGTCATTTTTAGTGCATAGTCTAATGTCGACGTGCATCTCGGCCGCGGATATAGTCAGGAAAGGGTGGCAGGAGAGGGTCCGCCGGGGATCCGCAGATTGGTGCGCAACGCCATTACAGACCACCCTACTCTGCTCGGTTCATTCATAAATACCAGAGGATCGCCATCTCGCAGCGGTGCCATCATTTCGCAGTCGCAGCGACCCCTTCCCCCCCCCCCCCCCCTTCCTCCACCTCCCTTTACTCCTCAAAGCAATATGATAATCCCGTCACCCTCACATCTCTGCCCTCTCTCTCCCTCTCCTGCCAATATGGCTGTGCGGGCATATGCTACATACAATTCACACGATCGAGGTTATCAAACGTGATGGGACCCGGTGTGGATGCTTTGAAAATGAACAGAAAGGGGGTGAAAAAACATGAAAATGAGATTTGTTATCCCGTATTGGCCGTGAACAGCAGGGATCGTGCGCGCATAACAGTCAGCCAGGCAGAAGGACCGCGGGTACGCCAGTGAATACCAACATCTAAACCTCCATGTAAGATGTGGAGATGTGCAGCATCCCCGTACCTGGTCGTGAAGTGTAGCTCCGCTTCAGGGTCGTCCTTGGTTTAAACGGATGAAAGACAAACGCCGAAAGCGTCTTAAAGCATTTTACGCGGTTCATGTAGAGCTCATGTCGTCCGATTTCCAACACCACCACAGCAGACTCTCTCTCTCTCTCTTTCTCTCTCTCGCAGATAGGACGTGGGAGGTGCTATGCCCTCTCCCTTTTCTGTCCACACTTGATTTTTCTTTCAGTTCATACACTTCCTAGTGGTTTGGTGCCAGGAAAATAAGCTATTTAAAACAGACTTCTACTAAACAAATCTCTTTTATGTCCTTGATGGATGCAACTGTGGGAATTTAACCACAAGTTCATAGCAAATATTAGAAAGGACTGACAGAAATAACATGAAAGTGCACATTTTAACTGCTCCTAATGTTAATGTTGAGTAATAATCTAATCATGTGGAATATATGAAATCTAAGAAATCAGGATGTAAAACAGTCCATGAGCAACAAATCACAGTAAAGCAGCCCAATTAAAAAATGTAACCTGAGCAGAGGCACATTCAGTTTCCAAATTATTTTGTCAATGTTTTAGCCACAGTCAAGTATTCTGGAGCTACCAGATATCTCCAGGGCCTGGAGAAATTTATGCCAGTTTCACTTTGGCCTACAGCTGCAGAACCAGGCGAAAACAGCTGCTAACATCTTTATTTAAATTTTGTAAGAATAAATCAGAATAGTCCAGTATCACTGGATCAGGTTGGACATTGCATTGAGGTGCAATGATGCATTACCTTGCAATAGTGGAAATGAAAGAGTGAATTCTTAGTATTTACTTTTCTGATCCTGGATCAGCACCATGGACAGTGAACTCATTATTTTTTCAGGATGTCCCAGCTCCACAGAGAGACTCAAACATACATTGATTTATTATGTGTACAGTTTGCATAGCATAGACTACATAATACTGTACAACAAAAGACCGACAACATGTGATGCAAATAGAAAAAAAAGCGAGACTGGTGAAACAGCAAGTACCAGGTCGGTTTAAAGATACCCAGATAGATTCTCATATTGGCAGAAATTAAAAGAAAATCATCCAGATCAGTTTATATCATAAGAAAATGTGAATAAGCACATTTCTGGTGCTACAAAGGCCTATGGCCGAGACAGACCAAGCCTTGTTTTGAGCTGTTTGTCCGTAGGCTACGTGACGGTGTCACTGTATGACTCACCAACTCTCCATCCACACAGCCCAGTGTTTGTCCCCCTCTGTCGATGAGCCGGGGAACTGCACACAGTGGCGCTCACACACAAGCAGACAGAGTGATTACACACACAACATTGGTTAGTTGAGTGAATGATGAACAGAAGACGAGTCATTGTTTAAAACAAATAATTAAAAATGTATCATAAAACCATACTCACTCCTGTGGGTGTTCCCAGCTTTCTTAAGCTGATAGCAGATTAGCATTAGCTTATATTCGTCAGCACTGTTTTTCCGTAACCTTTAGACCCTGTCAAACTGATTTTGTTTCCTAATAGTATCCCAGTACAAAAATCTTAGCTTTTAAGGCGTGGTGTTCAAGATTCATAAGGTCACTAGAAATACATAACTAAGAGTTAAACCTGAGAGCCATGCTAAAGGCTAACGCTTCCCATGCTAACATGCTTAGCACTTTAAAAATTAGCTTAAATATTAGCTAAGTAGCATTAACAAGTTAATCAAATTACATATAAGACAATTAAATAAAGTAGCATTTAAAATACAATTTAATTTAATTGAATCATAAAGGTCGAAGGTAAAATGTCAAACATGATGAAAAGACAGGGAGGATTATACCGACAATTATTAACTGGGCCTTAGCATATTTATGGCTATCCATTTAGCTAGCCATATTTTTGGCAGTAATTTTCAGTTAAATATAACAATACTTAGAAAATTGATTAGACAAATCCAAAATAATACTTAGTAGTGTACTACCTCACTATGATGTGATGAACTTCCTGTGCAGTCCATCAACAAATAAAAACAATTAACATTACACACATAACTCTACAAAAACAAACCAGCCTCCTGTCTGAAAACTCCACTATTGCAATAGTATATGTTTACAATGCCTCGCTACATGTCATTAGAGGCCTCTCTCTCTCTCTCACACAGACACAGTTTCTGTTCCATTTCTGTTAAATCAATAACACGTACAACACCGATGGGATACAAATACAAACACCAAACAGGCACATCTTCACTACAGCCATTTCCAGATGGTTGCCTTCCTCTCCCTGTGGCACTGTGGCTATCTCACAGGCACTGTCCACCATTTCCCTTGCATTACATCTAGTGCACAGACACAAAAGGGCTCCCATTAAGAGCTCCTGAAGCGTGAATACAGAGCCAAACACAAATTAAAGTGTGGGTGGTTAGGCTGTCTGAAAGATGGTAATTGTGGTTGAGGGTGACAGGTCAAAAGATCAAGTGTATATGTAGCGCAGAAGATAAATTGTGCATTAGTATTTTTCTAGGGAAAAAAAAAATCTGAGATACACAAATACACAATTCAGCATTTACCTCAATTATATCTACCAATCTACATTACATATTCAAAAAAGCTGTTATGTTCAGAGATAAAGAGGTAGAAAAATGTTAATAAAAAAGTACATTTCAAAAGCCAATATTTTTTGGGACTATTAGTAATTGGTGCATTAAAATAAACTAGAACCAATGGAGAAAAATACTGTATATGGGAAAATCGTGGCAGTGTGAACATTGAAATTTATGCCTAATAAAATCTCATTTGGCACTTTAACACTGCTTGGAGGGATCCAGACATAAAGACACAATGTCAGTTCACCAGGGTTACAGCTTTATTGTTTAACAATTTCCAGATGATAAATTAAGACATATCAAAAGACCCATTGTCCCATCAAACGTACTGTGAGAATGTATCTTCCCAATAGCTCAAACACATTTGAAATGCTGCTTGACACATGTAACGGCAATGTAGACACTAACAACATATAAAAGATCCAGTTTTGATTAACAATGTTAGAAAACACTGTTGGACACATTTTAAGGTCACCTGTTATTATAACCGTACCATTATCAGCCTCAGTTTGTTGTCACAAATGGCTCAATATGAGATAATTCACTGTCTACACAGCCAGTGTTGGTGGAACCTACAGGTACAAAATCATAGGTTTTGCTATAAATATATATCCCCACACTTATTTTGTTATTGTACAACAAAGAAAATAAGATCTTATAAAAAGGTCACAGTTTTACTGATTGTTTTACCGTACAGATGGCAGTAAACTGATGTAGATGCACAAAGAATGTTTATTTAATTTCAGGAGCGCGACGCTTCAGTTCATCACATGGCAGGGAGGTCGATCATCATTCGTCGTGGAAGCGAGAGGACAAACCAACAGAAAAAATGACAAATACACACATGCACACTCACTCCGTTAGGCTTTCCAAGTACCAAACCACAAACACGCACACACACACACAGTCTTTACATCCTTCTTACTTATCCTTGTCATGTTTGAGAGCCCGGTTAACAGCTGATGGAAGAAACAGAAGAAAAATATATATAAATATGTACATACATTTTGCAAAAAGGTTATAAAAAATTCAAATATAAAATAAATTGCTGTATTTAAGGACATGCTTTTACAGTGTGAACCTGTCAGGCCATGCATGTTTGTTTCGTCTCTGCAGTATATACAGTATATGAATGCGGATCTACTTGCATGTACACTGTGGGTATCTCACCCTCCTTTGTGACGGCATCAGTTATGTTCTTAGCCTTGGCGCTCAGATCACTGACCACATTGTCCATGGTAGCCTGGTGTTTCAAGAAAAATGGCCGGATCACACGCTTGTACAGGATGTCGGAACCGTTCCATGTCACCGGAGCCATACACCATATCAGGAACGCACACTGAGGAGAAACCACAGGGCATATTTGACAGTTCATACCGCTGTGTAACTTCTTGTTAATGTCTCCTTCTTTATTTTATGTGATAAATTAAATAACTGGGTTTTATACTGCTGCTGCAAAAAAGCAATTTCATGACAATGAGTTTTAGGATATTGTAATCAGCATTTTAAACTATTTCCTGACATTTTATAGGCAGACAAAATAAAGGACTCTTAAATCATTAAAGAAAATAATAGCTATGGTAGTTTAAGGCTAAATGTTATGGCAAAATAATCTGAATGTGTTTCTTAGAGCAATATGAATTAATAAATTCATATTGTGAATTAATAAAAAGACAGGTCAGTTGCTGCACTGGATGGGGCATTGTTTATTAATCTTATTTTCTCCAGGATTAAGTTTCTTCAATGAAACCATTTTACTGAAGTCAGGGTCAGGGTCATTGTAATTAGGCTCAAACAACTGGATAATAAGGTGACTTTCAATGGTTGCAATAGGACTTTCTGAATCGGTCAAAAGGGACATGAAATGGCGAAAAAAAATGTGTGTGTGTGTATATAAAATAATTGGACATGACTTAACTGTAACTTCGGAACATAAGGCTGCTCACTAACATCTTTCTAAAGTGAAGTATTTCATGAATAACAGTCTTGAACATTCAATGCAGAAAAGGGGACAACAATCACTGAGATATCAGAATAGACACATTATGGCCTAGACTAGGTGATGTTATATTGTCAGGTGTTACATCAGAGTCATTGGACAGCAATCTGCATTGAAACCCCAAGGCAATAAGAGGAGGAAGAGAATTTCCCCAAGCAATATGTAAAAACAGGAAAATCTAAAACACCTCGCAGTACATAGTTACACTGTGATGATGATATGATCAATAGAATGTTTTATTTCAGATTAAGCCACCATAATTCTGAAGTAAAAGTGCGTGTTTTGCAGCTGCAAGCAGCTCTTCTATTTCCTTTGTAAAATGCATAGTGTCCCAGTGTTGATTATAGTGTTGATTTAACACCACCCATTTACAGTATGACTGGCCTCCTTATTTTTTTTTAGTACAGAATATCTTCATGAAACTGCACCACTGGCAAACTAGGGAGCTGAGAGACATCAAGCCTTGTGACTCAACACAGCGTGACTGTTGTTTCAGTTAAAACAGACTCATGGAAGTTGTCAGTGTCATACATAGCTCTTAGAGAGTGAAAGTGGTAAAATTAAATGCAGAAATAAAGCAGTAACAAATACTATATAACCTGTACAAAACACTATACAAATGAAAAAGATCACCCCACCTTGCTGGCATAGTAAAATGGGAACCAGAAGAGGAAGATGTCAGAGAAGGCCTCAACTATGCTAAAGAGTCCATAGACAACCCAGTAGGTCAGCCACTGTGTGTCATCTTCTTTAGAGGCGCTCTCGATTGCCTTGATTCTAAACAGACAAGAGAAGTAGTTTGATTCATGATTTTGATGAAGTCATAACATCAACAGTACATAAATATGAAAAGACATTAACTGACTATGAGCTGGTGGATGAATTTAAAGCTACAGTGTAGATAGCAGCACTCTATAGTGAGGACGGTAAAAGGTCAGTTCCTGCTATTTATTTTAGTCATTTATTGAAATAAGCTTAAATTCATACATACGAGAAATATGCTGGATAGATGAAACCAATCAGGTTGCAGAGCAGTGAGGCTCCATATCCAAACAGAAGATACAGTCCGATAAAGGTCAGAGCACCTGCAGATGGATGAAAGACAAGAATCAGCACTGAGGTGAGAACAGATGGCGGGACAGGGAAGGGGAGGTTAAAGCTATCCAGTTACTTGACTAATATGTAAAAGCAGGATGTCATGACAGCACAGTACCAGGATAAGGAGGAGCACTAAACCCAAGTTAAACACTGATTATAAAATCCAACAGTGGAAGTTCTGACTTTAAATAAACCCCAAAGCTCACACAGTCATATTAAACACTCCTGCATGTACACTTTTGTCCACAAACTGCACTGGTTTTTCATAAGTTATACAAAAGTTATACAAAAATTCTATCACTATTGCAGTAGATGTAATGAACAAAGCAATCTTACATCTTGCAGATCTAGATCAGCATAATTTTTTATACACAACATCTCTCTGTACTGTACTGGAACTCCCCAGTTTTCCATACACTAGTGGGGGTAGAATAAGAGAAACATATCACCTTGTAAAGTGCCCACAGAGTATATACAGTTTTGTATGTAGCCCCTACGGGGTCATGGTAGAAATACTTGACATTAGCGTGACATTTACCTGTGTTACTTTGCAATACATTTAGTTAGATGGTATATGCTAAGGGCCCGCAGCGGTGCTCACAGTGGATGTAGACTTAAGCTTGGCCTCTTGAAAGGAGCAATGAGCAATACATGTGTTATGTAACATGCCATCATCATCTCTCCTTTCTCATCTAGGTTGATCTGCTATGTTTCCCTAAACTAGTTAAATTATAACTGGCACAATGTTTCAAATAAACTGTAACAGAAAATAAAAATTAAAAAAACACTGCAAAAATGTATATCTTTAAGATTCTGTGTTTATCCTTTTTCTGGCAAATTCGAGCTCAAGAAGCGAATTCAAAACAGATTAATTATTAATGAAAATAACAGCGCCTGTAAAAAACACACTTACTGTAAACTTCATTAGGTATATCCATAATATTAAATAAACCTAAACCAATACAACTGTTCTGATGTCAGTTTTGGTCAGATTCTGACTTTTTCATAGAAATTCTGATTAGTGGTCAAGTGGTAAGTTAATGTACAAGATTAATTGTTTTACAAGGTCATGTTTTAAATTACATACACACGCACTGACACACAGTGACACTCTGCAGAACAATGAGCTCTTTTTGAACTTCACTGCATGCTGCTTGTACTTAACAACAGTATTTTGGCTGCATAGCTTACTGTAATCCCTCAGAGGTTTAAACAGCTTGCTTGTTAGGTGGCAGAAAGAAGAAACACTGCAGTCTGACAAACCATTTCAGCCTACCCATTTCTTCCACTAGTGATTTATTTCTCCAAATTGTTTTTTCCTTACATTTACAGTATAGTTATATTCTAAATTAATATTATTTCACAATTCTCAATGGTAGTGTTCATCATAATCAAAACACAGCAGCTATAAAACAATTTCAAACCTTAGATCTTTTAATGAGCTTCTGTGTCTGTGGGAACTCTGTTTTCAGACAGGAAACCGGTTTAAAGCTAACTAGGACATGAGGAACACCTGTATCACTCTCAAGCAGTTGTAGGAGCAGAATATTGCCATGTCATTCAAATGTATGCAAACATCAACCACTGATATAAAATTCAACTACCATAAATGCTATAAACCATTGCAAGGATCCAGATCACTAAAGGCCTTTCATACTGCTCTAACCATCACCTGCTGCCTGTTCTTTACATCTCATTTGTTTGTTCCAGCTCGTATAATAATATCCATACAATTCCCAGTCTGGAAAGCTCTATTCAGAGAAGACAAAACTGGAAGAACCGGTTGAAACTGAAGACCCAAAAGACACAACTGACAGTCCAGTCAGTAATGCTTTACACAAATCATAAACTAATGCTTTTGATTAGTTAATGATTAATAACATATATGATTTTTACTATAACAAAAATCAAACCTGCAAGCCAGCAACTGTGGCATTATTCAGACTGTGTTAAATGAAAACATATAACAAAAAAAAAAAGAGGCACAAAATCCATTACCCAGTTGTGTAATCTAGTAAAGCACTGAGTTATTGAGTCATAATCTAGATAATAATCCAGTTCCTCTTGGTATTTAATCACCACAAAACCTGTTTGCTAAGAGTGTAGTAAATGACGCGTTGAACTGGCTTTAAAAATAATGAAGTTAACAAACAATAGCCAGACGTTGGCAGCATACACAGTATACGTGAGACTAGATCTACTCCAGTCTGAACATGAACTTGAGATGTTTCTCAGATTAACGGAGAACGGTAGCACTTCTTTGTAAATTTGTTCAACTGACACACCTGACCAAGACAAAGTACAACTCAACATTACTGTGAGGAAACAGAAAATAATTGCTTTTTATTTTTTTTTATTTTTTACAAAACCCATTATCTATGTAAACATTTGACAATGCACCCAATGCATCAAATATATGGCTGTTGCTTCACCAACAATAGCAAGACACTAACATGACAGTTCTGGAAGCAGGACTGGACATGTTATTATTTGTTTACTCTATCTGGTGCTGCCTTGCTAAATTCAGGGTTGTGGTAATCATGTGGTATTTGCATGTAATTCCTCAGAACTGGTTAACGCAGCAGAAGAAAGGTATCTGGCCTCTCTTTGACTAGAAGTCAGATGAGCTGATGCTGGGTAGGAACAGTCCATTAAAAATCCCCAGATCTTCTGGCCAAAATGTGAAAAATATGTTTTTAGTGTTGCAGTGTTTCTTAATAAGGAAGAAAAATATAATGAGTCTGTGAATGTGTTGTTTTGAAATAAAATAATAAAACATATGAAATTTAATTTGACAAAATATCAACTCCTCACATTTGAGAAGCTGGGAGCAGATAACACTCAACTTTTATTTTAACTTTTAAAATTCCTCAAATGATTTATCCTATATTAAAGTCTTGGTGAGTAATTTGCTTTCTGTAAGTAACTGATTAATCAACTTATCATTTCAGATGAACAGTGTGCCTCCAGTACATAGTTTATCTACCAAAGAGCACTTGCATAACAAGTAATTTTCCTCTTTTCAGTATCTCACTTATCTGGGTCAGAATTATTTAATAATCACATTTTAATGGGTACATAAGTGATTTCTGTTTAAATTAAGAATGCATGTGTGCTCATGTTATAGTTATATTTATTTAAATTTTCAAATATCAACATTCCAAACTCCACTTTTAAACGGTTCAGATGTTTGGGAACTCTCTATTAAGTGCTATATTTGATGCTTGCTAACAGAGTATAGCAAAAAATCCTCAGTGTTATTTGCAAACACGCCTGTGATCCAGGTTTGATATAGCACAGCTAAAAACAGAAAACACATTTCACATACAGCATCCGCAGACATTCGACTGCACTGCCGCCTTGACACTGACTTTTTAGTTAAATATTTTCCACTGTTTGGTTGTCAACACACATTTGTGTAGATCAGGTTTGAGTAAAGACAGTGAGTTTTAATGTAGGTCATTGTGGCTGACATATTTCCTGTAGCTGAGTGGCACTGTGGTAGGCAACACGTTGCCTACATAGCCTCAGGCGTCTGGGCTATTGACTTGTACTGTACAAACGGACTACAACAGGATCAAAACAACTCCCGAAAAATATTTGGGAGCAGCCCGCTGCAGTCATCCTAGCATCTCCTTCCATTCTGCTTTGCCCTGGATATTTCAGGACGTGATAAAAATACCCCAGGGGCCAGTTGCTAGTGGAAGCAGCGGCCCTGTGACACTGGATGCAGTTCATTCAACAGCAATATTCTGAAATAGGTGTGTGCAGGGCGGATTATATACCAAATCTAATCTTGCAATGTAGCATAAAGGTCAGAGCTGCACGAACTTTGGTATTCGAGCCGGCGATGGGAGATAAAATGAGCCAGCTAAGAGGAGCCACAGGATATGAAAGCACACTGAAAAGTGAAGTAGTCATGCAACAGGGTGACCACAACGAGTGGCACAGCTACAACTACATGAGCTAACGTTACCAGTTAGCTAATTAGTTTTGAGGGAGACGTTAAGCTCTAGCGCTAAACAAGTTAATTTTCTCTGGCTTGTAAACGTAAATAAAAGCATTTATTAAGTTTAGCGTAGACCTCAGTTTTATATGGAGCTGTTAACATACCCAAAGTGATATACTCTCTCTTCACTCCCGTTTTTTCTTCCAGTTTTGCCAACTGATCTGTCACAAAGTTCTTCTCATGGAGCAGAGTCACGAAACGCTCCTTAAAGTGACTCATTTCCGGACTTTCCTGATCCTGTGGCGGACACAAACCGCACAGAAGACAAAACAGATGTTATACGTACTGATGCTTTTTTCGGATGTATAATAAAATGTGTGTTGTTTTACAAACCTCAGTAAGATAATGTACCCGAAAATTTGCCCGCTGCTCAACTGTCTGCTGACTCCGCCGAGTTGCGGTGACAGAGGGGGAGGAGTTTGAAACATGCCCTCTGACCAATCACAGAGCTCCGTGAGTGACGTCTACTAAGTGCAGGTGTTAAAAAACGGTTTGTGCTGAAGGTAAATTTATTTTTACCGTAATACAATGAGAAATGTGCATTTTAAAATCGTGCATTATGATAAACACACCCTAACGCTATATCCCATTTAAAAAATATATATTATTAAATCCAAATTTCACCCAGTCTCCCATCACAAAAGAAGAACGAAGAAGTTCTGCGTTTGGTGTCCTGGAGCCCTTTTTACAGTGTTTAATGACAGTTTAATGTCAAAATGTATAAAAAATAATACGTACAGTACATTGACATTATTTATATATAATATATATTACAATATGTATTCTATATGAGATAATTAAAAACTACATATTGATATATCATTGTCTAAGCAGCACATTATTGTTGTCACAGTTCAATGTGGAACTGTTTTTCATTTAGTTTATTTTTATTAGAGTTTAGTCCAGTAGTTGTCAAACTAGGGTAGTTGATTAATGGTGAAGTAAACAAGTGCTGCTGCACAAATGTTCAGTGTGTTGGTCACTGTAATCATTCATCCTTTTGTTGGCAATGAAACCTCCCATCTATCTATTCATCCACCCTATGAAACTATTTAATCCCATTACAGTTTAAGTGATTAGGGACAAAACCAACAGAATATGTTTAGTTAAATCAGTTAGCTATAAAGTGTAGTCAAATATGAGACTTCAGGTAAGTTGGTCACATTTTTAGTAAAAATGACCAATGAGTCAACCAAAAAATGTATGATGACAAGACGCCTTGCTTAAACAGTCTCAAAGGTAACACACCAAAAATACTGGATTAATCAACAGTATTAAACATTATTTTGTTTTATTTTGTCAATATTTGTACACACAGTCCTAATCTAAAATTAAATATGTATATTTTTGTTTCTTAATATTACAGTTCAAGACTTAGATTTATGTACATGATCATAACAACTAATGTCACATCAACACGGAGCTGTGGTGAGCATTGGTCGCCAGCAGAGGGCAGAAAGCATCTATTTATGAGCACAAAATGTTCAAAGACAGAAATAGTAGAGAAACGTAAGACTGAAAGTGTATACATTTCTACATGTGCTTTATCTGTCCATATAGAGACAGAGAGCTTCTGTGTGGACTGATTCTGGATCGTGATTAGGTAATTAAAATGAACAGTCCCTTAGGATAAACTGTGACAATGGAGTGCTAAATAAAGTTTTTTTCATAATGAATGTGTAATAAAATAAATTCAGATATTACTGACACAATCTAAGTTTAATTAAATTATGTTCATATTACCTTTGGTTGATAAATAGCTAAAACAATACTAAACACCCAACAATGAGTTTGGCTACTACTATAAAAGTTCTAAAGAATTAATGGCGGTTGGAAAACCTCCTAATTTTTTAATTATGTGTCTACTTATATCTACTAATAAAACAACTTCTTAAATTATCACAGCAACATAAACTACAAAGGTTTTAATGATTTAAATAGCAAAAATACTTATATTTCTAAAACTCTTTTTTAACAAAACCATAATATGTATTTACTGTATGTAAATTAAAGCAATCTTCAGCATGTTGCGAGCACAGAAATGATTTCCATAGAGAGGAGGCTTTGCATCCTAAGCTGATCCTCCAGTGAACTGAGAAGGTTTATAGTCCTGTGAGTTCAACACTGCAGGACTCAGATCTGTCAGTCAACACAGCAGAAACCACAACCAGCATGACTCTCATCACCATCCTCATCTGGACGCTGCTCTGCTGCTGTTTTACAGGTTCCTTCACTCAGCAACATTTCCAACATGATGTGCTGCTTTTTCTCTTATTTCTTTCTGCTGATAAATGAAGGATTTGTTTCTGTCTGCAGGATGCAGCGGTCAGGTGACTGTGACTCAGCCTCCAGTAGTCACATTTACTCCAGGATCCACTGCCACTCTCACCTGTAAAACCAGTCAAGCTGTTTACAGGTGGTCTGATGGAGGTGAGGCTATGTACTGGTATCAACAGAAATCTGGACAGACTCCAAAGCTGCTGATAAAATATGTGAAAACGCTGCACTCAGGAACACCATTTATAGTCATACAAAAACCTCCTCAGTCAGATTTCAGAGACACTGAATTGTTACAGCAGGAACCAACTGCAGCTGCTGAAGAGGAAGAGACTCTGACACAGACCACTGAACACAGAGCTCACAGTAACATCACCAAGCACTAAATATGCTGTGTGTTGACTTTAACAAAAAAAACACATAATATTTTGTTCACATTTACTCTTAAATAAGAAAATGTCTGATCTATGGAAGTCATATTGCTGAGTGATCTGCTGTGGTGACACATTAAGGGAGCAGCTGAATGAAGCTTACTTATGTGCGATGAAATCAATTTGCAGAATTTCATTGCTGCTATTTGTCGGTGCAAGTTTACTAAGAAAAACTTATCACACTTACACCTAAATGGTGAGCTCCACCTCTTTAGGCCACACAAAGTGTTGGTCTTCTACAAACATCAATAGATAAAGTCAGTTATTTTTTTAGTTTTGTTTTTGTCAAAAAATCTCACAAAGAAACTTAAACTAACAATAAATTGCTTTAATCTACACATCATATTGTTGGAGATAGCACTCAATTTTACCACAGGCATCCCTTGACATAATAAAAAATACATCAGTGAGCCACACTGCAGCATTGGTTGATATTTCAAAAAAGAGAAAAATACTAAATAGTAGCTGAATGAGGAGGGTTTATAAAGTAGTAATAACAGTATTATATCAGACTAGATTGGACCAATAGACTCAATTACCTATAAGATTTTAAACAGCAAAGTCACACTCGCATATTTGAATGCCTATACACGTGCAGATTTTTTCTGCAGCATTTAACACACAGAGATATACTGATTCTAATATTTGAGTGTCTGGAATAAAAGGTACACTTTCATTTATAGTGTCTGAATAACAACTGAATACATTGATTGTTCATAAAATTAGCTGAGGCCTGAATACAACATAAATCTCGTGTCAACATGGATTTGTTATGAACATTGCATGCCAGCAGAGGGCGTCCAGCATCTATTTATGGGCAAAAAATGCTTTGAGAAACTTTGCAAAGACAAACAACAGAGAAATCCTCAATTGTAAATTGCCTAAAATAAAAGCATCAGTCAAATGACTAAATGTAAATGTATAAATGTGGAACAGAGAGTTGGTCAGCTTAATCAGTCAACAGTGAAATGTAACTGACTCCACCTCATTTCCCCCTTTTAGTTTCATTAAGACAGATGTGCTCAGATGTATTTTGCATGATTTCATGCACCGCTGCTTCTCAGAGTTTAAGTTGTTGGGCCACAGACAGGTTGAACTGAAAGCACTGACACTGGAATCTGAATCAAGATGATGGTGCCAATAACTCTGCTGGTCATGTGTTTTCTGAGTCAGAGTGAGTTTTTTAATAGTTTCTAACACAGTTAAATTGTCCGATGTTATGTTATAACATGTATCTTACATTTTGTCTCAAATTCAGCCTCAAATATTTTCTAAATTTTATTCGTCTCCACCAACAGTTCTCAAGATTTAATGTGTTATTTCTCATTTCAGAATGTTCTGCAAACAAATTTCTGACTCAGACTGACAAATCTAAGTCTTTTAGCGTTGGAGGGACTGTGACCATCAGCGCCACAGGGAGTTCAGACATTGCTGCTGATCTCAGTTGGTACCTTCAGAAACCTGGACAGCCTCCTAAACTTCTTATATACAAGGCATCAACTCTTAACTCAGGAACTCCATCAAGATTCAGTGGCAGTAGATCTGGTTCTGACTACACTTTAACCATCAGTGGTGTTCAGGCTGAAGATGTTGGAGATTATTACTGTCTGGGCTACCATGGTAGTGGAGTGTTCACACAGTGATACAGAGCTGTACAAAAACCTCCTTCAGTTTGACTCAAATTAAAACAGCCTGCTGCAGGTGCACAGGATGAGAGTCTGACAAGTCAGCACAAGAGTCATCAAGCAGAACCACAAAGAATCTAAATAAAACTGAAATAAGCTCACAAGCACTTTTCCATACACACCATCAATAAATATTTGGTAGTGTTTGTAGTAATAATTGACAGTTAATAAAATACTAACTGTCAAATCAGAAGCATAAAAACTGATTTTATGTCATCAGGTTACTGTTCATCTGTGTCTTTAATGTCTCTATATCACAGTCAGTCTCAGTCAGAGCAGATGGTATTACTCTTAAAATAATGTTTAATTATACAATATTTATTTTAATCCAGTTTTTTAATCATCTAAAGGGGTGATAATGTCTTCATAAACAGAGATTTTCAGGCACCAGGGCGTTTATTGGTTCCTGTAATGATTTTCTCATGTTTAAACTGACAGAGCTGAAACACTTTTGCCGTCTGTCCCTTTCACTTCCTTTGTCACTATGTGTTAACTGTGAACATAAAGATGAGCTGCATTTCCGGATAAAGTGAACTTTGTGCTTTAAAACAATCTGGTATTAATTCAATTAATTATTTACAGTTTCGAACATAAATAAAGTGATTATTGTTGTTTTAAAGAAAACATTTTTTTGACATGACAAGATTTTTCTGTCAGGATTTTTAAGCAGGCCTATACATTATTGTGTAATCTATTTAACTATACACATTACTGTATAAACATTGATCTCTGCACAGATTTTTCTCAGGTTGGGAAATCAACATTTCTTGATAATTACCAAATATTATTCAAAACATACAGACAATGAAATTGATCACACTGTCAGTAAAATATTATAAAGGTTATATAAACATTATGCTGTTGTTGTCAACATTGTTCAGATTAATGGTACTTACATTCAAGGTGTGGTTCCTCCATCAAAATGGAAGATTTTTTGTTTGCTTATCTACATCTGACAAAAAAGTTATTAGAGTTTTCTTGTAGCAAAGTTATTTTTGTCACTGAAGAGGAAGAGACTCTGACACAGATCACTGAACACAGAGCTGACAGCTGCTCTAACAATCAAACACCACACACAAACATTACACTACATAGGTTTCACAAGTGTTTTATATGAATGCTTTTCAGTAATGACAAGGAAGAGTAACATCATAAAACTATTTAATTTCACCTTCTTCATGACATTAAAGACTAAACAGCATCATGTTTTTTATCAGTGCAAGTTTTATTAGAAAAAAACATTAATCATCAATGCGACAATCAAGCAAACTCACATCAAGCTGCTGAGCTCCACACATTAGTCTCTAAGTTATTGTTATCCAACACTTTGCAGCAGCATTGTTCTCTGTCACACTAAACTATGTTTCTCTACAAACAGTTAGACTTATATTGATCAGAGCAGCAGGTTTGTGTCTCCTGCTCCTCCCAGACAGAGCTCCTGTCCTGGGCTTCACTCAGCTCCTCTAGTTCTGACACTGGTTCCTGTGCAGGGACTGGGTCTGACTGTGGTCATAATGAGTACACCCAAAGGAATAATCAAATAATTAAACATCAAAGAGTTAAACCTAGACTACAATACGAGCAATAGTGACAATATTTTATCTAAATGTAAAAAAGCCTTTTTAATTCAGCTTCAATTGAATTTTTTCTGATCACTGTGATCATTAAGATCAAATATGATGTAAATCCAACAGTGTTTCTCCTGATGTTGTTGTCTTCAGCGTGTCTTCAGAGCAGAGAACTGATTTCCATAGAGAGGAGGCTTTGCATCCTCAGCTGATCCTCCAGTGAACTGAGAAGGTTTATAG
>JAUYWH010000014.1:6573443-6596490 GCA_034779795.1 Ctenopoma multispine | reverse complement strand
CTTGCCTCAAGACAAAAGACAAACACACATTGTCATGTTATTTATCAGTGCAAGCTTTACTGGCAAAAACATTCATTATCAATTACTTTTATCAAACACACTCATATCAAGTTGCTGAGCTCCACACATTAGATACTTTTCTGTCACTCAGAACTTTAGATTCTCTACAAACAGTAAAACTTATATTGATCGGAGCAGCAGGTTTGTTGCTCCTGTTTGCCCCAGACAGAGCTCCTGTCCTGGTCAGCTCCTCTACTCTATACACTGGCTCTTGTGGAAGGACTGGGTCTGACTGTGACCATGATTAAGAACCTTGTAGGGGTACAGTTCTGCTTTCGTCCAGATGTCCTGATTGGGGTCAGGATGCTGCTGCTGCTGAAGCATCCGTTCTTCTCCTCCTCTGAACTGCTCAGGACCCCCTCTGTCACCTCTGTACCATCCACCTCCCAGCTCACCACAGCTCCCTGAGGAGAGTAGCCAGTCAGCAGGCAGGACAGCGTGGCTGATCCCCCAGAGAGCTGCTCAGAGGAGGGAGGAAGCAGAGAGACTGAGGGTCTGACAACTGGACCAGCTGGAGGAGAGAACAGGGACACACAAGGAGAAGATGAACCTCTACTGTAGAACAGACAGCTGAACATGACAGGCCAGGATCAAAAAGAAAAGAGGAGGTGAGGAATTACATTTGAACAAATTGTAAAGATTGTTCTTCTGTGGTTCTCATCATCAGTAACTTAAAATTATAAAAATATCACGTACCGTGACTTAGGGGTAAATGTAAGGTGAACATTTTATCACATATAAATAAAATAAAATCTTATCTTCTCTGTCACAGGAAGTTACTGTTCTTTCATTGATCTGTGAAACTATATACAGATACATTTTTTATTTAATTCTAAGAAATGTTTCAATATTAAAACCTCCCAAAACCTGAAATGATGACTTTTAAGAATGTTTTGGAGCATTTAACATTTCATTAAAATACATACTGTACATTCTGCAAAATATAAATTAGTTGTTTTGAAGCAAATCTTTGTTGTAGAAATGGGAAAAGTCTGATACTTACAGTTTAAAAAAAACTAAATGTGCAAAATCTGGCAGAAAAATGTTTTTTTTACAAAGAAACAGACAAATGTTTCTAAGTATGTGTCACTTTTTGAATCCTTCATTGATCTTGCTGTGGGAATTCAAGATGAGGATTAAATCTGATTGGATTTGTTTCAGGTAACGTAGGCTGACGTTGTTGGACAGGAGAGAGTCCATTTTGAGTCTGTTCCCAGGTCAGTACGGACGCTGTGGCGTCAACAGACAACAGAATTAACAAGGCAAGTAATCAACATACTGAGGTTTACTGACAGTGATGATGAACAGTAAACTATGGTGCTGCATGATTCCTGTTAACTGTTTTATTAGTTGTTCATCTCACAGTATTTTGAAAAATATACAGAACTTTAAATAATTTATTTATTATATAGTTATTTAATATAAATAAATCTGGTGTGGCAGTGACCATTTGTCAGACTGCTGGGTTTTAGTTCACGCTGACACCTGCTGGTTCATTTCAGGCTGATTCTCAATTATTAAAGAGTGTGAATGCCAAGACTTAACTTTAAGGCCTCTCAGCACACGAACCTGACTCTGCTCAGACGATACAGTCTAACGTCACGGTGAGGTCAAGGGACAATTAAGTGTCAGGACATGTTCTGAACCGTTAACACTGTTGCTAGTGTCTCACCTTTGGCCTCTGTTAATCCTGCCTGCACAGTTTAATCTGCTTTACTTAGACACAGTCGCACCAACTTTCTTTATTGTTATGTCCTTAGTCCCTAATTATATCTGTTGTCATCAAACACAATAACTCCGTCTGTAGACTCTGTCACTTTACTCTTCTTTAGATTTCTCCTTAATTACTTTCGTTGACTTACGAAGGATGTAGGACACTTGTTGAAGCTGCTTTGACTTTGTCCAAATGAGAGTTAAATACAAACCACAGGTGTCAAAGCACCTTTTTATGACAACTTGGCGTCAGGCATTAATAACTCATAATGAGCCATGAATGGAGGAGCTAATCAGTGCTGAAGTCCTGCGTCTTTAATAAGCCTGTGTGGCTGTGAAGGAGCTGCTGTTAACGACAGATAGGGATAATCCTTTTACGCAGTGCTCTACCAGGAATCAGTTAGTGAATACTTCCTCTCAGACTGGATGAGCTGCTCAGTGTGAGACAGAGCCCTCATTTCACCAGATTCACTGACTGTCTCTTCTGCCTCAGCTCTTGAGGGATTCATACTGATCTACCCCATTCACCAGGAGATCCAAATATCTGTATTCGCTCAGGGGGGAGGGCGGGGGCTGTGGGCTACAGACCGAGCTTGAACCAGGATGGAAGGTTTGAAGAATTCAGTTTCAATGAAGAATATCGTATCTGTGAAAATCCGGGAGTACGTGAAGGACTACTGCAAGAGAAATGGCCTCCTTACTCTCTCGGTTTTTGCTGTGCTTACGGGCTGTGTGCTTGGATTTATCCTCAGGTCGCTCAACCTGTCCACACAGGTATGGATGAATGGATGGATGGAAATTCAACAAGGCGTTTTGTGGCTTACATAGTTAAATTAAACTAAATCAAGTTAATAGAACATAGCAGGAAATTAACACAACATTCAAGAGGGAAGAAGGGACATGAGTCTGTCCTGTTAACCTGCTACACACTGAGACTGATTATTACAGACGGTATTTTCTGTTATACCAGAAAACCAGTATAACAGGGAACCAGAGAATGGGCACAAATGTATTATATCTTTTCAAGCATATTTTTCTAAAATTCTGACAGACAGACACAGTTAGCTGAAAACCAGTGGATCATTTAGAAACTAAAGAGCCGGATACTGTATTTTGAATGTTGTCATTTCAAGACCCTGTTTTCCCATAAATCTTTCTCTGCAGTGTTTAACAAATTTTGAATTTCCTCTCTAAAGACTACACTGACATTGAGTTCCAGTGATGTAAGATGCCATAAATGGACCAGGTGGCTTATGTAGTTTGGCAGAGACTGCAGCTGTGATTAGTGTCCTGTGGGCACCAGCAGCAGTTGTGACTACCCAAAGATTTTTTAAGTAGCGGGACGTTATTTGGTCATCACAGTATGATGATAAACACAGGAAGCTATTTTAAATGTAGACATAAGGTTTGCTTCAGGTTGTTTCTCTCGCACACAGGCCAAGATCTACTTTTCCTTTCCTGGAGAGCTGCTGATGAGGATGTTAAAGATGTTGATTCTTCCTCTTATCACCTCCAGGTAAGAAAGCTCCTCCATTGTGTTGGGACAGACTCAAGTAAAGTACAAAAGCAGAGACATTTTAATGTCTGTCTTCTATCTCTCTGTGAAATCTATCCTCTGACATATACATACAGATAAACACTCTGACATTTGTACAACTATAATGTCCATCCTCACCACACTAATTAATTATTAATAAGATACCTCCTTGTATCTTGAATGAAAATATGTTACATGTATGTCTTCTCAACTAAAATAATACTAAAAAGTAAGTGATGAATCTTTAGTGTACGCAGTGTTTACACTTAAATCATTCTCAAAGAAGAAATAGTGAGTTCTTCATATGGAGTAATTCATTATAAAAATATATACATATTTGTAGGAGAATATTGTGTTAGAAGTCTGTGGGATCCTGGCAGTTCACTTTCAAAGATTAATGCTTCATGCAGCTCAGTAGCTGAGTGTGAATCTGTTGCAGGACATTTTCTTCATGTCAGTCCCTCCTGTTTCTTCTAACACTGTTGGTAAAATAACTTTCCACAACAACTATCATTAAATGATAGATCAGTAACAACCACATTTCACCTTTAATTAATGCACTAACTGAGTACAGAATGCAGCTACAAAAACAATTATACATTTGCACTAATCTGTGAAACTTTTTTCTCTAATGACTGATACATTAATTATATATATATATATATATTTCACAGTCCAAATAAATGTTCATCAACACTAATCAAACATCTCCTGTCTGTCCATCCAGTCTTATGTCTGGCCTGTCGGCCATGGACACAAAGGCTAGCGGCCGACTGGGAGTCCTGACCATCACCTACTACCTGTGGACGACCTTCATCGCGGTCATCGTTGGCATCGTGTTGGTGCTCATCATTCACCCTGGGACAGGCGCAGAGAAAGACGGTCATCATACAAGTTCAGGACCTGTTATGACCTCTGCTGATGCTCTGCTGGACCTCATCAGGTAGATACCACACTTTGACAAAACAGACACACTGACAGGAACACACTATAGTGCCCTCAGGCAGTCCCTGTAAGTTGCTGTTTTGCACCTTACCTCTAACTTTTGCATGCAGTTTTGACCACAAAAGTCGTCATCAGCTTTTTCTCCAAGTAAACAAGCAACAAAGGGAAAAATTGGCTTTTCTGTTAAAAGGGCTTTTCGGTAGTTGTCTGATTTGCACTTTTTGAAGTTATTTTCCAGAACAGTTATTTCCTGTGTAAGAACCTGGGGAAAACCTGGGGAAACTACAACAGGCCAGTTAAATCCAGCACAGATCCTGTTTAGACTGTGTGAGCTCCCTGTGCTTCCTTAGGAAGAGGAAGCTCCCTAATCACAAAATCCCAAAGGATCAGTTTGATCCTGGGAGCTGACATATCAGCTTTCAAACAAAGCAAGTCAGGTATCATGACATCCTCGGCCTGCAAAGCTTCTTGAATACATTCAGACTGATTGAACTCCAAGGTCTCCTGAAAGAATAAAAAATCAGAACGACTACAAATTTGAATCAAGGCAAAATAAAGCAGATTCTAAATGTACATGGAGTAAATTCGTCTGAAGCATGTCAGCATCATATATATATCATGAAAAGGTGCTTGCAAGATAGTTGCAGTGGCACTTCTACACAGCAGGGTGGCTAAGAATAGGGAGACACTTAATTGCATTCTCTTAAGCCTGCGCTTTCTTAGAAGGTCCTTGTGTAGTGTTACACTCTGATCACTCTGATGTGTGCTCAGGCTTACTGCGGGACCATTCATGTCAGAGTTGCACTAATACCTTCTGAGTAAACCTGATTATTTTAGTGAGCTGTAGCCGGTGTAGCTTTGAGTCCTCTTACGTGTTCAGAGAGCTTGCTGCCTGGGTTCAACGTCATTGACGTGTGCTGTTTAAATACAGTCCCAGTACATGATGCTGGCTGTACCCTTCCAGTGTCCTTAACTAAAAGTAGACTTTCCACACAATAGAAAAAACTGGACCTTGTGAATTTGATACTATTACGTACTGTATGATATTATTGAATTTTAATAGTAATGCATGAATAATACCAAATATAAAATATATATTCTGGTAAATAGGAAAGCGATATCCACTGCTGTCTACAAGGTATTTTTAAAAATGAATAGGCTATTTTTTATAAATTGGACAATAGCAGTAATACTATCTCTAAACTGTATATATTTGAGTCATGCACAGAAATCTGATTTATATTTTTCTGTAAACTTTATAGGAACATGATCCCATCAAATCTAATTGAAGCAACATTTCAGCAGGTGAGTGGACAAAAGGAAAAACCTCAAATAGACTGTCAAATGCTGCTCATTAATTCACTGTTCAATATCTACATATTAACTCATCTCTGTTCTCTTTCACCCCACTCAAGTACCGGACAGATTTGGTACCTATTGTGCAGAACTCAGATGTAAAAGAGTCTCAGGCTAACTATGTGTATGTCATGCCCGACTACCACAATCCCCATCTGGGCCACCCAGTCTTCCTGGAGATCACCCCTGCTCCCGACATCAAATACAAGATCGTCCCCAGTACAAGCAAGGGAATGAACGTACTAGGGATTGTCATCTTCTCAGCTACCATGGGTAAGAAATCACTAAACCACACTCACAATATAGCTAAAGTTTGAAAGATAAATGCAGTACTCTGCTAAATAAACCCTCCAACTTATACAATATACGATTTGATTTGATACGATACGGCATGATATGACATGATATGATATGATATGATGGATTATATGTAAAAATGTTTACAGATTATTGAAGAATAAGTATAAAGTGGTCAAAAATATAACTTATTAAGTATGAAAGTGTCATACTTAATGGCTTACTGGTACCATTAACTGCTAATGATAATCAGAGGGAATCCTCACAACCTGGCAACACAAAGGTTGCTCTTATTAATGGCCTGCATCTGATCTGAACACTAGTAAATGATTAGTAATTCATTATTTATTAAGTAATCAGCCCTTGAAAAAGAGAAGGAATGCTGAGACGTCAACCAACAACAGAATTAACAAGGCAAGTAATCTGTATTGTCTGTTTTCAGGTCTGCTGCTGGGGAAGATGGGAGAACGTGGAGCACCACTGGTCAATGTGTGCCAGTGCATCAACGAGTGCGTCATGAAGATTATTAACGCAGCTATGTGGTAAGACTACGCTGCCTTTCTCTCACGCACACACTCTCGAAAATACCCTACTGTGTTACGCACATACATCCAGAAAAAGACACACTACACATAGTTCAGAGCAGCAGATTATGTCTAAAAATAAATCTCACAAAGTAAGTGAGTCAACTCTAGGATTACGTTAGTGTGAATGGAATAAGGAGAGCGCAAATACACACAGACAATGGATAGCATCACATCACATCCACAAAATTATGTGGAGAATCAAGAAAACATTGCAACCATTGGGTGGTTGGCATTACACCATAAATCAAGGGCATTAATCTGCTGCTACAAGTCTGCAGGGATTTGCTCCCATTGAGCCACAAGAGCATTAGTGAGGACAGTGACTGATTCTCGGCGATAAGGCCTGGCTCACATTTAGTGTCTCAAGAAATACAGTTGAGGCTGTGATAAAGAGGTAATATAATTAAGATGACAATAACAAAAGAAGAAGAAATGATGTTCGTCACGTCCTGTTCTCTCTCCTGCAGGTACTTCCCCTTTGGCATTGTGTTCCTTGTGGCAGGAAAGATCCTGGACATGCACGACCCGGCACACCTCGGGGAGAAGCTGGGCATGTACTTCATCACCGTGTTGTCCGGCCTGTTTGTGCACGGCCTCATCCTGCTGCCTCTCTTCTTCTTCTTCTTCACACGCAGGAACCCCTTCCCTTATATCAGAGGACTACTGCAGGCACTTGTCATCGCATTGGCCACATCATCCAGGTAGAGACAAATGCTTTTTATTCCAGCCAAGTAGATGTAACCCAGACTGTCCAATGGAAACCTCCTTTCATATTCTTCATTCTCCTCCTCTGCAGCTCAGCCACTTTACCAATCACCATGAAATGTCTCCTGGAGAACTGCGGAGTTGACCGGCAGATTGCTCGCTTCGTGCTGCCAGTGGGAGCTACCATCAACATGGATGGGACAGCTCTGTACGAGGCAGTGGCAGCCATCTTTATTGCTCAGGTTAATGAGTACGACTTGGACTTTGGCCAGTTGGTCACTATTAGGTGAGAATAAACTAATTCTGCTCCCACGGGAACTCTTTGTGTTGGAATAGTTGAATTTCAAATTGCTGACATCTCGGCTCTCATATCAACAGTATAACAGCAACAGCAGCCAGCATTGGGGCAGCTGGGATACCTCAAGCAGGTCTGGTTACCATGGTGATTGTCCTGACCTCTGTGGGGTTACCGCCTGCTGACATCTCACTGATAGTGGCCATCGACTGGGTTCTGTGAGTCACACCGAAATGTGTTCATTAAGCATCAGTGCGTCTTACAAGGGCTGTTTGGGCTGACGTGTACATTTTGTTTCTTTCTCAGTGATCGTTTCCGGACCATGATCAATGTTCTTGGTGATGCCTTAGCTGCCGGGATTATGGCTCACATATGTAAAAAGGACTTTGACAAAGCAGCTGCTGCTGCAACAGCAGTTGCCACTGCTGGAGTTGCAAATAACGGAGGTGGCCGGGTAAGGAGGATGATTTGTATTTGTGCAAATACACGTGAGGATTTAAAACATCTGAAAAAACCTAATTTGAAATTAAATTATAAGCAACTATACTTGAATGTTATTACCAATAGGAAAATACACTGGAAGGAATAAGCTGGTCAAAAAATAAATCACAAATTTCAACATCTTAGCCATTTTATGAACTTACAAGATCATTTTAGCCCTTTTTTCTTAATAAATATAAATACATAAATACACCTCTGAGAAGCATTTTTATTGTCTTGTACTAACTGTACTCTTTGTTGGCTTCTTCCCTACAGAGAGACACAGTAATCTCCTTTGGTAATCAGAGTGTGGCGCTGTCTGACACTCCTCTGATTGCACACCGCTGCGATTATGTTTTTGAGGTAGATGGAGATAATGTGCTGGAGAGACCTGTGGCCTGCTACAACCTCTGCCATGTCTAAGATGCTTTTACAGGATGCCTTTTACAGCACACCTCAAGACAAAAGGGACTGTGATCCGAGGCCCTAAAAATCCATTTTTGGTTAGAATCCTTTTAGTTTCCATCCTGAATGAGACCAAAGTCTCGAGTTTGCTGTGGCGTCAGGGTTTAGCTGCTTAAATGGATTTTGCCTGTGCCATGTCGAAACAGAAACCTTTAATACTTGATAAAACCTGTATGTCTCCATGCAGTTTTTCCTGAATGACAGGAGATGTGTGAAAATGCATTATGTTTCACATGTAACCTAACTTTCACGCACACATTCAATGTTGTCTGAATGTATGCGACATGCAACATGATATGCTGCGAATATTTGCATTAGATGGAGCAGTTTTAATCAGTCAGTGCTGATAGTTAAACAATCACTGTAGTCCTTTCATGATAAGAGTTCAAGTTTAGACTTCAGTCAAGGGTTTGAGTTGCCTTAACATGAACTCAGTTCTGACAATAAAGCTGAGAACTTGAAAGTAAACAGAAACTGATGAAGGAGAAAAGTAATTTGTTGGTTAACCATCTATGTTAGACATGGTATTGTTAGATATTAGAGCAACATTTAAAACAATTTACATTATTCCAGTACAAAAGCAAGATTGAGATGATTTCTGTTTTTATACCTATGCTATTAATTTTGTTTTCATGTTTTCTAAATAAAAAAAACCTGCTGTGTTCCAGGTCCTAATAATGGGTGGTTTTATTTTGACATGTAATTCTGCAAAACAGAAATTAGAGCTAAATAGCCTTTTACCAAGGACATGAGGAAAGAACATGGGATTTAAAATGTACCATCTTTAATGACAATAATATTCAGAATGAAGATAGACCTACAGAGCTGTCTCTGTATCTTTCAAAAACATTTGAAATTAATGATGGAATTCATATAATTGTATATAGGTGCATTTCCCTAAATTATAAACATGTGAAAGCCAGTAGAAGTACTGCAGATAACCTCTTCAGTATTTATGTTGGTGTGAGCTACACTAAATGTGTTCAAATATGCCGCCCCCTTCTGGAAGGTATGAACTGTACATCTTCCACATGATCAGCTGAAAGCCAGGTAATCTTACAATAAATTACTATATATTTAAAAGATAAATCATTCATCTAAAAATCACAACCAAAAGCGAGTCATATTATTTTGGTGTTGTCTGCTATGTCTTCACTTCTGTGTCTACATAAGCATGCTGAAGAGTAAAAAAATAAATATATGATCCTATAATAATGTTAACTTTTGCTCATCAAAAATAATTACAGCTAAACCACAATAAGCTTCTGAAAACACATTTAGTTCTTTCAATTTGAAAAGCCACCATGTTTTTATTGAAATGATCCAACGTTAGAAGACATTTAATGGACTTCAACCTAGTGTCCGTTCAAAACCATGAAAACAAAAATCTATAATCCATTAAAAACACTCCAGTAACTCAAGTATGACTGCGAACATTGTCAAATAAATATTTGTGCCACCTCTGATGTAAAATACACTATTCCACTTATAAATTAAGGCAGAATGCAGTTTATTCTGACTGCCACTAAAACAAATTCACTTGCATCTTTATGCAAAGCCAACAGAACTGCTAAAACTAAGCAGTAACACATCAGTAGAAAAAGAAATGATCAAAAAGATGACAGTCCAAGATGACAACAAATTCCTATCACCTGCTTTTAGCAAGTCATGAAATATTGCACAAAGATAAGGATTGTGACACAAAATAACATGGAAATATTAAATCAAAAAGCACTTTTAAGACCAAAATCTGAAGCTTCCTTCAAATACTTTTTTTTAAGAAGGGACAAACAGATTAAATAGGCAATTAATGAAGCTTTAGATAAATTATTGCTGGAAACAAATGGTTTTAAAAGTCAATAAGTTTGGGCAAGAATAATTTTGCTACTTAACTAAAACAAAGTGGTCTAACTATAACTCTGTTCACTTGGTGATAAGAGTAAATCAGAACAGTAAAGATGCTAATGCTCCACCTTTAAACCACCTTAAAGTAGATAAAAATTTTAGTGTGTTTTACTGAGAAAGTAAACAGGGCTGAATCCCTGAAGGACCCTCCCCTAAGACAAAGATCTGAACAATGGGTTTGAGGCTGAAAGCCAAAATTTTCAAGTACGCTGTTAATACAGTTGGAAAATTTCCTTGCTTAAAAATATCAAATAGCTCATGCGCAATAAATCTGGACACATGTTAAGATAACTACACTCAAATCTACAACAAATCAAATTTAATCCAATGTTAATTGTCCTTCCCAGGCAGTTGTATATCAAAAAGTACATTTAGAGAACCATGTGTTAATAAATAATCCTGACATTCAACTCACAACTACTAAAAGACAATCATACCAGAAGTGTTTTCAGTGGTTTAAACGTATCCAACCATCTCAGAAACGTCTGCTGGACAGTCGCTTTCCTTTAAGTGAAGGTTGAGTTTAAATAATCGTATCCCAACTAATATTGGTCCATATGTTTTTAATCTTTCAAAAGTCAAAGCCTGTCTCAGACACTAGTGGAATCACTTGGGGTGAACTTTTATCTACTCTGTAAATATGCTAAAAGAAAAGTCCAAATAAAACATGAAAAAGTAAATAAAAGAAACAAACCAAACAAAACTTTCAGCAAAATAAAATAAAATTTAATGGTTTATGTTTATAGTGAAACAACCAAAAGAAATGGAAGAAAAGAAAACAAATCTAAACTGAAATCAAAAACAAAGGCCATTATTTATCACCAAACATGAGATAAGCGCTGGCAAAACAAGTTTGTAACTTACATTGTAACAAACATCTATGGCCCTAGAAAAGAAGAAAAGATCCAAACAAAAAACTAAAATAAAAGGTAAAAAAAAAAAAACAGAATGGCAAACTGAGCCTGAACGATGCTGTTCTTAGTAAGCATCCATTATAACTTTAGTACCTCTTCAAACAATATCCAAAAAACTGTAAATTTACATTTTGAAAACCTGCTCAGGAAAACTTGGTGTATCAGGATAAAATCTCTCCCTGCCTTTGGTCCATCTTAATTCCCTACACGTCGACCATGGTTCATCTTCAACTCTCCTGAAATACAACTTAGAATAGTAAAAAGACACTTCACACAGGGATAACAAACATTTCCCTCCTCAGCTTTTTGTGTTTAAAACTATTAACCTCGTCAGAGGGTGAGAAAAGTTATAGATAACATCAAAAAGACTGATATCCATAGTAACCTAAAACAGTTTGGTTAAAAGTGCTTTGCTCTCGAGACAGTGAATGGTACTGTAAGTCTGTGTCCACTGAATGATGATTTAAGGCATCTATTTCTACTTACAATAAGGATCCAGGACAGAGCAATGCTTTTTCAAAAGTCAACCAATGACTGCTTCCTGGCATCTAGAATTCTTCACTTTCTTTAGACAATAAATTATCCACTTAGAATTTCGACACTTGAACAACAACTGGGCTTCTTTATGCGCCGGATTTTCAGTGCACTCTTAGCCTGCATCCTTATCTTGTCCCCTTAGTTATACATGCAACACATACAGACAGTATTTTTAGCTTCTTAGATCTTTTTCAAAAGTTATTTTGGGGGTATCTGTTCCCTCCCTAAAAATTAAAACTACTGAGTGTCATTGAGCCCCAACAATGTGTATAAAGATGGATGAAAAACAAACAAACAAAAAAATGTCCCAGGCACTCTCATGCAAAAGTGCAGAAGAGTGAGCGTCTCATTTAACTCTGAAAACATTAAAACCCAAACTGATGTGCAAGACTTCTCAAACACATACTTCTGCTCTGCAGGTCACTTCCCTCTCCCCTCTACGCCTGATTGTCCAGCACTCTCTATTTGTGGCCCTTACTGGTTTTAAAGGACACTTGCAGCATCCTGTCTCCAAGCCGGTAGCCATTCAGGCTGGCAATGGCCATAGCCGCCTCCTCGTAATTTGTCATGGTAACAAAGCCGAAGCCCTTGCACTTGTTGGTGTTGAAGTCTCGGATCACCTTGACATTGGTGACGGCGCCGAAGGGGCCAAACATCTGCCACAGGATGCTTTCATCGGCGTCCTGGCCCAGATTGTAGATGAAGATGCACCAGCCGGAGGTGGAGTTCCCAGGGACACTAACGCCTCCCATGCCACCCATGTGATCAACACCCATGGGGGAGAACCTGAAAATGATGAGTATTTGTTCATCTATTACTACTATTTAAGATAAACTTGCAGGTCTTTGAAGGCTGATAGAAAAAAATAAATAAAAAGTCTGCTTAAATATAGTCACAGTCAACTTGGGTGACAAAATCGTCTGTGTGCTGAATTTGTATGATGTACTGTACAGAGATGAAGGTTATGCTCATCATCTTCATCAATAATTTTTTTGTCCTGACAAGAAACAAGGACTGGTACTGATCTTTTATTGGTTCTGGTTGAGAAAATCCTACAAAAATGTATACACACAAACACACACACACACCTGAACCGCTGAGCCTGGTGGTGTAAGGGTCCACCAAAGCGCCTGGACTGGTTGTGGTAGAGCTGAGAGATGAGCTGCGTGTTCTTTGCCTGGTTTGGGTTGGCAGCAAATTTGACAGTGATTGGCTCAGAGGCTCCTGGTGGTTTTTGGCCATTCAGGTTTTTGACTGCATCCTCTGCCTCTGCTCGCTTGTCAAACCGGATAAAAGCTACCCCACGGGACACACCTAGGTACGAAAGAGCAGCTGGTAAATGTCCATTCTGATACAAAAAGCACCTCTACATCTCAGCTGCCCCCCGGTGGCTGCTTTTCCACCCCAATTTTGTTAACAAAGGTGTGCCTGTTGTGAAGATGTAAATATTTAAAAAGCACGGAAGTCATTCACCTGTCATACCTGTACCCTGATCAACAAGTACCCGGGAGTTAATAATGTGTCCATAACGCGAAAACATGTCCTCCACGTCCTTCTGGGTCATGGACTTGGGCAGGCCGCTGATATACAGGTTGGCATCCTTTATTGTATCAGAGCTGGGCCGTGCATATGAAACCTGCAGAAAGCAAAATCTGATTAAAACTCTTCTGATAAACATATACAAAACAAAGCAAGAAAAAATGGATATACAATGAGCCCTTATCTACTGAGCTATTGACATTGTATGACTTTGGGGGATTTACAGGTATATACAAGATACAATGAACTTGTTCACATGAAAAGTGTTATGTATTTATAAAAGCAACACTTTTGGATTGGATTAATAATAATAAAATGATCCGATTAGCCAACTGTCGCGCACAGTTTTAGGCATTAAGTCTTCAGTCTGAGCAAAATGAGTGGAGTCAGAAGCATAAAAAAACATTACAGCAACAAACAAATGTAACCAAACTGATCAAAAAAGTAATTTTTAGGTATCAGATACATTGAATCTGACAAAAAATGTCAAAATAAGTAATATCGAAGTCAAACTCAACAGACATGTCAGATAGGGCAGTAAGTGAGCTGTAAAAGCAGTATCACTTCTTCGACTGACATGTACTAGCTAGTTAGCGGACAGCACAGGAGCCACAGGAGAGTTATATGACATGACATCTTTGGTTTGAGAATTGTAGAACACCTTATGGCACGTTACCTTGATAGTTTTGGACTGTAGCCTTAGTCCATTCAGTGTACTGATAGCTCTTTCTGCATCACTAGGGTTAAGATAGTTAACAAATCCGTACCCTAAACTGTGGCCTAGAGAAAAAAAAGGAAAACAATAAAATAAAACAAAAAAACGTTGTATAGTTCAAAAAAAGCTGCAAACAAATAAATATTTAAAAACAAAAACAAATCTTAACATTGCATGCTAGTCTAAACAAACAAATAATCTACTGTTGAACAGGGTTGGATTGGCTTCAATAAATAAAACAAGTCTACGCTGGTGAAAAACTACTACTCATCTCAAACAAGAAATCAATATGGGATCGCTTACAGAAAATCATTTCATTATAAAATCTCTTGGAACCTGAGGAGCCAGAAAAAAAGACCTTTTGTTTTCAACCTGCCAATAAATACAAAGGTCATTTGAAACTTCCCAGTCTTTCTCCAATTCACAGAGCTGAACCACCACTCACATAATCAAAAGTTGCTGCCACAAGTTGTATTTGTTTCCGTTTGTAATAAGAATTCTTTGCCATTTAAAACTATACTGTTTTTAAGTGTCGATCTGGTCTGCCACAGGTCTTATCACTTTGGAGCGTAGCATACCTGCAACCTTGTCGCGAATCAGCTTGGCAGATTCCACCTCTCCGATGCTGCTGAAGAGGCTCCGCAGCTCGTCCTGTGTCATGCTCTGAGGCAGGTAGTTCACTATCAGGTTCGTCTTGGAGTCCTTCCCCTCATCCCCTCCCATGTGGTCTTCATAACCGTTTGACATGTCATACACCTCGTGCAAGTCAGCCAGGTGGGGTGAAAAACAAAAAGCAAGGTAAGTACATGGGGTAGAGCTGCAACTGAAATGACGACCAGTGCAATTTAATTAATACTGGCTAACAACTAAAAAGATTTCAAATAACTTATTTAATTAATTAATTTAATTTTTAAAGCAAAAAGGCAAAACTTCCTCGCATCAGCTTTTCAAATGTAATAAATGATTTTCTTATTCATAAAACAGGCAGAAGAGAGGAGTCGTTAAAGGAAATCAATTCAAACATATCCAACTTGTGCCAGCTCTTCAGCTGCCCACAGACAACCTATATTTTTTACTCTCCACGCTTCCACGCCATGAAAATGTGTTTAAAGCAAAGATAAATAGCTGTCAAACAAAGAGCGCATTAAAAAAATGTTTGCATATTGCCTTTTCTGTGCAGCGTAATTACAGTTTGACAGTCAGGAGTTGCACACTATCATGAGCATGTGACTGGATTTAAGACCCAAATGGATCTCAGTGTAGTTCTTTAGAATAAGCCACTATGAAATGTAAACAATGGAATGCAATATAAAGACCTTACACAAAATGTTTGCATTTGGCACACAGGGTTAACTTCAGATTATCCCATTCACATGTCAGACTGCAGTCTTGTCTGTTAACTCAGTCTGAGATTAGTGTATTTAACAATGTAAACTGCCCACAACAAGAATGGTATCCGTTTTCAAAGTACTACTTTAAAAGTTGCTTTTCCTATCGGTTGAGATAAAGAGTAGAAAATGCATCCTGGTGGACACATTTGCTAGTGGCTCACATTCAATCTGGCCTGAAATGGGAAACTGTCCAGCGGTCAACCTGACAGAGATCCATTCATGCAAAAGAAGGGTTGTGATTGTGTATTCTGGTGGGTACGATACACTGCCTGAGCGATTGAATCAAAGCCCTGTGTCAAACCAGTAAACACGGGCAAAGCTGGAAACTAGTACTAAATACTTAAGTTAAATAAATACTTAATATAAAATAAAACCTGTCATTAATAAAATGCTCTGCCCACTATTAACATACATTCTGGTATTATTCTAAGTTTGTAAGTTTCCTGCAGTCACGCTAACGGTAATTGCTATGAAACGAAATTTTGGTCAGTCAGCTCAAAAACAAAACATTTCATCATAATGCCAACATTTACATAAGTAAAAAAAGTATCACACTGTTTTAAGTAAAAGCAAGGATCTCTTACTCACTTTCAAGTACTTAATGTGCCCTCGACGAACTGCCATGAAGACACTTCACTGCTCCTGAGGCTGCAGGGAGGATAAGACAAAAATCAAGATCAAGAAAATACAAGATTCCATCATTGTAGTAAGCAAACGTTTTATCAAAAGAACATGCCACTAAAAAAATAAAACACTTCACATTATCAGATGGGTGACAAACTGCTGACAGTGTTATTTAATGATCAAAATCACATCAACACCACAAAAGTAAATAAATGCTGCAGATGCTTTCGCAGCTCTTTGTAGGGTTATAAAGAATATACATTAAAGATATTTTAGAGACAGTGGATGTCCTAGTTAGTTATTATATGGCTATAGTTTCCCAATTGAATTGTGCCTTTTTAGTGAAATCACATTCAGTGACTGATGTATTAACCAGAACCATGTAAGCTCAACATGAGGGGAAATGCTTTTCTATATAAAAACTTCCTTCCTAAAGCAATAGCACCGAAATTACTAAAAAGGACGGTGCAAGTAAACTCTGCTGTTTCAATTTAAAGGTGCATTTAAGTATTTTTAAATAATGACTCCTAGTAGTCTTTAGTGAAACGCTAGTCCGTTGTGCCAGTACTTTCTGCAGCATTCAGCGTGGAGCTAAAGTGTTGTGGTAGGACGTCTGGGCCAGAGTCTGGGTGCACAGTATTTTATTAAGTAACTACACAGTATGGTGAAAGTAACAGCTGGGGTCACCACATTTGACCAGCTGTCTCTCATTCTAGCACCTCAGCTCTTTAAAGGCTCAGACAGAGAAGGCAAAACTGAAACTAGAAAACCAACGTTTGTGTCTTCATACGCGTTAAGACCTTTACCTCGCTAAGTTACTAACGTTACCAGGTGACACTACCTTTGGGTTAACGTCACATGTCATGTTAATGCTAACAAAGGTGGCTGGCATCGAAATTATGACAAATATAGCTTAACATAGTTTTTTTTTTTGTTTAAATGATGCATTCTAGGTTTCTACTTAGAGCAATAGTACTTCAACCCACGAGTTGAGCTCGAAAACGTGCAGAGGCCTACCTAACTAACTAGCATTAACTAGCTAGCATTAGCAAGCTAGCAGCTGCACGGTCACTCTTTGGTTAGAAAAGTAAACATGTCCAGTTGGGTTCGACAGAAACAGGACACCGTATTATTTTATAAAACTATAACGCATACATATGGCCACAATCACTCACGTTAGATAAGCCGAGTACGCTACGTGGCGGTCTCTTGCATGCTAGCTAGCTAAACCAAAGCACCGTGTACTTATTTTGGAGAGCGCCGGATCCATGCATTACTGTCCCCGCGTCGAAACCCCAGCGGCCTGCTAAGAGGCCACGGAGGCTAACGTTAGCCACCGCTAGCTAATCAAACAGCTCCAAGGGCCCTAAGAGCAACATGGCAGTCGTTTAACAAACCTAGAAACACCGAAACATGAAACTACGCAGCTGTGAAGCTTCAGAGAAATTCTGTTCACAATTTCAAGCCTTACCAGCTTGTTGGGGGGTAGTTGCTATTCCTGCTTTCTTCTCCTAATTCTTCCTTTGCCCACTTTCACTTCCCTCCAAATCGGTCTCACGCCGAGTAAAAGCCGAGGAAGGGGCTGCGCGATGAAATCCACCACACCCACCCCTGTTCATCCAGTCACGCCCCCTGCAAAGAAGACAGCGTGGTCAACAAATTACTAGGGTCTATTGCTACACATGCATCTTAAATCAGTCCCATGTGGACTTCCAACAGGACCTGCTTAATATTGTCATTAGGTGCCTTCCAATAATCTGCTTAGATGCTTAAAATAAAATCTTAAATCAAAAAAGTAATAAACTTTGCAGTATCAGACATATCATGTATGCCTTAGTCTGCCTCTGGTCTGTATTATATTGTACATTACAGTAATACTTTATTAGAAGCTCTAATGTGAAGGTCATTACAGTGACTCCATGATATACAATACAATAAATGTGTTAGGGGAAAATGTAAAAGTATTCAGAACTGTAACCAGAAGTGTAACCACAAGCACAGTGCATGTAAATGATGGTTTATTTCCCCAATCCTTTATAAATTAATTTAATCCCTTTTGAATGGTTAAACAAATACAACAAAACATCACACACACACACACAGTGAAAAAAAATGCCAATAACACACCAACAGAGGAACAACACAATGTAGTACAGTCAAACACAAACCACCATATCACATTGATTTGTTTAACCAAGCTGTGCTTACAATCATCAGATAGCTCCAGACACGTGTAGGCAAAAAGGCCAGCATCTTCAAACTTCAACGTATATTCACCAAAAAGTATATGTAATACATCTTTAAGAATTGGTTACCTTGTATAATACAACATTGTTGGAAACATGAACTGAAGGGTGCAGCAATATACTACATGAAAAGCAGTTTTGTTTAACTCAGCATCTCTTTGGTGTCAGATCATTTACTGCTTAACAAACAGCTACTGTGCACAAAATATCTTTCACCATTTTGTTTGAGTTTTAGTGTACTAGAGGAAACCTGCTTTATTCAGCTGTAGTGGTGCAGGCGAGATGTCACAACACCTCTAGAACAACAATCCCAACAATAATTTGATCCATATTTACACAATATGATCAACTATGTAGTATTACTAAAGTATTTAGTGCAAAGTATGGTGGTGTCCCCGCTGTCATAGCACCTTGAGTTTCAGTTCAGTACTTCATAGTTCACTGTTGATGGTAGACGCGTCGTCAGCTGTGCCACAGTGAGAACCAAAACAAGCTGGATAAGAGGTTGAAAGAATGGAGAAGTGGACTCAGGTTAACTGAAAACGTAAACGAGGCAGAGCAATTGATTTATCAAACCTCACAGACCGATGTTTTAGTTGGAATAGCATAATTAAGCTAATCAAGGAAAATAGTTGTAAAAGTAAAAAAATTGTTTTCTGGCATTTTATAGAAGCAAACAAAAAAGTAACTGTGAGTATAGTATAGTATAGTGTAGTATGCTACCTGTAAAATGTCATAGGTAAAGGTCTTTAATTTTGCAATCAGTATTGATTTCCCTTTTAGTGTATGCAGAATATATAGTTAAAAAATGGTATAAAGTCTTCCGCACCTCCACCAGAAGAACTAGTGGGAAACCCCACATGGTTAACCTCAGCACAAAGTGGAAAGCCATCTCCAGCTTCACCTGACAGCCCTGAAAGAGACACACATTCAAAAACGAACACAGAGAACCAAAAGAATCCCATCAGACATTCACAGTGCACTGTTATGTTTATGAGTGTTACGTGTAATGTTTGATGCACATTTCTACCTGTGTGTAAAGCTGCCATGGCTGGTCCACAGCGCCAGTACAGGAGGGGAAAGTAGAGTTGCAGCAGGTTTGAGGGACCCGCAGTCCCCCAGTACGATTAAACCATGAGGTTTCTAGCCAGTCTCTATAGTCATGGACACCACAACATTGCAACTAACCGGGGTGAAAACACAAAATACATTATCATTAGTGCATCTTTGTATAATTATTTTGAGTCTTTTTGCAGTCATTTGTTTGTCTCCTTGAAGCTCAGGGGGACTCCTGACTCCCTTTGCCGAGTTGAACCATTCATTAATTCATCCATTGCCTTAATGTAAAAAATTCCTTTTTCAAATGGCCGCCAAGATAAATTTAGGGGTTTCTTCTTTTAAATAAGTCCACGGTAGAAATTAGCTAGTCGTTGTTTATGTTGTAGACTTAAAATGCTTTATTGCTTTCACACATTTTGCACAAACTTGCTGTGGGTATGTGGGGGATGCAAATGACTCCATGTACACGAATAGTAACTGAACACACACCTCCTCTTGTGTAACATCCACAGCTCGAGAGTTGGGCTCCTGGCTGCTGCCTGTGTAATTCTGAAACACTCCAGTGAGGGGAGCTATCTCTGAATCCAGCTACACAAAATAGTAGAAGTAACAATGAACACAAACATGCATTCACTAGACATTCATTATACTAGAATAATCTGTGAACCAGTTAACCAGTAACTCGCCACTGCACCTTTATACCTTTATTGCATGGAAATAGGCCAATCCAGAAGCTGTACTTTCCAGACAGAGGATCACAACTAGCAGATAAACAAACTGAAGAATAAAAAGTTGATTAGGTACAGTCTAAACACTAATACGCATACAGATACTTGTTTTCATACACACACTCATAACCTCACCAGTCCTTGAAGAAAAATAGAATCCCTGAAGCTCAGCCATGAGCCGAGGCCCCCACTGACCAATAGGAACGCAGCACTGGCAAGAGCGAAGGTAGCTGTCAGGGTGATGTAGGAGTCCGAAAAAAATAAGTTGCTCTGTTTGTACTTCATCAGGAGGTAGAAGCCACTCAGGCCAACCACTAACCCCACCACCTGGTAAATAAAATCAAATAAAATCAATATTGCTCAACATATGGTGTGAGTCAGGTGAATTTGTACAAGACCAAAAACCAACTTTTTGGACAGAATATTTATTTATTTATTTATTTGTCCAAAGTAGGGATGACATGAGGCTCATTTTGTTAACTTACAGCCAGGCTGGTTGCTTTTCCTGCTTCCAGTCTTTATGCAAAGCTAAGCTAAAAATCTGATGACTTAAGCTTCATTCTGTATTAACAGAAACATTAAGTGGGTTGTTGAAGTTCTCAACTAACTGGACAGCACAATCACAGTCTGACCAACTGGCCACTGGACCGCTGCAGTACACATCCCATTAATCCTTACGCATCCATTTCTCTTGCAAATAATGTTCCCAGACTAAGCATCGTTTGGTGATTTGTAAGATAACAGAATCTCTTACTTTAACAGTCAATAGGCTATTTAAAGCCTCTTGAAATAGACCTATGATCACGCATACCAAAAGGGAAACCATAAAACAAACACCAAATCAGAAGAATCGTGTTTAAGAGTTTGTCTAAAACTCTGGTGACAATTTCACAGGGCGGACATACAGAGACAGACTAACATCCACACCTATGGGGTACCCGGAGAAAACGCACGCAAGCAAACGCAACACAAGGCACCTAGGGGACTGGTGGATTCGAACCAGCACCTTGTTGCTGAGAGGTGCTACACTACACCACCGTACCAACATCCAATTATTTTTTAAATAATACTAAAAAGAAAGAAAATAAATAATTAACATTAAAGCCTTATCTCAGTTTTTGTGCGCTGTTTCTGTACTTCCTTCCACTAAGTAAAAAAAAACACGCGCACACGCGAGACGTCGTATCATGTGATATGCGCCACTCATAAACATGTAGCTATATTTTAGAGGACAATTAGGATATCAGTAATTTACCTAAACGCCAACTTCATTCCTACATAAAACATCATTGTTGGCAATGTTTAAAAAAGGTTTTACCTACCCACAGAAGTTGACATAGCAGCAGAACAGCTGTTCTCAAAGCTTTTCCTCTCTGATCGCTCATCTTCGTCGGGAATAAGCAGTGCGCTCTTTTCCTGTTACAGTTGGAGCATTTAAGCATATAAAATATGATCTATTTGAAGAAAAGCAGAACGACTGGAGGAGCACGAGTTATTATGGCGATATGTACTGGAACTAACTTCCTTCCGCGGTCACCAGATCATCTTCCCAGTAAGAACGCGGAAACATCTCTGGAGTAACAGTGCAGCACGATGAACTGACCTTTAAAAAAAATGTTTTCTATTACTGTAAAAAGTCTAAAAGAAGAAGAAGAAACCCTGCACAAGACCAGACATACCGTACAGGAAGTTTAGTGATTACATATTATTCAAGAAAAATGAAAATGATCTTATATATGAAGCAACCTGCACACCTGTATAAGACATCATCTAGTTACTCCAGAATAAAACAAGTAGTTTATATCTTCATTTTCATTTTAACTTGTGTTCACTGGATACTTTTGTGATCAACACTGCCCTCTTGAATTTACTTGTATAAATTACAGGTAACATTATTGCTTTGAATTGAGTGTATATCAAAATAATTAGAAAGCTCATTCTAACTTATACATACATTATCTTCATGATTGTTAATGGTGATGTGTTATGCTCCACCTTAATGTTGTAACAAACAAATAAATAAATCATCTTCTACTGCAAATATATCAGTTTCAAACAAATGTAGTACAATACAAAGTAAGATGTTTCACCAATGAAATCAAATTAAATCGAATTGAAAATATGCTTAAATAAAGTAATTTTTGCTTAATTACCACGCCAGAGGAAAAGCAGCTTACTTCTATTCAATCACACAAAATGATGAAGGATAATTGTCTCTTCTAAAATGAGTTTTGCAGCTGTAAACTTCCTAAATTGATGCTTATGGATTTTAAAATGCCAGAAGGATCCAGCATCAGGTGATACATTAAGATTATAACCAGACTATACAGAAGTACTGCTTGTTTAAGAAGTGTCAGTGTGTTTCAATTTGTGCTTGGTGATGTTTCTGTGAATCAAAGTGTGCCTAAATAGTTACGTTGATGGTTGATATTTTTGCTAATAAAGCTTGCACGGATGAATAACATCAAGTGTTGTGGTCAGTGATATCATAAAGAATAGCAATTGAATAATTTTATGAATGAATAATGAATGAATAAAATTAAAATAATGCTTCAGTTTTACACATTAGTTCTAGAAGTGTCATTACATGGTAATAAAATACAAGATATATACTGTTGTGATTTATAAAAAATATCATTAGTATTGGCATGTTGACATTTATCAGTGAAAAATCATGATTCATTGTTCAGATGTCTATTCTGCTGAGGGTAAACTGAAAAGAACATGATGTGGTGCAATTAGATTTTCTTTGTGTGTTTTTTACAGAAATTACTCCAGTTTTTGTTTCATATAATTATGGCTTTGCATGTGTATTAAGTGCTTGGTGATGTTACTGTGAGCTCTGTGTTCAGTGGTCTGTGTCAGAGTCTCTTCTTCTTCTTCTTCTTCAGCAGCTGCAGTTGGTTCCTGCTGTAACAGTTCAGTGTCTCTGAAGTCTGACTGAGGAGG
>JAUYWH010000014.1:6551879-6573343 GCA_034779795.1 Ctenopoma multispine | reverse complement strand
ACACACACACACACACACACACACACACACACACACACACACACACACACACACACACACACACACACACAGTACAGGTGGTGCACGTACTACATTAAAATTTTGACCAGATGATGGTGCTAGAGGAAAAAATCTGTGATTACAATTTAACACACAACCACAAATATCAACCTCATGGTGGCACTATTGGAAAAGTCAGTAAATGACAGAAGTTAATATAATTCATTATCAGGAAGCATGAATACATTATGTGCCAATTCATTTAGAAGATATTTCCACCTGTGGGAAGGAAAGAAATTTGGGTGATCTTAAAAATCACCAGGACTTATCAGCAAAGGTTGCTGAGATATTTCAGTGTGGGCCGAAGTGGACTAATCAGACTAATCAACAGACGGAGCACATCACCATCTATACAGTCAAGTATCTGTTAAGTTGTCTGCCCATTCTTCACAGCATATACTCACCCTGAGAGGATTCTCATTGAGATATGGAGGCTCTCCTTCCACCATCTCTATGGCCATAATACCCAGAGACCAAATGTCCACTTTGGGTCCATAGGCTTTCCTGGTCACCACCTCTGGAGCCATCCAGTATGGAGTCCCCACCATGGTGCTGCGCTTGCTCTGCTCTGGTGTGATCTGGGCACAGAAGCCGAAGTCAGCTGCAAAGAGAGAAAGAAGTGTGTGTTTGGATCAGTTTATTTATGCGCCCTTACCAAAGTCCAAATGTAAATATAAAAAGAAAACACACTATTTAGTATACAGTATGATATATGTCTGTGGCTCTGTGTGTGTTTGTGTCTGCTCTCCCTCACTGAGTTTGACCGATCCATCCATCCCCAGCAGTACGTTGTCACTCTTGATGTCTCTGTGGATGACCTGGTTGGCATGAAGAAACTCCAGGGCCTGCAGGACCTGGACACAGAAAAGGTAAAATTACATATAAATGTATAAAAAAAATAAGTGAGATGGCTTTTTTAAAATACTTCTGGGTGTTTTAGTTAAGACAAAGAGTGATGAGCGTCATTTTTGAGATGCAGTTTCATTGTTATTTAGGTCACGGAGCATTTCCGGTCAACTAAGACTCATTTCCTATTCAGAAATACTTCAGAAAAAAGATCTTTCACTTAAAAGAGTCACAGGAAGACATGAAAGTATTACAATTATAAACTATTATAATTGCATTAGCAATATTGCAATAGTGAAATGTATGTGTCCACTGTTCTCCAAAATACATCTACTGAACCCGTCAGTGATTATCATAATTTATGTCAAACATGTAACTGCTGAAATCTTTTTAAGCAGTCTGAGAAGAATCCCACCTCTCTGCAGACGGCAGCAATCTGAGCCTCGTCCATACATGTCTCTGTCACAACATCAGTAAGTGAGCCACCAGCCAGATACTCCATCACCACGAAAAGCTCGTCTCCTACAAGGAAACTAAAAACACCCAAACACACATTAGATTCACAAGGCAGTCGACCCGCACTCAGATATTTTGAATGTGAACTGTAGGATTGTCTAAACAGTATGTGTTATGCCAGTTTTACCTGTCTAAGAAATTGACAATGTTGGGGTTCTTCATCTCCTTCATGACCAGGATCTCATTGATAATTAGCTCTTTCTTTGGCTGTTTCTGCAAGTTGATCTGTTTAATGGCCACCTACAAAACACAACGTCCTATAAATGTGGTATCACAGACAAACACAATCTCGCTGGGTAAATAAAAGATTGTTGAAATCTATTTCTGATTCCCAAGAAGCTTTTTGCTGATTGCAGATTTGAAGCATGTGTGTGTCAGATATACTTCTAACTGCCTGACAATAAAATACCATTATTATAGAAATAAACTGTCTCTGAGTACAACAGCTTTAAGGCAAAATGGCAGCTAACAGTCCAACTGTGTAAGGTAGTACACAGTTCAAAGTAATATGTTCCCAAGAAATAACAATTTCAAAATCAGCATCAAACAATCAAATACATCCATCCTCATGATGAAGTTGAGGTGAAAATGATGTGAACCTTACCTCTTGTCCTGTGGCAACATCTATGGCTGTAAAAACTGTGCCAGATGCCCTGAAACAGTGAGGAGTCAAATTCAGTCAGAAGATAGCTAACCCAGCATCAAATTCCTGCCAAATTTCAGATTTTGTGTGCTCAATTCTGACTCACCCCTGGCCGATCTTCTCATAGCGTGTGTATTTCTTCTTAGGATCTCCAACACTGACAATCGTTCCTATGAGTCACAGAAAAATTCCCATGTCAGCTATACTTGCGCCAAAAACAGATGTGTATCTGCTTGCAATGTGTCATCTGCGTGTGTGTGTGTGTGTGTTCTATTTACTTAGTTTCTCCATGATCTCCTCATCTGTCATCTTGCCTCCTTTCTTTTTCGATTTGTCAGCTGCCCTAGAGTTGCCATCTGTCTCTGAAGGTGGGAGAGGATCTATCACCGACCTCGTGTACACCTGACACAGGAATAGTGAATTGAATTACTACTATTATTAAAAGTAAAGACTAAAATTTTGAATAACAGTATCAACTAAATGCTGAAACATTCCTTACTGGTTTAATCATTTATAATTTTGTAAATATATATTACATTTTGTAAAAAATAGTCTTGCAGAATGCTACTTTAATGTATTTTTATGTTCTTTTCTTAACACACAGAAGCACAACTTACTGATTTTGTGTGTTCTGGCCGCGGTGCCACAACTGGAGGTGGTGCGTCATCATCATCATCGTCACCATCTTTGCCACTTGATGCACCAGTCTTCGTACCCTGCTTGCCTGGCTGCAACAGCAAATAACAGATAAGACAGAATGACAGGCAGAAAGTCACTGAATATATTTAATAGAACATTCAATGTAAAGTTAAGAATGAGAGAACAAGTCGTGAACTGAGCTACTCACCGACGGCAAGTCTTTATCTGAAAGAGAAAAACAAGACCGTAAGGACAGAAGGCTGATTGTGCACAATTCCAACACAGGATCTGGTGAGAAAAAGAAAACTGACCCGAGGCAGAAAAACTGAGGTATTTCTGTTTTCCACTGGTGGAATCGTAGAATTTGAGAATGTCAAGAACAGCCTGAGGATTCTGTTTCTGTTCCGATTTACTGATGTTGGAGGTTTGAAGGAGACGGGCCCACTGCTCCGGCATGCCCTGGACAAACAGACATGTATACACATTGAAAAACATATACAGACATCTACGCATAAGAGAGAAAAACGGAGTGCTTGGCGGATTGATTCTAAGTCTCGTGCTAGTGCTAGTTCAAGTTTGAAGCTTTGTTATGGTAAAATAAATTTTCTACTGTAGTGTTCAGCTTTCACAAGTTGAAGAGTAAAATACATCTATTGTGACGTGATCAAGGGGGAATGTGGAAAAAACTTGTATGCATAACTTAGTCATCTGACAGCAACACACACTGTTCAGGGTTGAACTGTCAGATTAAATTCCAGTAAAAAAAAATTTTTTAAGTCTGGGTAAAGCCAGCTGTGTGAAAGGGTTATGTTGCACAAGCTGGGTTCACATATAAGCTGGTGTGAAGCATAAAAGAAGTCAAATAAAAAGCTGATTAATTAATATGTGAACTGGAACAAAAATAACAGAATCATATTACTACACATAATAGCTAAATTACATCATCTAACTTAACAGAAATAGAAAATTTAAACTCATGCTGAAATGCACTCCTCTCAGGCACATATATATTATTGTCTGTTTTCCTGTTTTCCAGCTGTTATCATTATGCCAAGATAAGCTAAGTCAACCAGCTGTTGTCCCACTTGCAAATGGTAATTACTTAGGTAATAACCATACTTATGTATATTAAGACTTAACACACAAACTTACGGATTAATTTTTAAATAGTTGGGGCAAACCAATCAAATTCTGTAAGATGTCAAGAATATAACTAGGCAAACTGCAGAGTGTTAGGGATAGATACTTACAGTGAACTCTCCAGTGACAGCATCAAAACCCACATGGATGGTGTGTTCAAAGTCAGATGGTGAAGAAATCTCAGGCCTGTCCTTATCCTTGTCCTTCTTCCTGCCACCTGGAGGCAGATGTCAAGGGCTCATTGGATTGGTGATTCAGTGCCATGCACATGGTCTTTAAATGTATATGTGTCTGTACGTACTGTATAGTGTATTTGTATTGCACAAATCTCTCACCTTTTTCATAGGCAAATATGGAGATTATTTTGTTTCTGGGCTTCTTCTCTTCTGGTACAGATGGCAGTGGCTTTTGATTGGCTAACTGGGGATCCTTGGCTCCTCCTCCTTGGCTACTCATCCTGACAGGGGGGGCGGGGGGCTTGTCCTCACACACTCCGCTGTCACACATCTACACACACGTGCACCTGCGGAGTTGGGATGAGGTGCACACATTTAAATTAATCTAAGAAATACAATAAGGCTGTTGCACTCTGAGTCACTGGTTCACTTCTTCCTGTTTTATTTCACAACGTTACTGAAATCATTACGGTAGCCCAAAGTCGCTACAGAGGAACTGCTTCAGATCAAGTAAAGTTTAGGCTACATTACGAAGTGAAAGACACAATGAGAAATTAATAAAAACTCACACAGACCTCACAAATCCTTCCATGCTCCAGTCGGTAGATCAGCACAGGGAAACAGAGTATGTGCAGGAAGCAACACGGAGTGAGCAAGGTGGCGTGTTGAGTCTTGTACACAGTTACAAATGAATGAGGAAGGAAAGGACGTATTGAGACAGAGAGAGAGAAAGAGAAGAACAGCAACGAGGTAGTGCGTAAGAATGGCATGACAACTGGTGATAACAGGAGAGGAATAATGCAAAGTTAGCGTGACTGTGAAAACCTCAGAAATATGATGTAGATAATAATCATTACTCTATTTTAATATTCAACCCACACGTACTCATACAGTACATTTCCATTTACGTTACTTATCATTATAAATTTAATTAGAGGCTCAAGCTTTTCAGCTTGTGACAGCTTCCCTCCTTGTCTGTGAGCTGTTAGTGGCTCCACTGAAGAGACCCCTGAGATTTATCCAGTGACTCTTTGTTGTGGGTCTAAGAAAACAATCCTAACTTCCTCCCTTCATTAAGGAGATAATGTTCACTTTTTGTTCAAACTGTTTTTAAGAGATGTTCATTCATTCATTTGTAGGCTGTACTTTGTGGTGCTGTTGAAGTGCGCTGCATTGTAAAGAGAGGTCTTTCAGTGATATGAATGGGGTGGACAAAATAGTTGACATACCTGTCAGTCAAGAATTGACACTTACTTTGGACACTTTACCCATCTTAATTTGTGAACATTCCTTCTTCTTTTATTTGTGTTTCATTTCTAACTTTCGGCAGTCTAATATTAGTATTCTCTATCCGCAGTGTGTACTTCTTCTACTACCAGTAGACACTCACTCATCCATTACCCTAATATGGTTAAAACTGAGATTGTAGACACTCACATGTTTAGACACAGACACATGCACGCACAACTCCTTCAACCACAAAAGCACTACTTTCAGTCTTGCAGAGCAAGCACTTTGGTCGACTTTGAGCTACAGCCTACATTCTTGATGACATCACAGACAGGAAACAGGAAGCAAACAAAGGTTTCCTCACTTGTGTCTGACCGCCGATGACACAGCGCATGTTAGACTCAGGTAACAAACATGGCTCAGGTAGGCATGACCTCTTCTTTACGTACAAACTATTTCTGTAATAGCTCTGCTGGGCTGTTTCACTATTGATAATAAGCACCACAAAATAAATGAAGCAACCTATAAAGACATCTTAATATAGACTCCTTAGTTCAACACAATAACCAAAAAACACATAACTTTGAAGTTTTGCAAAAAAAACCAAAACATTTCACACAATCCACTTTGTTCTGTGTAATGACTGAGCCCTCAGGCCACAAACTCACATTAGCACCATAGTTGCTATATTTTTTCCTCTCTGCACAATGTCTGTAACACCCACAGTTCTGCACAGTATATCTTTAGCTTTATGATGGAAGGCTTCTCCACTGTAACTGTGTAACTGCTAATGACTCTGCTGTGGGTGGTTGTCTGCTATCTGAAGTGACTTTTCAGACTTTCGATGTAATCATCAACTATAAAAAGTGGGACAACTGAGATCGTTATAAAACACAACCCAAATACCAACCACAGAGAATGAGACACCTCTCTAGCTGTCTCTCCTTCCCCAAATGTCTTTTCAAAGCTGTTGATATAAGGCACCAAGTACTCACCTGTTTGTTGCCTCTCCTGCGTCTTACTGAGACCAGGTAAACAAAAAAAACGGTTGTATTCCAGTGAGTGTGTGCACCTTCTTCTCTAGTGCTCACTTAACTACTTAGCTCTCACAGTTTCCTTGTGCCTCTTTCTCTCCTTTCACCCTTCTCTGGGCAGGTCTTAGCTGGCTCCCTCATTCCTCTGCAATCTTGGATAGGACAAGTGAATTCTTGCCCCAGCAGGATAAAATTAGACCCATTCCAGCCTTAAAGTGCATTTTCAAACTCAGTGTGTTTGCATGTGTGTGTGTGCGCATGTGTGTGTTGGAGTAAATATTGGGTGCAGGCTGGCTGGCCAGGCTGAGACAAGTTGTCTCTCTGTAGGAATTCCATAGCTTCGGGGCGGCAGCAGGCATGTCCATGTTCATGCAGGTCCATCTTTTACACACACACACACACACACACACACACACACACACACACACACACACACACACACACACACACACACACACACACACTCCCTGCCGTAAAACACATACAACCAACAGACGCTCCATTGTGAGCTCTTAACCATCAGTCTGTGCTTATTCAGCACAGCAGCCAGAGCTTTGAGGCGATCAAGCAGGTGCACATTTTATCACTGGAGGCTACATGTTTATGTGTTTGTATAACTGTCCACACCCTAGCACTGCTCCTACGAATGGAAGAAGTAGTTAGCTCTGAACAGAAACTGATCTTTGATTATTTATCTAAGAAGCAAGCTGAGTGTTAGATGACTGATGATGATGATGACCTTACTCAAAAATATGTAGGTGAATGAGTAGTCAAAAGTGTGGGCAAAGTGTGTAAAAGTGATTTTTCTGCATTTGACTGAGCATAGTTTATTTCTGGGACCAGTTACAGAGCCAGGTTAGCAGCCTGTTTTCTGTCTTTATGCTCAGCTAAGCTAACTTGCTGCTGGATCCAGGTACGTATTTACTGTACAGACATGACAATTCTTAAAAGCATGAAGACATGCAATTTCAACAGCTGTTTGTCTTGATGCATGCTCAATAATCCAGGTAAGGAAATCCTAGAAATTTGATTCTATTCATCTGGACAATTCTCACCACACCCATTAGTGTCATTTTTAGCCACTGTAGGAAGTTGGTTTTAGTGATAAGTTAGTAACCAGTTGATGAACATGTTAGAGCATTTACCAACTACAGGGCTGTATGTATTTCTTTCAGGAGTCAATGGAGACTCTGTTGAAGCTGGCAACTTCAAATGAATGCTAATGTTGCTCTGCTAAATGTGTAAAATAACATTCAAGATTTAAAATAAGTTTGAAAGTGTTGTTTTTTCTATGAATAAATCATACCATTAATTGACTAATCGTTTCAGTTGTGATGAAAAAAGTGGATCTTCCCTTTGCAAGTGTACGCCGCTCTTTGTCTGCATTCTTTATTACCAACCAGAATATTTTATTCGCACACAACCTCTGAGAGCATCTGCTCTCAAATCACAGAAACTCTCTGTTTATTACCACCATATCTTACAGCCTGTCACATTCCTCGGCCCTTTAGAATTTCTATTCCGTATTCTCCACTTTCTTGCAGCATATGGGAACTTTCTATTCCCTGTGGTTGGGCAATGTTAAGGGAAGCCCACTTCCTCATCCTGGAACTTCCCCAGCCACAGAGGTTCACAGAACTGCACAGGCCAACCAGAGCGACACAAAGACAGCCACCAAGCTGTTTACAGGAAGCGGACAGCAAGGCTTTTGTATTTGGCTTCTATAAAAGGAAATTCTGCGGAGAACTTCCTGAAAGGAGTGATGAGGCTCACATACACACAAACATACACACACATCACTCACTTCCACTCCATTCATTCAGTGACATAGAAACATAAAACCCACAAAGTCAGACACGGAAACATATATACATGTATACGTACAGAGTGTGTGAGCAAACTGCTGCAGTCACACCACTGATTATAGGTCTGGCATTGAATGAAGCATAGACACACTGCCCAGCTGCACAACCACACTGAACACCTTATCCTGTTATTCAAACAGCAGCCTCACCCCTGTGTCAACATCATGATGGATCAAAATGAACCAACCTGGCAAAGTGAAGTCCCTCTGTTAGTTTGTTGGCCTAGTACATAAATGACTGGTTCAGTGTATTGAGGAACTGAGAAATTACATTTTTTTACTATTTAACTACTGATTCACAGGTCAAGATTTTTGAGATACAAAGGTTATGAGCCTAAACTCTCCAGGTGAGACTCATACATTCCTCCAAAACCAAAACTAACCTACTCAGGTAGCTTTTTTTGGCCGATCAGCAGAACAACATATCCTGAAATATTCTGTTTAGTGTCATATAAAACACAGCAGATCTCTGCATTTGCAAAGCTGAACGTCATTTAAAGAGACATGACATATCCAAATACACTTACTATGTATAATTTGTATGCAATTCATGCACCTCCTACTCATTTAATTCCCAGGGCAAATTAGATCTCTGTCCTCGTTAGCCAAGGCCCTGTTTGCAGGTATAAAGTAAATGTAGGTAGTACTTCTCAATGTTTATACATTTAAAGAAGCATACGTTGAAATTGATTTGGATTCTTAGTTAAGTGAAGTTAACAAAAGTGATGATTTATATATTCAAACCACACAGGAATCAAAAAACAGGTATCTGCTGCAGCTACACCTACATAATACTGAACGTGTGCTGTACATTATAATACAGAAGACACAGAAATAATAGTTTCTTGATTAAATCATATTTTTAAACCAGCTTCATGCCTATAAATGTCACCTTATTACAATACTAAGAAGTCCCTGTAAACTGATATTAGTTTTCTCTACTTCAGAGACAGGAAAAGTGTCTCGTCCTATTATGGAAGAAAATACCAGTCTGTAAGCGTCAAGGTGCCAAAAGTTACTGGCAAACAAATGCCTACAAAATTACTAACTTGTATGTAAGTCAATACTCGGCCTGACAGTACTGAAGAAGAAAATAAACTCACCGGCTGCTGTGAACCGCAGAAAATATCACCCACTCCAGCCAAACTCCTGAAACTCCGCCCTGTTCCTGCTGATTTTCAGTCCGTTTAAAACCCAGATTTGACGCTGAGATTTCACAAATGTTCCTAAGTGTGTGTTAAAAAGCTATATCGCGTTAACACACGGCACTTTATTCCCCTCTCTCTCCCCAAGGACTCGCTCAGCCGGGCTCTTTCCTTGACCTGGGGAGGAACCTGGCGGAGAGGAAGCGGAACGTCGTCAAACAAACCGAGGGGGTCGGAACCTCGCGGCTTCCGTAGCGCTCATCTGGCAAAATTCACATGGCGCGTAAAACGCAGTAGTAAATAAAGCGCAGCGGTGACGAAGTGCACCGTTACTCCTGTAGATCACGGCACAACACCGGAAACAAGGCGCTGTGACTTTCAGATGAACGGTGTCAGAAAAGAATCAAAACTAACATTTTCTTTACCGATTGAAAAAAAATCTTCATCTTTAATATGCGTTTTTTTATTTTCAGAGATGTCTCGTGCTCCACAATGACTGTAGTCTACACACTTATGTAATTTGTTTATTAAACCTATTAGACATGGGTGAAAAAATTAGCTCCTTGGCACTGACAGGTTAAATTCCCCAGAGTGAAAGAGAAATACCAACCGAGGCCAAACAACTGGCCCATTATATGGGTTCTTATAATATGTTCATAGTTTTGCGCAGTGTTTTTGTGTTTGCCACTTCATGCTTATCATAATAACCACTTGCATCAATATCGCTTGTCGCTAACTAGCACTTTATTTTGGAAGGTACGACCGGAAGGATTCTACTAACTGCAGCTAGCTTCAGTCTTTCGACACAGCGTCTTAAAGTACCTCAAAACATCAGCAACAACAGGGAAGCAGACGGTTTGAAGACTGACTGTTATCGAGGGATTATACATAGTATGAGCATACTGATGAGTACAGATAAATAACACACTGCATGCAGCTGTAACTGCGTATATGGACAAAGTACAGCTAAACAAGACAGCGCAGCCTTAGCTAATGACACAAACTAGCTATTATGAGCTAAGGCTATTTTTTAAATATATGTTACTGTCAGTGTAAATGTTGGTTACTTAAACCTAATGTAAAAGAAACCTTATCGTTGCGGCTAAAGTTATGTAATTAAGAGATTAGTATAGATACATGTGGCTAATTCTTAATAGCTGCTAAGGCTGCATGGAGACACAGGTTGGTCGCTTGGTTAGCTTAAATAATTTATTTTTTTTAGGTTTGTGCCTAATTCAACACTTCCTGTTATTACAGCCCGCTGCTCAGTCCTGTGCAACCAAAATAGATTCAATTCTTTTCTGATTATACTGTCTGTCTCTGTTGCTTGTTCCTGTCAAAACTTAGACATTTCTTTTTGCGTATTTGTTTTCGTGTCCATTGTTGTTCTGCAGGGCTCATGTTTTCCAGCAGGTGGAGGTTTGGCTGGGACAGGTACACTGAGGTGGACCTCTTTGCAGACCTCAATGAGACCAATGCAGACACTCTCTCGCAAGCCATCAGAGCTGCAGCATCTGAGGAGCCAGACGCAGATGGCAGCGTGTTGTTTGGACATCTGCAGGGCACTGTGGTTGGCCTCAGATATTACACAGGGGTGGTGAGGATCGATCTGGGTCATCTTTATTCTTCTTGTCCACTGATTTAAAAACTAAAGATTCAAAACCCGGCACTTTTTAGTTTTATTCAATCAAATGGTTGTAAATGGATCATAAAACACAAAAACAGCAATTCATTTTCAAGCATATCTGAGCACATACACATGAGTAATGGTCAAGTCATGTTACTTCATTTCATTTAAAGATTCAGTTAAGAAATGTGCAGTTTATATCCAGAGATAAAAGATAATTAGCCTCTTTTAGAATATGTTGCATGTTAACCTTACTTTAATAAAAAAAGCACCCTTTGCTTTCTGGACAGGTGAATAGTGGAGAAATGGTTGGATTGGTACGGCAGCCCCAAAATCCATACGACCGAAACGCAGTAATGGTTGCCAACATTTATGGCAACCAGGTGGGACACATCAAAAAAGAGCTGGCAGCCGCCATGGCCCATGTCATGGACAATAACTTGGCTAAAGTAGAGGGGTAGGTGTCAGAATATGACTAACCTTAAACAGAGGCACAAATGATTTAATGGTTAATGACCATTAAATGGAATTAATTGAATGAATTTTGAGACAATTTAAAGATATATTATTTTCTCCAATTACACACTGACTTTTCATATTTTCGCTGTTCATTGGTGTTAAGAGGAACCATGAGCTTGGAGTGTGTAAATTAAATGTTTAATTTCTTTGTCAGGGTGGTGCACTCAGGGACAAAAAACAAGTTCACTATGCCAGTGATGCTGTCTTTCTGGGGACAGGAAGAAAACAAAAATACAGTGACAGAAATGATGGCACGTCGTGGATATAAATTAAACACAACACTAACAGGTACAAACACTATTCTACTATCTAATCCGACTTGCTCCCTGATGGGATAGGAGTCGAATGTACATATTTAGGGTGTTTGTATACGTAGCTCACCTTTTTTGTGCTACGTGTGTGTGTGTGTGTGTGTGTTTGTGTGTGTGTACACCTGCATGTGTTTGGTTTCAGGTTCAAAACAATCATACAATAGCCAAGGGGCTTTTGCAATGCCACCTAAAAAAGGTGTGACCATCCCACTAACTGCAGAGGAGGTAATCTAATTAAATTTAGTTTGTGTAAATTGTAATGGTAAAGGTTTTGTGTTGTTTCAAACCTAAATGTTGTTTAAAAATAGCATTGTTAATTTTAAAATTTGTTACAGCTTAGATAATATATTGTACATCATATTGTTTTCATGCAAAACTATTTGTGACTCACATTCTAAACATGTGAAAAAGTTTTAAATAATGCTTAACCCAGCATACCTTACACATTTTTTTACTTTCAGCTGAAGAATGCATTTGATAATATGTTTGAAGACTTGATGGAGAGTAAAGATGGGGAGAAAGAAGCAGCCAAGGTACATATTTAATTACTTTCATTACGTTTTTCATTCTTCATTTCTGCTTTATCTGTTGTACTGCAGTTCTGGAGAAACTGGAGATGTCTCGTGTCTTTATTGCAACAAACCTCTGTTTCTGCAGTCTGTGGGTACTCCCCTACTGCCTCATCAGAAGCAGGCGCTGTCCTGGATGTGTGTTCGAGAAAACAAATCTGGACTCCCACCCTTCTGGGAGAAGAGAGGTGAGCTGTACTACAACAGCCTTACATGTTTCTCTACCAAAGAAATACCAGAGAGGGTTCGTGGGGGAATACTGGCAGATGACATGGGACTGGGGAAAACTCTGACAACCATTGCTCTGATCCTCACTAACTTCCATAATGGAAAGGCCCTGCCTGTGGAAACATGTGTAAGTGTAGCTGTGCTAAATACGTACTTTACAATCACTACGCAGTCTGAGCAAATTGTGTGTAATCATTATAAAATGGTTGTTTTTATATGTGCAGTCTTCACCTCTCAAAGCCAGAACTAAAACCCAGATGCCCCCCAGTCTGCAAGGTATGTCCAACTTTTCGATAGGTTTGCTAATTTTTGTCCTGCCTTCAATTATTTCTCTGCTTCATTTGACCACACATAATGCCATTTGTACAAACTTACATAGCAGGAGAGATGATGTGACATCTTTGTTTCATCTTTGTGCAGGTGATGAGGCAGGAGTAAGCAACAGAGCGGCTTGTCCTCTACGCTCAGACTTGTAAGTATGTTTTAATATTGACTGTGATGTCTTTTTAATTCCTTTCTTTTGGTTGGGACATCAGTGATGTAATTGAATTAGCTGACATACTGTAGCCCTTTCTGTTTTTTTGCCACTGTTTATTACATAAATTAATATGTCCTTGTGTTGGTCAGTTCCCAGGCAGAGGTGACCTGTGCTCGTACACTAGACATAGTGGAGATAACAGATGAGTCAGAGAAAAGTAAAAGCTGGTTCCATACTCTTCACCTTTGCACTTTTCAATATTTGTTTACACTGTTTGTGTATGTTTATCATCTTCTATGAATTTTGTGACTTCATGTACATTTTTCCTGACTTCTCCAATCACAGGTACAAGTAAAGGAAAAAATAAAGCTACTAAACGAAAGCCCAGTAAAGGTACAATACACTGAATATTTGTGTGACTAAATAATGGAACATTTTTTGGTAATACTAGTGAACTGATGTAATTTCATTTAGTTAATCTTTTGTTGTTAATGTTTTGTTAGTTTAGCTTGTGTAATATATTAATAATAAAAAAAATTTATAATTAATGTAAAATTAAAATCACTATTTCCACTGATCTAAATCACTCATGAAAATGGTCTCTGTGCAGAGGCCCCAGTATTGCAGGAAGATCTAGACTTTGCTGCAGCACTAGGTGGCTTAGCATCAGATACAGGGTTCAAGAAAAAGAAAACTTCCAAGAAGGCCCCCTCCTCACTGAGTGAGTCCTGATACTGTATTTTCACATGTTGTTTCCTTTGGCTTTTTAGCATATAGTCATTTTATGAAATTGTTTGTGTATCTTTTATATGTGGAGGTATGGACTCTTCTATCCCTGAAAGTGCAGAGGACCTAAAAGCAAGAGCAACTCTCATCATCTGCCCACTCTCTGTGCTCAGCAACTGGCTGGTAGGAATACTGCCCCTCACAATAAATACACACATAATAATAAACTGTTACTAAAATTATTTTACACACTTTACCTTGGTAACAGGTGACACTTCTAAAAATCAACGTGTCAGTTTCATTTCTGCCTTTCCATCCTGTTGGTTAGTTAATTTCTTCCTCTGTCTTTTGTGTGTGCTTGCAGGAGCAGTTTGAGCAGCATGTGCGTGCTAATGTGAAGCTTAACGTGTACCTGTATTATGGCTCCGACCGCAACAGAAGCACAAAGTTTTTGTCCTCTCAGGATGTCGTGATCACCACCTACAATATTCTCTCTTCTGACAGTGGGGTGAGTGGAGATGGATCATGTGTATAACAGTGGCTGCAGGTGTTCACACAGAGGAGGAACATTGGAGATTAACAAGATTTAATGTTGACAAGAAACTGAACTTCATAAAAAAAAAATCAGCAACGAATTGTGCAGTTTCAACTTTTAGAATTTGATGTTAAAAGTCAGTTTTCCCATTTCAGGATAAGAGTCCTCTCCATGTGGTTAATTGGCTCAGGGTTGTGCTGGATGAAGGACACATCATAAGAAACCCAGATACACTGATGAGTAAAGCTGTGCTCCGCTTTCAAGCTCAGCGTCGTTGGATTCTTTCAGGTATACATTGAAATACAAAGATGGGTTATTTTTCTGTAGCTTTGTGTATAATTGTATTAAATAAAAGTCTTAATTTTAAAAATATCAAATATATTATCACAGATATTGCTGGTTTTCGTCCTAACTACTTACTTTCATTCTGCTGCTACTCTATTTCAGGAATTTTGCACTTAATACGTACTGTCGACCACAAATACATCTTTTCATTGTCTGTATACTGTAAAGTAGGGACCATAGTGAATTATGTAAACGTAATATTGACACAGTTTCAAAAATTTTTGTTCGTTTACTCTTCCACTCTTACAGGTACTCCTATCCAGAACAGTGTAAAGGACCTGTGGATGCTGCTGGCCTTCCTGCGCCTGAAGCCCTTTGATGTGAGGGAGTGGTGGAACAGAGTGATCCAGAGACCCGTTGCACACGGAGACAAAGACGGCCTGCAGTGAGTGATCGCTGAAACGAAATTATTTAACTGAGCTGCAATGAAGTATTAATACACTAGAGGGCAGAATTGTCATTTTGTATTTCTTACAGTAATTGTTGTTGGGTTGTTGGTTGTTTACTCTGCTTGCTCTTTGTCTGTGACAGCTTTTGCATTTATTTTAATCCTGGTATAGGATTTTGTCCCCAGTTGCTCCCGGTTCTCTCTATTTTTACAAGGCAGGAGTTTTTCCTGATCCCCATTAAGGGTCTAAAGTTTCAGAGTGTCACAGCATATAGACATTTTAAGGCCTTTTAGTATTAACAAACAACAGATTAACAAACAGAATTAGTTTTATAATCCACACTGTCAATTTATATAGAGACAATTAGACAATTTAGAAATAGTTTTTATTTTGAGCTTATTTTTATTCACTTTATATCGACAGATTAAAACATGATGATTACGTCACGGCCTTTCTCATAATTGTGCCAGCAAGTGAATGACTAAAGCACATAAAATTCAGGCATTTTATATTGCATACAGGAACCTTCGGACCCTGGTTAAGTGCATCACCCTGAGGCGGACCAAGAGTAGTGAGGTCAACGGGCGCCCCCTGGTGTCTCTACCAGAGAAGACAGTTTGTGTGGAGAAGGTTGAACTGAGCCAGGCAGAGAGAGAGGAGTATGAACTGGCTCGCAATGAAGGAAAGAACACCATTGGCAGGTACAGTTTGTGTTGGTGTTATGTGTACATGTGCATGAATATTAGCCACAGTTACTAAATAGAATATTTGACGACTGATGGATGCATGTCGAATGTTATATAAAATTTGTTTTGTATATTGCATATTTGTGTTTGCCTGTGTAGATATGTAGCTGAAGGGACAGTCCTGAGGAATTATGCTCATGTGTTGGCCATCCTCATGAGGCTTCGACAACACTGCTGCCACCCTGATCTTCTGCCAAAGACATCCATAGATTTAGGTGAAACATGCAGCCTGTTTCTCATTTGATTTCTAATAAGAGCTGTATTTACAGTATGAGCTTGTTATACAGTGAATTTTATGACGTCAAATTTATAGGCTGTTCATGTATGGGCCCTTCCTAAATGAGGATTTTTCTCCTCCGACTACATTGGTGTCAAGTGTTTCTTTCCCTGTCCCTGTCCTACCTTCATCTTTAGGTGCTGCAGCTACTCCTGCAGAACTCAGGCAATGTCTGATAGAGAAGCTGCGCATGGTGTTGGCCAGCGGCTCTGATGAGGAGTGCTCTGTGTGTCTGGACTCAGTCCGTCTGCCTGTAATTACGCATTGTGCCCATGTGTATTGCCGGCCCTGCATCGCCCAAGTCATTAGCACTGAAAAGGTAATGTATTGTTTCTGAAGAGAGTAGGGCTTTGTACATTCATCATCATTTTAATTAGTTTTCAAAAAGTTCTCAGTACTGCATACAATTCTTTAGCTGGTAATAATTAACGGATTGACATTTACCCTGTGTTTGTGCTTAGGAAACGGCACGCTGTCCTCTCTGTCGAAGTGAGATCAAGACCAATGAGCTAGTGGAGTTTCCACAGGAGGAAATGGGGGAAGAGAACAGTACAAACTCTGACAAGTGGAGGACCAGCTCGAAGGTGAAGAGGCTGCAGAGTTTACCAGAGAGTAGAAATAGTAACATCAGTATGCAAACCACACAAAGTTTTTTTTGATCAGGGTTCAGTCCAGAGGGCTTTAAATATGAAACAGTGAGATGAATTTACAGTAGACTCTTATGTGACTTTTTCACAAATTTAGAAGCCAATTAAAGAGTCATTTTCAGGACCTTAATAGTGATGGAGAATGTAAGCTGCCATCTTAGGGGAGAACTGAGTTGTCCCCTCCCCTCTGAAATCTGGTTTTGTATTTGCAGGTGCAGGCACTGATGGCAAACCTGCTCAGGCTACGAGGTGAAGACCGCAGCATTAAATGTTTAGTCGTGTCTCAGTTCACACGTTTCCTCACCGTACTGGAGACTCCACTCAGGTAACACATGTACTGTACGTTGGTGGATTTCGGGGTAGTTAGTAACAAAAATATTCTATTTATTATAATGCACAATGATGTTATGGAATAACGTTATGATAGCTGAGACCTTTCTCAAATACTTCTCTCTTTTTGCTCAGGTCTCGAATATTTGTGCTTAACAAGAATAGAGGTGGACTCTGTTCATTCTCCACAAAGTAGTTTACTAAGACAATATCAGGATTATTTGTGCCTCCGCTGAGAACAGGGAGGATGTTGTCAGATTAATATGTGTAATGACATATGACAAGTTTTGTTGACACCTGTTCAGGTTCTATCCTCACACATTGGATAAAATGAAAAGATACATAGTGATGAACTCTTTTGGACGTGTGATTTTTCTATAATTCTGTGCCGTTATTCATTATTATGTTTCATCTTCACCAGAGAGCATGGTTTCAGTTTTGTGCGCTTGGATGGCACCATGAGCCAAAAGAGGAGGACCCAGGTGATCCAGGAGTTTCAGAGCTCTGCAGACAACAGTCCTGCCATCATGCTTCTGTCTCTTAAAGCTGGAGGGGTTGGGCTTAACTTGACGGCTGCCTCTCATGTTTTCCTAATGGACCCTGTAAGTGGTGATTTTTGCCATTTTTGCTTAACTTAAGTGTATGGAGAAAAGTTGAGATGTGAGACCACATATTGACAGTTGCATGTTTTAACTGCCCAGGGACCTGATATGTAGCAGTTTTTAACATGTTAAGGAATAACTTTCAGATGAAAATGCAGGTGTTATATGGTATGAAGTGTACTCACTGTACCATGTACAAGATTATTTATACATTTACAACTTGTTACATTAAAATATAAGCAGTACAAGTATCATACAATGGTAAAAAGATATGTAGTAAAGTCACTGGTTTGAATTCAATGTAGGTGATACCATGCCTAACACATGCATGATTGTGAATGTATTTTAGGCCTGGAACCCGGCTACGGAGGAGCAGTGTATTGACCGCTGTCACCGTATTGGTCAGAAGCGGAAAGTTGTCGTTACTAAGGTCAGAAACACCTAGACACACTCTTATGTCATGAAACTGGTGGTTATATTATTTTGATTGTATTTACTTACAGGCTGAACTCTTTAGTGTGTTCTGTAGTTTTACATTTCACTCATAAGACATCTTTACCCCCTCACCCCACCCCCACACACTTTGCAGTTCATTGTGAAGGATTCTGTGGAGGAGAACATGGTGAAGATCCAGAGGCAGAAGCAGGACCTGCTGGAAAAGGCATTTGGTTCCACAAACGCTGAAAGGAAAGCGTCTCGCATTGATGACATCAAAGCTCTGATGGAGCTGTAAATGTCTGACTTGGCACAGAAGAACTGGTTTTGACAGTTCACATGAAGTCACAGACACATTTTCAGTAAAATGTTTTTATAGTTTATCATTGATGTTCCAAGTTTTTTTATTTCTTTCATTTGATCATTAACATTTTGATTCTGATTTACAAAAACATGCTTGGCTAACTTTCTGAGTTTTTTTTTTCTCCCCCAGTTTAAACTGATAATTTAACCACAAAGACTGTAAAAAGAAAAGGTACTATTGTATGTAGGTGGTCAATAAGTATATTGTCAGGTCCTTGAGTAATAAATGCTCGCCTGTTGCAGCAGTTTAATTCTTGAGTTTTATGCTCTTTCTAGTTTAAAAATGTTTTATATGATTTTATATATTTGTTGCTGCTGAGTTTAACCAGACAGATCTAATTTTAATCTTCTCTGAGTAAAACTAAAAGGGGCTAAATGATGCCTGGTTCTACTGCATTTAATGTGAAGATTTTTCTGCTCGTCTCTTTCTGATTAATCTTGCATTGTTAGAACATCTCATTGTCACTCACAAATGTAATGAAAACAATTACTTGTAGTGACACATCTGACCTTTAGTGTAGTATTAAAAACAAACAAACAAAATGGGTTTTTAACCAGTTATTTATTAGCACTTTAACAGGGATGGACAATAACAGCTGGGGTAAAGGGCTGACCTGCATTAACTGATATCACTACATTGTGTTCCACTTCCACCATTAAACCTATTCAGGATTCAGCAAACAACACTAAATCACAAACAGACTTTTCTTTCAACCTTGACAGCTTCTTGCTGGAAAGCATTTAGTGGAGTAAGGAGTGTACTTTAATTACTGTCAGGAGTTGTAGATTATAGTTTAAGAGCACACAGCTGCAGTGAAATAAAGGAGGTATTCATAACAGGAAAGGAAGGACTCAACAGAGTTAAATTTGCTGTGCTACTAGCAGCAGTTACAGTCGATAAGGTATTGTCAACTGTGAAAGGCAATAAGGCAGCTGGTAACACTAGAGACAGGAACTGTTGAAACCCTGGTCATGGCACACAGACACTGATGTGGGTCTGACAGTGAGATAGCATGCAGGGCACGCACACAGGTGACGGGTGTCTGGGGAGCGCACTAGTGTTAAATCCCACACAAATACATACGATCGCTTTAGGATGTGGGTGGACATATTCGATTACTGACCCATGTTTTAACTCTGTGCCATGCAAATACAACACGACAGGCTCTAGCCCTAATACAATGCCAGACGTCACAAAGCTAAAGTCACAGGGAGCTGGTGAGTGTCAGAGGCACAGATAGGCAAGTCTATCGATATCCTCTGATGAGGTGAGTGCTGTGAGATTAAAGCGAGACTGTTGTAACTGGCTGAAAAAGGGGGGGAAAAATGCATAGACTGCAAGAGGGAAGGGAGCCAGTTGCTGCACATCTGCTTTAAAGTGGTTCAGGTAAAGGGACTTATTTTAGGATAGGGGGTTGTGGTAAGATCCAGATACAACTTTAAACTTTTAGTTTCTGTTGATGCTTAAAGTTTCCACAGGAAGACTAAGGACTGTGAATCCATCTCCATCAGATGCACCTGAACACTTAAAGGAATAGTTACGACATTTTGGGAAGCAGCTATGATTGTTCGCTTTGTCCTCAAGAGCTGGATGAAAAAAAAGATCAGTTATCAAGCTACCACCAACTGCTGCCTGACTTAGATCAGTAATTAACACGTTAAAGCTCAACTGTTTTATGTAACAACAAAACAAATAGCTGTTGGACAAACATGTATGTGCCAGACTATTTCTTAGCCTGGATCAGTTGCTGGCAACCAGCAGAGAAGTCACTCGTTAAGAAATAGTCTGATACATAACCGCCCATAAACAGTCAATTGTCATTTATACATTTTGGGTTTTGTACAGATGAATTAAACCAGATGTAACATTATAACTATTAGGTTTCATAAGTGCTGGGAAGCAATCTTGTTATTTAAGACATAACCAGTCTCATTGTTTACCTGCTTATGTAGCAATTTGCTGTTATACTATTATTAAATGTTTGCCTGGACCGAACTATTAGACTGCTTAGTTAGTTATGTGAGAAAATTGCAATTTTATTTCTGCCCCTAAATAACAAGTAACTTAGAAAGTGCTGAGATCACAGATGTGGCTAGATGGCAGTAGCCTCAAATAACCATAAAGTCATGTGAGTGGTATAAATCTTCCCATCTGGCTCTCAGCAAGAAAGTGAATCAGCACATTTCCCAAATGTCAAACGTTTCTTTTAAGAGAAAAATGAATATGCCGAAGAGTGCATGGACATTGTGTCAAACTCATAACCGTTTACACACACTGACAGGATGCAGACAGTGAAGCTGAAAGTCGCACAGAGGCATCCATTCAGTCACCTGCTAATCAAGCCCCTGTGATTGGCTGAGGGGCGGTGAAATTCCCACCCACACAGAGCTTCAACTGGTGCTCTCTCTGTCCATTGTGCTCCTTCGCCGGCCTGCTACTTTAAGAAGGAGTCAAGCTTTCGCTCGATGTTGGCGAAGCAGTCATCACCCATGTAGTCGATCTGGCCCGCTTCCCAGCGCTGCTTCCTCTCCTCTGACGAAACCTTCTGAGGGGGCGGAGCGCAGGCCGCAGGCTGTTCTGTCACATCCTTGTGAAACGTACTCTGTGTAACAGACATAGTAAAGAATGAATGAATCATTAAACGAGAGCAGAGCAATACTTTATAAGGACTGCTTTCCCTTGTGTTCAGTCATGCTTGGCTTCCTCTCAAGTAGAATTTCCTTTTGGAGGGGAATTTTCTCTTTTCTATCCTGGAGACTCAATCAGTATGTGCAGGCCTTTTGTCAGATAAAGCTCAACTAGACATTTTGCAACACACTTGCAGCAGATAAGAACTGAATGTGTTTGTGACACGTCACAGGTTTAAAGTAGCACGATGAGGCAGGAAACCTACAGTGGATGCACACAAGTTAATTCTAAAGAAAGCATGACGGCTCTAGTTTGTAGAAAACACAGTAAAATGGAGGGGAAATATATATATATATATATATATATATATATATATATATATATATATATATATATTTTTTTTTTTATTTATAAT
>JAUYWH010000014.1:6464598-6542293 GCA_034779795.1 Ctenopoma multispine | reverse complement strand
TGTGTGTGTGTGTGTGTGTGTGTGTGTGTGTGTATGTGTGTGTGTGTGTGTGTGTGTGTGTGTGTGTGTGTGTGTGCGTGCATGTTTCAGGGACACAAAGCTGCAGCTACTATGGAGAATCACATCACACAGATTTCCAAAGAGGACCTGGAAGATCTCAGAGTGGCATTTAATAAAATAGGTCTGTTGCACTCCTACACTCACACATTAAACATACAATTGTGACTCAAATGAAAGAAGAGAAACTGAATCTGACCAATGTAAGAGATTTACAATAGATCATAAAGTGTGACTCTTATGTAAGAGATTTTTATTGCTCTGAGTGTTAAACATGTGTGCTTTGTGTGTCGGATTTTATCAGTCAATCATTGTAAATGTGTAATTGAAAACGTTGCTGGTCCAAATGAGTTCCTGCCTATGATAATAAATAAAAGGCAGAATCAGCAGTGAAAGGAATTGTGACAGCTATTTTATGCAGTAATTATTAGCACAACCAAACGCAGTGAGGTTGTGTGTGTTCTTTAGCAGTCTTGGTGAAGTAAATGTAATTAACTGGTATTAGAATAAAGGGCTTCCTTATCAGATGGGTTTTATCATGTTGCATGGCAGCAGTTTATGTATTAGGATGGTGTATGTAGATGTAATGCTCGGTCAGCAAAACTGTGAAAGTGACAGGGATTTAAAAAAACACAAACATTCAGGCATGGAATATTTTATGTTTACTATCCTATTTGTCATGTGCAGTTTAAACATCATCATTATTTCTGTCAGTCAGAGAGTCAGGTGAACATGCCACAGAATATGACTGAACATATATTTAATTAAAATAATCAAGTGAAATGAAATGAAATTAATAAAGTTACTATATCTCCAAAGTGTCTCTCTGTAGTCAGATTGGACACAATAATATATACTATATTTCTTTGAAACCAGTAGGAAATTTTTAGGAAGTTGTTAATAAAGATTATGTTTGTCCTTACTTTATCACATAGTTACTATATTTTAAAATAAACTTTAGGCTCATCAGTGTCAAATATACTTACTATATCTGTGTTTGCATGTGTCTGCTTGTCTACTTGTGTGCAGATATTGATAACAGCGGCTATGTGAGTGACTTTGAACTTCAGGAGCTGTTCAGAGAGGCAAGTTTCTCCCTGCCGGGGTACAAGGTGCGAGAGATTGTAGAGATCTTCATTGCTGGTGATACCAACAAGGACGAGAAGATCAGCTTTGAGGAATTTGTTGCTGTGAGTTCAGATGCGAATCGCGAGCAGATGTGTGAATGTTTACATGCAGCCTCGCACAGAGAGTAACACAGCCTGTCCACGTTCAGATCTATCAGGAGCTGAAGAGTAAAGAGTTCAGTGAGACGTTCAAGAAAACTATCACAAGGAGAGATGGGATCCGGTCTTTTGGAGGAACGTCAGGAGTCTCCAGTGAGGGAACGCAGCACTCTTACTCTGGTGAGGCAGAGTATACATTGTATTTTAGTGTGTTAGTAGTAGTTAGTAGTTTTTTGCTACCTTACACTTACTGATACTTATTTTACTTAACAGTGGAGAAGCTGCAGTGAACAAATGTCTGGTTTCATGAATTTTAAACTTATCAGAATAGGTGCTATTAAATCTTCTGTCAATCTACTAAACAACCCATTATTTAAGTATATTTTAAGCTGTGACACATCCTAATGTGCTTAGATGAGGAGAAAGTGGCATTTGTCAACTGGATCAACAAATCTTTGGCAAAAGATCCAGACTGCCAACATCTGCTGCCCATTAACCCTGACAATGAAAGCCTCTTCACGTCTGTCCGGGATGGCATCTTATTATGGTACACACACACACACACACACACACACACACACACACACACACACACAGTCCCAGATTTGACGGATTACAATTAAATTGTTGGTGTAAACTGGCACACAGTCAGATATCTTAGTATGAGGCAACAAAGGTTAAAGCAGAATAGTGTCATTATATTTTATTATTATTATATTATTGTAGCTTTTATAGCGGTTCACTTTCATTCCCTGTGAGCGTTATGAAATGCCATGCACCATGCCATGGAGTCATGGTGCATGCCCCTGTTACACACTTCTGACAGCAGCAAACATCTGACTGACTCACTCGTTCTCTTACTTATTCACTTTTCCCCCACTCACGCTCCTTCCTCTCTTTCAGCAAAATGATCAACCTGTCTCAACCTGACACCGTTGACGAAAGAGTCATCAACACAAAGAAACTTACCACCTTCAAAATGACTGTGAGTCGTAGCTTTTACAAAGTAAATTCACAAAGTTATGTTGGACTGTGCAAAACACCTTGTAATATATTCACTTTTCATTGCATACCTACATGTTCTTTTTATGATTCTGTAATTGCCTCCTCTAAATAAAGGAAAAAAGCATCCGCATACATGTTTTTATAAAATAAACTAGGTTTTAGTAAAATAGTGCTGCATTTGATTTCCAATAAGTGATTTATTAGTTTTTCTTTTGCTGAGCTGTTACATACAGCAGTGGAAGTTGGAACAATGATGTTATTTGGCTGTGAAAGCTCAGACTTTTGCATTTACAGGAGAATCTGGTCTTGGCTCTGAATTCTGCCTCAGCGATCGGCTGCACGGTGGTCAACATTGATGCCCATGACTTGATGGCTGGAAAACCCCATCTGGTCCTGGGACTGCTCTGGCAGGTTATTAAGGTCGGCCTGTTTGCTGACATAGAAATCAGCAGGAACGAAGGTCAGTGCACACAGACACTCACACTTGTTTTTCTTTGCAATAGTTGTGACAATGCTAACTGACACAAAACCAAGTCGTAAGAAGTATGATAATTTATTTAATTACCCTCTGCAGAACAGTGTGTATGCTATGTTCCAGTAACAGAGATATACACCCAGTTTCTGATCCCTTTGCACTGAAAGGCTCATGATTTAATTACAAACTAATTGCAACTCTATGTGTCTCCAGGTCTGATCTGCCTTCTCACAGAGGGAGAAGAACTCGATCACCTAATGTCTTTATCCCCTGAGGAGCTACTGCTTCGCTGGGTCAACTATCATCTACGCAATGCGGGAACACAAACAATCCGAAACTTCAGCGAAGACATCAAGGTTCCCTGCAGAACACACGCATACACACACACAGTGCACAAAGTGAGATACATAACTGTAACCCTTTCTTGCTCTTTGCCCCTGCAGGACTCGCGGGCTTACTTCTACCTACTCGACCAACTTGCTTCTCAAGAAGAGCATGAACATAAAATGATTTTCAAAATCGACATGAGTGGCCTAAACGTGAGTCTCTTTATGTTCGTTGCAGATTGCAGTACAGAACTGATAATGGAGAAATGTCAAATGTGAAAAGTGAGGTGTTAATATTATTTTTATTTGCCTTCACTTAACATCTTTCTCTGTTTTATGCTACTGCAGATAACTTCCTACTGGACTCTGATATGAGTAAAGTATATATATGTAGTGTCTGCAAGTGTTTTTGCTTTATGGTTCTGTAAAGGAACGTGATTTGGACCGACGGGCTGAGCTGATGCTGCAGCAGGCAGCCCGGCTGGACTGTAGACAGTTTGTTTCTCCTCATGACGTTACATCTGGAAACAGCAAACTCAACATGGCGTTTGTGGCCAACCTGTTCAACATGCATCCTGGTCTGCAGAAGGCTCAGATCAACGGCAACGACATAGATACTGCACACATAGAGGGTGAGACACATTGTATAGACACAACCCTCACTGAATAAACGATTTGAAAATTACCCGTTAGTAACTCTGTCTAGAATAAGCATCATGCTGCAAATACACAGGGAGCGGATATAGTGCACATATACAGGGAAAATCACAATAAAAGGTTTATGTAAATTAATGTTTCAGGCTATTAATGGATAAAGTTACACCATCCATAAATCTGCATTATGTTTACTGCTTGTAGGCTGTAGGTGTTTAACATGTCCACATACTGTATATTTACAGCTGAGTCCAGAGAAGAGAAAACATTTCGCAACTGGATGAACTCTCTGGGCGTCAATCCATATGTCAACCACCTGTACTGGTACGTTACACATCGATGTGATTAACTTTATCAGGAAAGGGGATGAGCAGACCTTTTAAACATGTTTTACATGTTTTTATGAATGTTTATTTTGGTGCTAGTATTAGTCTTCTGTTGATAGATATTGAGCAGGAAGGTGTGTATGGTAATTTGTCGCTTCACCATACCAACAGTTGAGAACAGTAATCTAACATTTTAAGTGTGCAAGTGATACCTTAATAATAAGCTATTTGAAGTTAAGTTTAAAAATATGAAAATTAATTATTGCTTATTTTATATGAATGAGTAATACTGCACCAGAGCCATAACATAGTAAATTTTAATCTTTTTTTTCTCTTTTTTAAATGCACTTCTGTTACAAAGCAAGCAAATAGTAATCCATGGGGATTTTAAAAAATCATGAAGTTCTATACGTTTAAATGATGTGTAGGTTGTTACAGATATATCCAGCTGGCTCTGAAGAATATCCCTGAAGGAAGTTGAGTACATGTGATCTAGCGCTTTAGATCAGTTACTGAGGCATGTATTACATATATGGATTTTTATGTTTATCTTCCTCACTTTACATGTTTGCATTTTGCAGTGATCTGTGTGATGGGTTGGTGATTCTGCAACTTTATGAGAAGGTTAATGTGCCGGTGAACTGGAAGAAAGTCAACAACCCACCTTATCCTGCTTTAGGGGCTAACATGAAGAAGGTAAAACTTTCAAAAGAAACAACGATGACCAAAACATTGGAGTAAAATAAAATAAAAGATATGCTTAACATTATTTTTTATGTATCTCAGCTGGAGAACTGTAACTATGCTGTAAAGCTGGGCAGGGATGTCGCACATTTCTCTCTAGTTGGTATTGGAGGAGAGAACCTAAATGAGGGGAGTCCAGTGCACACCCTGGCATTGGTCTGGCAGCTGATGAGGAGGTACATGCACCATTCTTAGCTTAGTGACTCTCGTTGTAGTTTGTTGTTTAGGAAAGACAGAGTTCAGCATCAGTCTTTTAGTGGTTTGAATGCAGCTGCTGCTTGTATAGTTCATGTTCTCCTTCTTTTAATGCTTAAGGTACACAGTGCTGGTTTTGTCCGATCTTGGTGATGGAGAGAAGGTTGGAGATCAGGTCATTCTCAATTGGGTCAATACCACACTGAGCCAGAAACGCAAGGACACACAGATCAGCAGTTTCAAGGTGTGTGTGTCTTTGTGTGTAAATGTATGTTGTATTTCTGTAAACAGATTGCTGTGTGTGAATTTAAACCCATGTCCCTGTTCTCTCTAGGATAAATTGATCAGCACCAGTCTACCAGTGATTGACCTGATTGATGCCATTGCACCTGGTACTGTCAAGTGGGACATGGTGAAGAGAGGAGAGAAAGGAATGCTGAAAGATGCAGATAAACTCAACAATGCCAAGTAAAACGAGTTTTGTCCCCCTCCTCACAGTTTTGTATTTTCTAACATGATGATTGAATTCTAACGTCTCTCTAATCTTTTTCTTTCTCTACCAGGTATGCAGTCTCATTAGCCCGTAAGATCGGCGCTCGAGTCTACGCACTGCCTGACGATTTGGTGGAGATGAAACCCAAGATGGTGCTGACGATGTTTGCCTGCCTCATGGGCCACGGTATGAAAAAGGTCATCCGCTGATAAAAACAGGAACAAACCACCGGGGGAACAATCATCATTTTGTTTCTATGAAGTTTTCACCTTTTTGTGTTTTCTCTCATAATTGTACTTTTTTATTTGACCTTTAAACATTGCTGTGATCACCAGACAGCAGGAAAAACTGTCACGTGTTCTTATTTTCATGAAAACGACAAACCTTATTAAATTAGAAATGATTTCTCATCAGAAAAATTACTGAATTTGTTTGTCATTTGTGATGTTATAGAAATGTTTGTTACTACATGATATTTAATAAAATACTACACCTGATATTTCATCTGCATTATGAACAAGAGATGCAGCAGATGGAAAATAATCTGAATCATATACACATATTTTCTTTTAGCAACACTTTCAGTCTGTAAAAGTTGCGCATTTGGTATTGCTATTTAATAATTAAAAAGAATCTGTTAAATGTTCATAGCAGCCTTGTTATTTTTGTGTTACGATGTGAAAGTTTAAACCATGTAGATTATAACCTGTGTTGGTCCATATACATTAAAAATATATACTGAATACAATGTAGTGGGTAAAAGAAAAACTTTTGTTTTTAAGCAGAAATCCATAATATTCATATTCACATTCACCATAGAATTCAAGAGAAAGCAAGAAGCCCTACACTGTTTTACACTACTTAGTCCCTTTGTAAATGAATTAACATGTTTTTAGAAGTAAGCTATGCTGTTTCTTGTCAGCTTCTTCACTAACTATAAAAATAAAATAAAAATTAACAGTTAAAAAACACAATATGAACAGTTAAGTGCGTGTGAGCACCAAGGAGTCAAGTGTTGTACACCCACAGTACTAACATTTATAATATTTTAAAATATACAATATATCCAAAAGGTAGACAAACTGACTAATAATCAGATTATAAAATACATTGATTTTTAAGGTAAGTAGATGACAAAATCGTCACCAGGGGACGGATTTGACTTTTGGGTTTATTTGTGGGTGTGTGACCCTCGGTGGCTACCGTATCAAAACAACGACGTCATTTTGGAGCGAAAGTTTTCGAAACACGGAGTGGGCAGGACATGTTGTAGTGTGCTGGTCAAATTATCAGATAAATTGGTCATATAATGTTTTGAAGAAGTTGTTCAAATAGCGACACAGCAAGCTACTGACAAAATGGAAGGGCTGGAGATGTCCGCGATGATACCGGCTCTTCAGGAGTTAGCTAAGTGAGTAGCTAAGCGGCTAAAGTTGGCTAAAGGCAAAGCTGTTGACAGCGTGTCAGACTCTGAAACGCATTTGGGTTGAGCTTACACGTCTTGAATAATTTGTCTTTTGAAGTAGGATGAATGAAACATTTAAGTAACATAACATGGTTTGGGTATTTTTGCAGTGCCAGTGCGGCTGAATATGACCAGGCGGTGCAGAAACCTCGACAGATCCTCTGTCAGTTCATTGACAGGATACTCACGGATGTGGATGTCGGTAAGTTACGAATATCAAGCACATACAGTACAGAAACGGGACACAGCAACAGAAATATTTGATTGTACAACACACTACCGTAGAAAAAACTGCTTCATAAAGCTATCAAATCTTTAGTGTTCGGGTTTTTTGTGGAGACTCATAATATGTACATAGCATTAAAAAAACACGGAACTATAAAAAAACAGCAACTTGACAAGTGACAAATATCAGATTGTAAGACCTGTCAAAATCTGATGACAAGTTTCTAAGAGTTTCTTCTTTGCGACACTGGAAGAAGTCCATCAAGGACTTGCCTCAGCATCTGGCAGCTTCATCTGGATGCCAAGTTGATGCCTGAAAAAAATCTGATCAGGTATGGTCTTTGCAAAAGGCCAACAAGACTAATCCAAAAAGACTTTTCCACAGTACTGTACTATATCTCATGTTTTCACTGCATTTGTGACTTATGCACTTTTAGTCAAGTCTTTGTATAGTGACTAGTTTTGAGTGGAATCTGGATGGATTGTGAGCCCTTAAAATAAGCAGTCCAAATTTCTTACCCCCTAATCATAGGTTGCATGTGTCTGTAACCTGTAAGCATCTTAATTAAAGAGTGAGTTTTGATTCTTTAGATATATATTTCTATTATTTTGAGTCAAAGCGCTGGAGGCAGCATTACATAATACCTTTAGTTTTGAGTGCTAATGTGTCTTCTTTATACATTATTCTGTCAAGCAGCACATGACTCCGACATTTGTCTTGTGTCCTGTTGGGGGCGGTATCTTGACTCTCAGTTCTTGTTTGTGTTCTTCCAGTTGCTCTAGGTCTGAATAAGAAGTCCAGTTCAGAGCCAGCTTGTGTGATGCTGCTGGACTTTGTGCAACACATAGTGAAATCCTCATCTCTGATGTTCGCTAACCCTTCCTGTCAGCCTGCTGAGTACCCGGAAACCACACAGAGTTGTACAGGTAGCACATGCTTCTCCAGATGTTGCTTTGTTAAAATACAGATTTTGTCTGTTTAATTATTTTATGAATTTCTTTTCACCTTCTCTTCTAATGCCTCCTCATATCTCCTTTGATTCAGACTTCAGTAAGTGGGTGGCAGTGCGTTTGCTTCGTGTTGCCGCAGCTCCAGACTGTGATGTCATCCATGGGCGAGTCTCTGCTGTGTTGTGCTCTTTACTTCACACTCTCAGAGTCAGGGCACCGTTCATCTTCAGCCACCTCAGTCAGGAGCTCATATTTCTAGCCCAGGACCTCAGCAATATCCTGTACGCCCACATTGCCACACTGGGAGGACTGGGACACACTTTGGGCATTCACACACAGAGCAAGTGGCCTATAACACTCAAGTGCTTTAGTGTCTCTCCTAGATGTGCCTCCTCATACCTCACCCCTTCTCCCCTTGTTCTCTCCTCGCCTGCTGCCTTGGAGTCACTCACTGCGGTGACAGTCGGTATCATAACTAATTCCCTGAGAGGAGTGGTCTCCCGTCATGACCTGAGTGTGGCCTGGGAAACGGCTTGTTCTGTCATGGCCAATGGCAACACAAGACTTAAGACGATCTCCATGGTGATGCTGCGACAGCTGGTGGAGTTGGGAGGTTTTCCTGAGATGCAAGGCCACGAGTTCTTCACAGCCTACATACAGTTGCTGGAAACACATTCCCATACTGCAAACACATACTTAGATGACGACCAACCCTATGAAGGAGAGTTGCTGCGCCTGACTCGTTGTGTGTTTTGCTTGTCTGGTGATTTTCATTCACACTTTGAGTCCATCTGTCTCTCACAGTTGTTTGAGTGTGTTTGTACTCTCGGAGGAGCAGGTGTCAAGTTGGGGGCAGAGGTTACTGAATCACTGTGCTTCCTATTTAGCTTCTTAGTATCTGTTGCCCCAGTTTATGAGAGTGCAGCATTGCTAAGAAGGCATCGGGTCACAGAGGTCTGCAGGGTGCTCACACACACAATTGGAACAGAAAAGCAAGCAGAAGTAAGTTTTACATCTGGAGAGTTTTTTTCCAAAATATTTGTCATTTATTTAAAATCTTTTTTTATGCAACACTATCTGTTTTTTTTTCTTTCGCAGTGTGCGAAGGGGTTTCTCCAAGCCGCACTGAAGGCTGAAACTGCTTTGGTGAAGCAGGAGTCAGGAGATGGAGAAACTAATGCCAAGAAATTCTGCAAATCTGCAACTGATTCAGGCAACAAGACAACGAAAAGTACACGGTACAGTTAAAACCAGTGCAGTGCATGTGGTTTTTGTTAATTCTCTTCAAACCTTTGTTGGAAAATGTTGTAACGCTGTTGTGTCACATCATAGTTATAAAAACTTCAGGATTCAAATTGAAGAGGAAGGGATGTTATCTTTATTGGTTATTTGTCACACTAAATTTATTCAGATCATCAAACATATTTTAATATTGCACAAAGATAACCCGTATAAATACAAAATGCAGTTTTTAAAATGATTTATTCATTTATTAAGGAAAACACTGTTCAAACCTGCTTGGCTCTGTGTCTTTATGTCCTAAGTGAGCTGGATATGCGTGTTCAGAGTGAGGTTTGGGCTGCGGCAAACAGTCGTCTGGAGGAGCTGCTGAGCTTTTTAAACTCAGACTCTGCTGAACTTGAAACCACAAAGACTGTCTCTGCTCTGGAGGGTCTGGCTCTCATTCTCCACCTAGCAGCCCTCCACTCTTCTCCCATTAGGTACTGCACAAGCATGCACATGTGTCGTCACTCTACCTTTCTCTTTCTTGGATTTTGTCACTCTTTCTTTCTGTGTCTTTGTCAACAGTCCTTCCCCTCCCCTCTGGGTGCCCACTGAGACTCTGGGCAGGGCTCTGAAGAGCTGTCAGCTAGTATTAGAAGGACACTCTCTAGCAGTCACAAACAAAACCTACTTCCAGTCTGCTTTCCAGACCACTCTCGGGGTCCTTGACTCCATCCTGTACCTGACAAGTAAGGAAATACACACACAAAAGTACAAAAACCAACCCCAAACTACAGTACAGAATACTGATGACATGTATTTTCTTCACCTCCTGTGTCTGTGTGAATAGTGAGCAGCCAGAGTGAGGACGGGCTCCAGCGGCGTGTGTGCGCTTTGTTGTCTCTTCCCTGGGTGTGTGAGAACAAGTCAGCTTCAGCCTATAAGAGTTCAGGATTCCCCTCCTGGCTTCCTGCCTTGGCTCAGAGACTCAGCTTCTGTTACTGTGAGTTATATTGCTGCATCACAACACAGTTCTCAATTTTAGCTTAAGAAAACAATCATTTCAAATTAGTTCATCAGGTCATTACATTATTGTGAAGACTTTGAATTGACTTTGAGCGTCTTTGCAGCTCCTGAGATCCAGGCGGACTGTGTGTCGCTTCTGGCCCTCCTGCATCGTTGTGTTTGTGAGACATGGCGTGTGTGTGTGTTTTCCAAGGCACTGCAGAGTCCAGGAGAAGTGGTGAGAGCAGCAGCGGTAAAGGCGTTCCCTCTTCTTCTTCACCACCTGGGAAACACACACCACAACCTCATCAGCACTACTCTGCTGTATGTTAACTCCCACAGCTCCGTAAAAAAGGACATTTCTCTCTCACTTTTACTTTCACTGTATGGTTCCATCTTAAAAACATGCATTTGATTGCAGTTCCAGGCTGGAAGACAGTTCAGAGCAGGTGAAGAAAGAGCTTGCCAGGATTGTCGGACAGCTGAGCTGTATCCAATCAGAGCTGTCCCACCTCAGTGTCACCCACACAGTCTCCACCAGTCTCAGAGTCACAGAGTCTAAAATCCTCTGCCTGCACCTTGGCCTTGCAGCAGAGCATGCTGGGAACACTTTTCCATCCCTCAGGGCATCTTTTGTCCGGCCCTATCTGCCATTGCTCAGTCAACAAGCTCCAAGTAGTGTTAAACAAGGTAATTGAGTTTTTGTTTTTGTCTTCCTATTACAGCACAATGTGACATAACATATGGGATATATCAGTCACCATAATTTATTTCTAAGTACAGACGATTTCATACAGTTCTGGTAAAACAAAAAAAACTTACTTTATTTATTTAACCCTCCAAGCTTTTCTAGAAGCTTTGCCACACCTCTGCAAGCATGTGAACCTAGCTGGTGAAGACAGCGACTACCGGGCAGTTCTTTGTGCTCTGATCAGTCTAATGGAGGATTCGGATCCAGTTGTCAGAACATGTTTCAGCCAGTCTGTACGTTTCCTGTTAGCAGAGACCACCAGCAACTCGGAGCAGGGCTGCCTGAGTGAGGTGAGTATTTTTAGTGGTAAGACTCAAAAGCTTGTTTTTTACATTCAGTTTTGAGCTAAAAACCTTATTAATTCACATGAATGTGAGTTAAAAAACAAACAGTGAGGTGAAATTGAACTTGTTTGGTGGGTGTATACATTTTTGACCCCTTTGGGTTTACGACTTGCAATATGCATTTTCTTCTTCCTTTACCAGCTCCTGGTGACAAGTCTTAAGGAGGCATTCAACAACGCTAAACTGAGCAGAGATGACAACCTGCGCAACACTCTCATCCTGACCACTGGAGAGATTGGCAGGTATAGATTGTTTATATTTATATAATAAATTATCATCACCATCTTAGTTTTGGTCCAGTTTTTTTCATTAGTCTTTCTTCCCGCTCTCCTTCTCTATCAGAGCATCTCAGGGTAATTTGGTGTCATTCTCTCTGCTGAGGCTGCTCCACTGTCTGTTGTCCAAGTCGTCTCCAGTATCTGTAGCTGCCTACACTCAGATCAGAGCTCTGGCCACAGCCAAAGGCCTTAAACTGCAGACTCTCTTCAGTCAGTACAAGAACCCCATTTGTCAGGTATCAAATTTAGTTAAAGTCAAAGATGAATTTGTTGTCTGTAGCATTTTAGGTCCCTCACTCTATACTGTTATGAATAATAATACAAATCTCGTCATATAGTAGCTGTGCATGTTTTTGCATACTGTATTTTCAGTTGAGATAACGTGGTAATATCCTGTTTCTGGATGTAGTTCCTGGTGGAGTCGTTGCACTCTCGCCATGCATCAGCCCTGCGGAGCACACCAGACCAGGGCAGCGAGTCAGCTAATCAGAGAGAGCTGGCCTTGGACATCCTGGCTCAGATTGCGCATGCTTTTGACTTCCCAGATCTCCACCGCTTCCTCACTGTAAGTACACATGCAGTTACTTGCACAGATACAACCATACAGAAATTGGACATTTATGTATTTCTGTTTGCTTGTAAATGTAGAGGACCCTCCAGGTTCTACTGCCCTATCTGGCAGCAAAAGCAAGCTCTACAGGCTCCACTCTGATTCGTACACTGGCTAATGAGCTGAAGGCAAACAGGAGAGAGATCCTCATCAACAACTTCAAGTACATCTTTAGCCATTTGGTCTGTTCTTGTACCAAGGAGGAGCTAGAGAGGGCCTTCCACTACCTACAGGTATGAATAGTATTGCCTTCTATAGTTGTAATTTTCAAAATTACCTACACATTTGATCTACAGCAAAGACAGCAGAGTAATTACAGTAAAGTTGAATTGTGAAATATTATGTTTCAACTTGTGGCTGTAAGGGTTCATAATGAATTTACAATACGTCTCCAGCTTATGAAGACTACAAGCACTGCTCCATCACATTCTAAAATAAAAACCAGATGACTAGAAAACACAAAAACGACTGGGTCATCTGTCAGTAAGGACAGATACATAGAGCCACCCAGATTAGATTTCATTATTAAAAGACACCAAACTTAGATGAAGATAAACCAGAGTCCAACGGTGGTGCGTCAGGAGTCAAGAGTTTCAGTCCAATACTTTAATACTTTGGTGTGGGTGTAAGGCTTTCTTTGACATCTTCTCTGGCATGTTTTTCCAGAGTGAGACAGAGATAGAACTGGGTTCTCTGCTAAGACAAGACTTTCAAGGTCTTCACAACGAGCTGCTGCTTCGCCTGGGAGAGCACTACCAGCAGGTAAACACACACACAAGCCCACTACAAATGACTTTATGTATTTTTAAGTAAATTCACTAGATGTGTATACATCTTATTAATTAATTCACTTTTTATGATATTATCTACTAATTATTGTTCACATTGTGTGTTTCACTTTTGTATGTAGGTATTCAATGGTTTGGCAATCCTGGCCTCTTTCGCGTCCAATGATGATCCATACCAAGGTCCCAGAGACATCACCACCCCAGAACGAATGGTAAATGTTAATGGCAGTGTTCTAGCTTTACTACATAGTTATATTTGTTTTTTAATGTGTTTTTTTTTTTTTTTTGTTTCACTTGCTCATCGTGTGACAGGCAGACTACCTTCAGCCGAAGCTGCTGGGAATTCTCGCCTTCTTCAACATGCAACTTCTTAGCTCCAGTGCAGGAGAGAAAGACCGAAAGAAGTTTGTGAGTGATCCATAGCTAAGACGTTGAAATGTTCTTTGAGAATGTATCGAGAGTTCGCATACTTTCTGTTGCTTACATCTCGAGATTAAGAAAACTGCAGTTTTTATTAATTGTCTATATTAAATGGAAAGTGTCTTAACTGTGCAGGCACTGACAAGCGTGATGGCTCTAATGCGACTGATGGGCTCCAAACATATCAGCTCTGTCAGAGTGAAGATGATGACAACACTGCGCACTAGCCTTCGATACAGAGATGACTTTCCTCTGCTATGCTGCCAGTCAGTACACACTAACATTTTAAGCTTTTAAGAAATCGTGCAGCATCAGTGTTATATACTTTCTATATATATATATATATATATATATATATATATATATATATATAATTGAATTATTGACTTTTCTTTAAAGTGTTTATAAATGCACAATTTAAGACACAAAGACACGGTAGCTAAACTGTTGAATCAGATGTTGTATAAAGGCATATGCCAGTTGCGAACCACAGTAAGTTCGGACATGACACTTGAATGTGCCCTTGTCTACATATGTTCTTTATTACATCACAGACTAGCAAAAAAATGTTTGCACATTTGTGCATTCATTCTGTGTAATAAGCTCTCTCAACTCCTGCTGAGAGTCTGTAAGAGTTCCTCTTCTTTCTGTGGTCAGGACGTGGGATTGCTTCGTCAGGAGTGTGGAGCCTGCACACCTGGGTCCTCTGCTGAGTCATGTGATTGTCGCGCTCCTCCCCTTGATCCCTTTGCAGCCCAAAGAAACCTCAGCTATAATTCGATTTCTGATTGTGGACAACATGTAAGACACAAATACACAAAGTTAAACATTAAGGCTTATCAAGTCAGTGCTTAATTGTATTTTCAATGCTCTTCCTACTTATCTAATACTCTCAGCCATTTTACCAGTGTGCACAGTGATTTTAGCTTCCAAAGACTAAAAATTTCAACAAAAAGTTAGTTTTTTTGGATACCTTGCTCTTACACAACAGCAGTGATCATATGCAGTCTATCGATTACAGGGAAGAAGTCAACGACTACCTTCATGAGATTTATTTTCTACCTGCTCACCCTGAACTGAAAGACATCCACACTGTTCTGCAGAACTACAAGAAGGTCAGTGTGGACACAAGAATCATCATGATGATGAAGTAACTGAGGGTTGAAGAGAATGATGTTTGTTTGTTTCAACCAGCTCACAGCCAGCAGCAGTGACCTGGCTGCAGCACTGCAGCTCTCTATGAGAGCTGTTCAGCATGAGAACGTTGATGTCAGGATTCATGCACTGACCAGCCTCAGGGACATGATGCACAGCAACCAGGTACACACAGACACACACACAGTTACCTGAGGTACTGTCAAAGCTCATCTCATCTCTTGCAGCTTGTATGCTGTGCCAGTTGTCCTGCTTGTATGCTTGCACTTGTCTTTGTTGTGTACATGCAGACTATAAAGAAAGACAGAAACTAAAACATTCCGTAATATTCTGCGTGTGTTTTGGACTACAGGAGTGGCTGCTGCGGCAGGTTTGTGCAAGTGAGGCTGTGGAGCCAGTCATCTCAAACCTGGTGTCAGTGTTGTTAAAGGGCTGCCAGGACTCATCTCCTGAAGCCAGGCTCCTCTGTGGGGAGTGTCTCGGAGAGCTGGGGGCCGTGGATCCTGGACGTCTGGACCTGTCGCACACACACACCCATGGTGACGGCAACACCTTTGTGGTAAGCAAGGGTAGAACGGTGTTGAACAGCAACAACAGTTTCTCTGACAGATTAAATGTAATAGTTTTTTCTATGTGACAGAGTGGAGTTGATGATCCTAACTTTGCCTATGACCTGCTGACTGAACTGACCAGAACATTCCTGGCTTATGCTGATGATGTAAGAGCACAGGATTCAGCTGCTTATGCAATTCAGGTACAGACATGCACATTTACACACTGACACTCACTTTGGACACACTTGCTCAGCTTTACATGATATGTGTCCATTTCTGTCTCTTTTTTTTTTTTGATCACATCTGTATTACATGTTTGCTTTTATGTCCACCGTAGGAGCTGCTGTCCATCTTTGAATGTCGCGAGGGTCGAACTGACTCACCAGGCCGTCGTTTGTGGAGGAGATTCCCAGAGCAGATTCAAGAAATACTGGAACCACACCTCAACAGCAGGTATTCACACTAATGCACACGTATACGCACAAAATCTGTAATCCTTTCTGAAAGAGTCTCTCACTTTATCCTGGAGATAAAATCCCTCAAGTTATTTTTTCTTCATCCTTTCTTTCTTATCCTCTGTTCTCTGCTCCTTCACCTTCCTTCCCACCTTTTTACTGTCTTTTACATTTTTAATTCTCTATCCAACTTTATTGGTTTATATCTATTATTTCTACCTCTCCGTTACCTCGTCTCTTCCTCTCCACCTTGTCTATCTTCAGGTATAAGAGCAGTCAGAAGGAGGTGAACTGGTCGAAACTGAAGAAGCCAGTGTACCTGAGCAACAGAGGCAGCAAGTTCTCTGATTGGTCAGCCACCTTGGCTGGATACCTCATTAGCAAGGTTAGCTAAGCGGTCTTTGAATTTAGCAGAGCTGAACTTTCATCTCTAAGACAGCATTAACTTGTCTTTGAAATTTGCAGTTAGGCAACGCTAAGGAGTTGGAGCTGATTTTGTGTGTGTTTCAGGTGAGACATGAGCTGGCAAGCAAAGTGTTCACCTGCTGTAGTTTCATCATCAAACACGACTACAAAGTCACAATCTACCTGCTGCCTCATATATTGCTCTACATGCTGCTGGGCTGCACATCCCAAGAGCAACAGGAGGTGAGGACACATCTTTACACTCACGTGTGCTCAAGGCAAGGTTAAGTAGTGGCAATAATGACACATTTCCCTTCAGGTAACGGAGGAGATGCTGGCTGTCCTAACAGAAGGCGATGGACGTAGAGAGGGTGGTGTCCAGGAGGCAGCATCCAGTTTATCACAGCTCAGCACCCAGACTGTGTTCAGCATGTTGTCTCACCTCACACAGTGGAGTCGCCATATCCTCTACACCAAAGCCAAACAGAATGGTAGGAGACAAAATCAATGAAACTGAAATGATTGACTCAGTTTTTTTCGGCATAATCTGAATTTTAATAATTAAAAATTTTCTTTTGTTTCATGTAGCAAGTTTTATTTTTTTATACACATGTATAATCCCTGTGTTACTGAATAGATCTGCACAATAATTTGTAGAAAAGTTAGTTCAATTAGTGCACTTTTACATCCCTGCTGTTCACTAACCAATGTGATTTAATGATCGTTAAATACAAATCTGAACTATGTTACTGCAGATAGTGGGGAGTATCAACGAGTATCAGCTTTCCTGAAGGGTATTCCACAAGATGTTCTTGCCAAGGCCTCTCTACGATCTAAAGCATACACTCGTGCACTCATGCACTTTGAAGCTTACATCTTAGAAAATAAAGAGAACATCCAGGACCACCTTACTTTCCTGCAGGTCAGACAACAAGTCTGTGACTTATTTAATAATACATTGTCTCATTGTAGCAAGGCTTTGCATTCTTTATGTAAGTTATTTTGTTTTCAGCATAGGATCTGGTTGAAGCAATTTCCAGTGCTATATGAAACTGTGGCTAAGAACTAAAGATGTCATTGTTATACATCCCTGACACATTTTGACAGTTATATGTGATAGTATTTGACTCATAAATATCTGAGATAAATGTTTGGCTGATGTTATCAAATGTGACAGGGTTGTGGTTGAGCGAAGGTTTCTGAATTTATGATCTAAGCCTTCGGCATCGGCTGTTGCAGACACTGTACGCTGCAATGCATGAGCCTGACGGCGTGAGGGGGGTCAATGCCCTGAGGATGGAGGAGCCATCACTAAGGGAACAGATACGGGAGCATGAGAGCATTGGCCTGCTACGAGACGCCACTGCCTGCTACGACCGAGCCATACAGCTGGAATCAGACCAGGTAATCAAACACACACACACACACACACACACATTAAAATCACATCCATTAAACTACAGTATAATTATTTCTCTTCCAAATTAAACTGTTACATGCTTTAGTACCTATATTTAAATGCTGCAAAGAGAGACTTGGCCACATGTTGTTATTATTTTTATAACTATATATCATTGTTTCTATAAAGATGAAATATTATCAGATGTTGTTTGTTACACTGATGTATCCTGTCTTGAGTTATTCCCTGTTTGATCTTTTTCATTATGCCTTTGTGTATAGATCGGACACTATCATGGAGTGATGATCTCTATGCTCGGTCTAGGACAGCTGTCCACGGTTATTACCCAGGTTAATGGTGTGCTTGCCAACAAGTGAGATCCACGCACAAAAACATATAACTATTCTCTAGATTCCTCTCTAATAGTACTGTTTCAGTAAAGATGATCAACAAGGACATGTACAACATACACCTCAGGTCAGTTATTGTTTTAAAGTGTTAAACCGAGCTATGTGTGCACACTTAGGCACCAGTGGAAGTCGGATCTTAACACTTACAGGGTGGAGGCAGCCTGGAAGCTTGGAAAATGGGACCTGCTGGAAGATTACTTGAGTTCAGGTAAGTAAAACACCATTTTGAAAAATTGACTTTTAGTTTTAGTTAGTTTCTACACAAAACAAGAAAAGTCCAGTACAATCCAAGCCCAGTAACTGCCCTGTTATGGAATCTTCAGATCGTCAGTCCAGTACCTGGGGTGTACGTCTTGGCCAGCTGCTGCTGTCAGCTAAGAAACAGGATCCCAAGACTTTCTATGAGAAGCTGAAGCTTGTGAGAAAGGAACAGGTCGTCCCTCTGTCTGCAGCCAGTTATGAGTGTGGAACCTACCAAAGAGGATACGAGTATATTGTCAGGTCTGTGTTTATCAGTCTGCTTTTGGACTGAATAACATTTAGTATTTTCGTTTAGTACGCGACTCCTTGTCTTCAGTATCAATAACTTTTGATTATAAAAACTGTATTTCTGTAGACTCCACATGCTCAGCGAGTTGGAGCACACTTTTACTGAGCTGAGGAAACAGCAGGTAAGCTCTGCCCCCAGTCTGAGCCAGGTGCCTCCTCATTGGTCAGATCGACTGGAGATGACCCAAAATTCCTTTAGGGCCAAAGAGCCGATCCTGGCCCTGCGTCGCGCCCTTCTCAGCCTGGGATCACAGTAAGGACCTACAGGCACACATAATCAATAAATGATAAATAATTTACTATTTGTACACCTTGTCCTACAACGAAATCAGGAAATGTTTGATGGATCATCTTTCTCTTGTGCAATATTTCATGCTCCTTTGTTAAATTTTTGGTGACAGTTAAATTAAAGCCTAGTTGCTGAACAAAATCATTGTTATCCAGTTGCCCAGTGTCAGACCACATCGCGAATCAGCCCTTGTGCTTGCTCTTCAGGGCCGTGTGTCTAGAGTTGGTCGGGGAGTGCTGGCTGCAGAGCGCCCGGGTTGCCAGGAAGGCAGGACACCACCAGACAGCCTTTAATGCTCTTCTAAATGCAGAGAACACAAATCTGGCAGAGCTCGTCACAGAGAAGGCCAAGTGGCTTTGGTCCAAGGTATAAATAATCTGTAAATTCAACCAATTTACATTAATCCATCCATCTATCCATTATCTACCGCTTATCCGAGATCGGGTCGCGGGGGGTGCTGGAGCCCATCCCAGCTGTCTTCGGGCGAGAGGCGGGGTACACCCTGTACAGATCGCCAGTCCATCGCAGGGCCATTTACATTAATACCACACATTCAATACAATACTAACAAAGCCTTCTCTACTGGTATCAGGGCGATGTGCATCAGGCCCTGATTGTCCTGCAAAAGGGCGTTGCCCAGTGTTTTCCTGATGATCAGCTACTGACGGATCCCCGCAGCCTGCAGACCAAAGGCAGGGCCATGCTGATGGTGGGCCGCTTTATGGAGGAGACGGCCAACTTTGAATCCAACGCCATCATGAAGACATACAAGGTAATAACACTCCATATCAGGTCATATATTTGTCAAAGGAATGAAATTAAAGGCATTGATTAAATACAATTGGGGAGGTTGCAGATATCAATAACTATATGACTAATTATTTGGTTGTGAAATTGTAATATTTTCGCATATGTGTAAATTAAATTATTAATAAAATACCTGCAAGATGAGCATTAATAGATACATCCCCGTTTTAAAGAATGTGTGATGTGTTTTTCAGGACGTGACAAACCTTCTGCCTGAGTGGGAGGATGGGAACTTTTACCTGGCTAAGTACTATGACAAAGTGATGCCAATGGTGACGGATAACAAGTTGGAGAAACAGGGGAACCTCATTCGTTACATTGTGACATACTTTGGAAAGTATGAACAAAATTGTGGTTTACTGCTGATATTCTACCCTAGGCTTCGTAGCTTCTACACATATACACATGGATTTTGTTTGTCTCTTGCAGAGCTTTGCAGTTTGGAAACCAGTACATCTACCAGGCCATGCCACGCATGTTGTCTCTCTGGCTGGATTTTGGAGCCAAAGTGTGTGAATGTGAGAAAGGTGGGTGGCCAGTTTTGTGTAAAATCCAGATTACTTCATGCCTATTTAAAATAAAAATTTACCGTACAAATCTCTCTGCTGCAGCTGGGCGAGCAGACAGACAGATGCGACAGGAGCTGGGGAAAATCAACACAGCTATGAGTGAGCATTGTTCCAACTTGGCGCCGTACCAGTTCTTGACGGCCTTCTCCCAGCTCATCTCCAGGGTGTGTCACTCCAGTGACGACGTCTTTACCGTCCTCATGGCTATTGTGGCCAAAGTGTTCCTGGCATACCCCCAGCAGGCTATGTGGCTAATGACTGCTGTCTCCAAGGTAGGTGTGCATTTGTGTGTGGGATTCTGTTTCCCTTGAAAACATTTCACAAGCCCTGTGTACATCCGCTTCTATTCATTTCTTTCTTTTCATTTAGTTCCTTTGCAAACACTATAAATCACATATACTATATTTACTGAGATAGAATGACCAGATGTTTCAGCACCTGTAAAAACTCACAATACTGCTAAATTGCTTTTTAAAAAATATAACACCTCACATAATCTCCTGGCTGCATTTTTTTTTTTCAGTCTTCCTATCCTATGCGTATGAACCGCTGTAATCAGATCCTTAAAAAAGCAATCAGTCTTAAACAGTCTCTGGAGAAATTCATCGGAGATGCGAACAGGCTCACTGACAAGCTGCTGGAGCTCTGCAACAAGCCGGTACACATACACCCACACACACACACACACACACACACACACACACACACACACATACAAAACATATACTACATGAAATTACAATTTACAATAAATTCTCAAAAGTAATTATGTTACAACACATTTTACTGCTAGACAAGGTTAGATTAGATCAAATCAAATGTTTCTGAATGTTCCTCCTAGGTGGACGGTACCAGCACCACCCTCAGTATGAGCGTTCACTTCAAGCAGCTGAAACGTCTGGTGGAGGAGCCAACTTTCAGCCAGGTCCTGATCCCACTACAGTCAGTGCTCATCCCTACGCTGCCCTCTACAGGCGGGGCAAACACGCAGCACGACGCCTTCCCAGGACACTGGGCATACCTCGATGGCTTTGAAGACACTGTAAGAGACAGGGAATGGATGAGTGCGTTGTTGTTATATATATTTTGGTAGGAACGTGCCCGATGGCAAAATGTATCCCAGCAATCAGAAAAAAGAGCAGCTATATAACAATAATCTGATTTTCTGATCACGGAAAAGCATCTCGAGGTGACATATGCCTCATAACCCTAGACTGTGTGTGTGCAGGTGGAGATTTTAGCCTCCTTACAGAAGCCTAAGAAGATAAGTCTGAAGGGTTCAGATGGACGGAGCTACACCATGATGTGTAAACCTAAAGACGACCTGAGGAAGGACTGCAGACTCATGGAGTTCAACTGCCTGATCAACAAGGTGTGTGTGTCACTGAAGATTAAATAACTGTTACTGGCTAACATCATGCATATCAGTTGAGATAAGCAAAATTAACATTAGCAAAATCTCCAAATATTGTATTATGCTATGCTATACTATGCTATGTCAATTGATTGGCTCTTCTGTCAGTTTAAAGATGTGTGGTAACTTTTTAATGTTGTACACTCTCATTAAAATGATCAGTCAATTTTAGTCAAATGTATGTTTTATATTTTGCTATGTTTCCATGCGTTCCGTGCGTGTTTGTGTAGTGCCTACGTAAAGATGCTGAGTCAAGGCGGAGGGAGCTACACATCCGAACCTACGCCGTGATCCCCCTCAACGAGGAGTGTGGCATCATCGAATGGGTCAGCAACACCGCTGGACTTCGACACATTCTCACCAAACTATACAAGGAGAGAGGTATTCTCACACATAAAGCGTGGGAATAGAAGATCTCATAAACTCTCAGCTTAGTGTTATGAATTAATTTAATTTGATATTTGTATGTGTGTTTTAGGGATTTACCTATCAGGCAAAGAGCTGAGGAAGCTGATCCTACCAAAGACAGCTCCCTTTGAGGAGAAGCTACGAATCCACAAGGAGGTGCTGTGTGCTCGACACCCCCCAGTCTTCCATGAGTGGTTTCTCCGGACTTTCCCAGACCCTACATCATGGTACAACCCCTCTACAATCATGTTTAGATGGGTATCTGTTTCATAAGCAATGTCATTAATCAGATTTGGTGGGGATCTGTTGTGGGAGGAGCAGCTTCAGTTCAGAGTTTTTATTAGGTTGCAAATTTGCAAAGCTTCAGGTCAAGTCTGAAGTTTAGCATCAGGTTAAATTCGGGGATAAAGTGTTGACCAGTAATACAGTTCATTGTGTGTTTACAGGTACAGCAGTCGTTCTGCATACTGTCGCTCCACTGCTGTGATGTCCATGGTGGGCTACATCCTGGGTTTGGGAGATCGCCACGGAGAAAACATCCTCTTTGACTCCTTCACAGGAGAATGTGTACACGTTGACTTCAACTGCCTCTTTAACAAGGTTTGCTCATATTATCTTATATATCTAATACTTATTACTAATTTATATTGTTATTATTTTAATAGAAACCACCAGAGAAGAGAAAGTTCTGTAGTTACGAAGTATCTATGTCTTTAGATTTATTTTGTCTTTTTTGAAAGAATTTTCACATGCTCCTTCTCTCCCTTTTCACTAGGGGGAGACATTTGATGTGCCTGAGGTTGTTCCCTTCCGTCTGACCCAAAACATGGTCCATGCAATGGGACCCATGGGCACCGAAGGCCTCTTCAGACAGGCCTGTGAGGTCACCCTAAGACTAATGAGAGACCAGAGAGAACCACTTATGAGGTACACACACATAATGTTATATCTTATGATTCCCATTCAAATTCTATAAAACATGTTTTTCATAATCTGACAATGAACATAAAGTGGGTTATATAAATTAAAACAAAAATTTTATTACGAGTACACACAACACTTACTAATTATATATAAGATGACGCTAATTGGCAAATTCATAATGTGAGTTTACTCTGTCACAAACTTATACTGTATCACATTTTGATAACATCATCTCTTAAGTTCAAAAGTTATGTTGTTTAATTTCCCCTCAAAGTGTGCTAAAGACCTTCCTTCATGACCCACTGGTGGAGTGGAGCAAACAAGCCAAAGGTCTTTCCAAAGCTCAGGCGAATGAGACTGGAGAGATAGTTAATGAAAAGGTTTGAGCATTTCTTCGATTGTACCTCTATGTATATTTACATCCATTAAAAGCGGTGTGCAGGACCTTGATGCAGGTTTATGTTATTAATTTTTCTGAATTGTCCCACTACTTTCTCCCAGGCTAAAACCCATGTGTGTGACATCGAGCAGCGTCTGCAGGGAGTGATAAAGAGCAGGAATAAAGTGCTGGGACTTCCTCTGTCTATAGAGGGACATGTCCACTACCTCATACAGGAAGCCACAGATGATAAACTGCTTTGTCAGATGTATCTGGGCTGGGGGCCATACTTGTAAAACACAAACCTATTTTTACAGAATAAGAGTTAATAGCTTGCAATAAAAACACAAAAACATTCCCCATGTTCAAATTGTTTTTATATAGAGCCATTTATGTTTGGATGTTCCCATTATTGTTCAGTTTCCTGTTTTCTGGAAACAAAATATTTGGAGCATTGCTGTACATTACCTTAAAATAAAGGACTGCATATGAAATGTGTCTGCAATTGGTGTTTGTGCTTTCTAATCTCTTAACCCTCCTTGGATTTGCTGTAGACCTCAGACTGTAAGCTGACTGTTTTAATCCCTGCTGTGTCTGTTTCTCTCCGCTTAAGTTAAGTGTTTCCTCGTGGGTTAGGGCACCTACTATGAAGGAAGTGGAGTTTCTTCACCTGAACAATATTTTTTGCTGAGTTCAGACACTCAGAAGGTCACTGTGTTTTTTATTATTGTGTTTCTAATTTTTGTTAATGTTTGGTTGCTGTTCCAAATTTCTTTTGAATAGAAACATTTTTGTCTAACACAGATTGGATTTTTAGCACATGCATAACAGTAGGTGACCCTGGTTTAATATTCTGTAGCATAGCAAGATTATCTTTCCAGTGGTATATGTGAGTTTCTAAGGGAAAATAACAAACCTCCTAAATAATGCTTGCTCTCCTTACAGTCTCCTTAATGTTATTAGAATTGTCATTACCAGACTACGTCTGAGTAGTGTTTTGCATGTACTTAACTGTTTATTTACTCATTTGGTGGTATAGGCTTGTAGAGATCAGTTTAGAGTGAATGTATCTAAGTCTCTGGTAGAGGGTATGCTTTTATTTTGAAATAAAGCCACCGGAAGTGTAGGAAGATTTAGATCAATAAGTGTTAAGTCTTCAGCCAGATTTGTCAATTTATACACACTGTAAGAGCTCAACTCCATATTTTACTATTAAACAGACAACTGATGGTCAAACATCGTTATTTGTAATATTCGTATAACGTATGAGAGCAAATTAAGTATCATAGCAGGTTACGGAGATAACTGTGCACATACTGCAAATACTGAGGAGACGTTGGCTGGTTCGTGCGTCACTGACTTTCGGCCGTTAACGGCCAAACCGACGGTGTAAACCAGCAATAAATTAGCGTTAAATACAACTTGACAGAGGAGGCAGCATGACTGGAGGATAAACTGTCGACCAGGCAGAGAGGCAGTTGAAGGCAGGTGCTTTCTCTTGCGTCGTCTTTATGTTAACGGACCCTTGTGTGTCAGTTGAGGCCATGACGCGCTCAGTTGACCGTCGTCGGTCGCTGAGCTTTTGTAGCTAGCTGTTAGCTGCTAGCTCGGTCCAGTTTAACCGTTGACGTTCTGTTGGGACCACCGGGGACAGCGCGCGACCTTGGGGAGGCTGACATGGATTTGACGCGGTTGACCGTGGATGCTGGTCAGTTCATCAACCGCGCAGTTCAGGTAAAATATAAATGATTTTACTCCAACATTGTATTAACTTCAACTAATTAACTAATGTTAGTACACGAACTGCTAATTATCATGGTTTACTATCTCGAGACGTTTATACCAGGACTCTTAAGACGGTGTTAAGACATCGAGACACTGATGTCATTAAACAGACTAATAAATAAATACTTCAATATATATTTATTTCTGATGTGGTTCTAGCTTTTATTTTTTTATTTTTTCTGTAATTTCTCTCCAGTACACAGGGGAGCACCTGGGCCAAGCAGACAAGACCGAGTTGGACCCCGGTCTGGAGGAGCTTCTGGACCGGGCACAGGCCACCAAGACCTGGACGGACAAGATCATCTCCCAGACGGATGTTTTACTGCAGCCGAACCCCGGTGAGAAGAACCGGCCTGTTTTTTCATTCCCCGTGTGTGCTCAGGTCCTGAAGAGAAGCAGATCATTACAATTATTTTTTGGAATCTCTTATTTAAATACAGACCTATTTCTGCTGGACACCACTTTCCGATAAGACACTTATGAGATAATGCAAATTTTATCATGTAAATAAAAAATCGCTTTAAAAACTAAAGCAAATGGTTCCCAACCACAGTAATCATTCAAATACAAGATCTTTATCCTTCTTATGATAAACACCTCATCTTTACACACAGCCAAGCACCACCCCCAACAAGTGGCACTGCTATGGTCTCATTAAAACCACTGGGGAGTTTAGCTTTATTTCCCTTCCCACAGTAAATACATCTCATCCATGATATTCTGTTTGCTTTGACTGAAAATGTCCTATGTAGATGGAATGACTATTCATTTTCCCGTTTAAATATAATCCTTACCTCCGCTATTGGCATTATGAGTGGATGTGGTCCATAATTAAGTCCATCAAATAAGGAGACTGTCCAGCTGTCAGATAAAAGAATAATCTCATGCGCTTATACAACATAAAGGATACATCCATGTTTTCTTTATCTATTGACTAAGGGCTTTTAGTCTCTCTGAGGAATCATTTTTGTTTACTATAAGTATACCCTATATGCCTGGACTTATGGGAAGGGCCAGTCTAGCAGCATTATATACGTACAGGAGGCTAAATAGCCTGGATTTTCAGATTTGACTTTTAAATGTAATTTTAGTTAGTGCAAGTGTCAATGTCATTCCCTGAATAAATATATTGTAAATATGTATTCAATTCTTAGAAGGCTTTTGAAAAGATAATGGTTGAGTCTGAATTGACCTCTTGTGAACAGGAGCACGGTTAGAGGACCGGCTATATGAGCATCTCGACTGGAGCGTTCCACCAAGGCCTTGTGCCCATGAGGTATTAGGAGATCAGATGACCCAGGCTGGACTGGAGATGGGGTCCAACACACCCTATGGTGAGTGTTGATACTCTTGTTCTGAAAAGTATAATTTTGACACAAATTCATAAATACTGATTAAAAAATATGCATACCTTATAAAGACCTGTTGAATATCATCAGCATGCAATATTTTTAAACTGTTGTACATTTTGTGTATAGGAACAGCGCTCCTGAGGTGTGGAGAGGTTCAGAAGCAGCTCGGTAGAGCAGAGAGAAAGTTTGTCCAAAGCACTAACATCCACTTTCTCACCCCTCTGAGGAGTTTCACTGAGGGAGAACACAGAGCCATACAGGTAAAGTAAGTACATACACTCATCATGTTATGTCTTCTCACTGATGGTGTTTTTTGAATATCACATTTCTATTAGCCTTTTCTAACGTGTTTGTGTGTTTGTTCATAGGATGAGTGCAGGATGTTACTGAATAAGCGTTTGGATTTGGACATAGCTAAGTCGAGGTTGAAAAAAGCCCATGAGGCCGAGCAAGAGGCCAGAGTGAGTTACAGTGATGGTGTCTTGACCTTCACTTATTTAGAGACATAGACTTTAAGCCTGTATTTTCTTCTGTATATTCAATATACCGTGATAAATCCAGAAACACAGCAACGTATACAGTACATAACAGTATATTGTCTTCTTATTTGACCTCCCTGCTTGTTCCTGAAGAACCTGAATGCAAACCCACTGGAAGACAACTACTTGTCTCATGTCTCGTACATGTTCAGCTTCCTGCGTGTTAAATGGCTAAAGGTCAGTGGTGCTAAAGGGTTATGAATAATAATACACACAGCTGAACTTGTTTAGTCATTCATTGAGTAATTTTTCAATCCCTTTCCTCCAAACAGTTATGGGCTCAAGAAATCTCTCAGGTAAGTTAATGTTTATCTTTGAATTCATTAGACCTAAGGGGCATCATTGGAAAATGTGTTTGTCTGTAGGCAGAAATGGAGTTGAGGATCTGTCAGAGTCTGTTGGATCGCCAGTCAGAAAATACAAGACGAGTTCTGGAAGGAATCAGCAACACTCACGTATGTATAAACACACACACACACACACATCTACTCACACACAAGATGAATGATAGAAAGTAAGATTATGCCATGCTATCCCTCTGAAGCATGGTAAGCCTGTGTGTAATAGGAACTGTACACAGATTCACACACATAAAAATACCCTACTCCCAGCAAACTCCTATATTTGTTTCTGTTTTGGAAACTACATGTAATAATCATACAAAATTGTCATTCGATACTTTAGGTAGTAATAATTCAGTGTGCACATAAATTATAAAAAATAATGCATTAAAATTATTGCTTTAACTATAAACTCATGTATATTTGTTTAGCTAAACTTTTTTTTATTTGTCTTGGGCTGTTTTTTTTTTTGTCAGACCAACCACACGCGGAGCCTGATTGACTTTGTGGAGGCTCAGTCTTGTTACTTTGACCAGTGCAATCAGCATACACAGGAACTTCTAAAACAACTGACAAGGTTTGTATAGTGTGGCTTACAACACTTTAAGACTAGATCTTTTGTAGAACGTTAAAATAAATAAGTTATGGGAGTCTCATTATTTGTGTTTTGTGCTGTTTTTTAATCATTCTGTTCAGGCTGAGCTACAATTTCTAGCTGTCCACTGAAAGCAATGTCAAAAGATGGTCTTTTTTTTTTAGGTTGAAAAATTTGTTCTACTCTTAACCCCTTGTAAAACATCACATTAGGTGAGAAATGCATTGACATGTGGCTGGAACCAGAAGGTGTAAGTGCATGTAATAATTAAAAAAATGTCTGTTTGAGAAGCTAAAGAATGGCATGTTTTTACTCAAAATTCACCAGAATCAACCCCATTTGACAATAATGATGATCAGGATTATACACAGGCTGTTTATATATCTGGGCCCAGGGGCCAACAAGCTATGTGTTAAAAGCGCGTTGCATACATAGCACAGCCACCCCTGCTCAACCTCCTGAGCATTAAAAAAGATCAAGCTCAGGAATTTTTTCCGCTATTAGTCCTGCAATAAGCTTTAATATATTAGGTTTATAATTTTTGTTTGCTCAAGAAAGAAGGATTAAACATGAATGATTATTAATTTCTTTCACCTTACAGCATTCCAGCTGTGCTCTGCTCCAATAACTGGCAGTCACCATTTAGTGATGCAGTTAATCAGCCATCAACAAGCAACCATGAAACCAATGAGCCCATCAGGTTAAATCAAGTCACTTCAGTTCCCATAGTCGTCCATCATCTTCCAGACTTTGACCAAGACTCGTGGACTACTAATCCACCAACTGGAACTGAAAATGCAGTTTTCCACACAACTACCTGACCAAACAAATAACAATAACAACACTTTCTCCACTGGGAGCAATGTAGCAGGTGCCATTCAGTCAGTGATAGCCAGTCTCCCTCCAACGAAGCACTGGATCATGTCTGTATGTCAGATTCAGACAGCCATTCAACAGGTTAGCTCAGAACACAACAGCATGGTCTGCACACTTAACGTCAACTAACAGAATGAGTGCTGAGCCTCCGACTTCAAGACAAGACACCGTCATTCTTTGCAACAGATGCACCAGCCGATGGTGCAGGTATTAAAGTGACAATGCGACATTCTCAGCCGTCATAGCTCATTGGATCTACGAATGAGTAGCAGGCAGCCCACTGCTAATGGAGGCAGCTGGGGCTGCCTGTGAATTGAGCTTCAGCCGATTTAGACTAGTAATTGACATCATAGATTTTAGAATACACATTGTATTAGATACAATCAGTATGAAATGGTACAGTAAAAAAAAAATCCATAGAGAAAAGAATATGATGTGGTTGTAAAAGTGCTTATTTTTCTAAATGTGATCTAGAGCCACAATGATTATAGCCTTTAGCCATATTAATACATTATTAATGTTATATGAAAGATGTTTGGTATCAGTCCCCTTGTGTGGCAATAATGTTTCATGGCCTCAAGCAGCAAGTCAAAGCCAGACTGTTATATCTGCAGTGTGTGACTGCATGTTATTTTATTTTTTACATTGTGCAAATGGAGAAATCTAATCAAGCTTTGTTCTGTGTATTTGTTGGTGTGAATACATGCATTCATCTGTGTATCTATTTGTTTCTGTCCCGTGTCCGTCAGTGACCCACGTGCACCTTGTCCCTTGTGTCTGCAGCTCAACCAAAACTGTGACACCTTTAAAAAGAAGTGACTTTCAACAAGTTGAGATCATTTTCCATATGAAACATGTCACGTGTGTGCGTGCGCGTGTGTGTGTTTGGGAGCCCTGAGAGGTGACAGAACACCAAACTCAACAGGGCCTTTATGTTATAGCTCAATGCAAAATACTCTTCCACATAACTCACTCTGGGTGTTTCCCCCTACACACACTCAAATCACATACTCATTTTTACTCTTTCACCCCCTTAAAGCCCCAATGAGTTAAAATGGGTAGAAGTTTCCATGTGCAGATGTTGTTAATTTTCATTGTGAGGCTGTCCCTGCAAAATGTAGCACGTAGCATTGACCCTACTGATGTAATCACTCACCAACCAGTGCATAAAGATGTGTGTGTGTGTCGTTTAGATAGCTGCAGTATTCACAGCTGCCAGTTTCAACTGTGTGTACATCCAGTCATGTCTGACTCACGCGTTCAAGTTTTCATGTGGTAATGTGGAAATAAATATTCAAACAGTGATGTCATGTCAAATCGAATCAAGTGTGGACTATCTTTGTTCTCCGCTTGGGGTGTTTCTGTTATTTCAACTGCTGTTATTTCCAGGTTTTCCTAGCGTCCTGCAGTAATATTTTACATGTCTTCCACTAAAACCTGTTACACTGTGAAGTTTGTGATAAACCAAAAAACATGTTTGGTTGTTTATGACATTTACCACAAACCCTCAACACATGCACACACAATGAAATACAGCTGCATAATGTCTGATGAAAGGGTGTATGTGTATTCCTCCAGTATTTAGCTCCCACATCTTCCCTGTCAGAGGTTAGGCAAACTGATTAGATCGATTATGAGCAGGCTGTATGATACTGATCAGAGAACAGTCAGGAGGCTCACGGTTTTATAGCATCATAAACACTTGTATCGCATCAATATATCAGCTTTACATTCTTTTTTTTATATTGGGTCCCTCAAGGGTGCAGTCAACGGCCGATTAAATAGTATTTCTTTTCTGCAGATTTTATGACTCAGCCGAACATAAATAGATTCTCCTCAGTCTGTCCCTAGCTGCTCATGAGTGCGTATCCGTCACACTGACACAGCAACTTACAGTTCCAACTTATTTTTATAATTTCCGGCATGCTCCCTGTCTGACAGCAGCTCTTTCTCTCTCTCTCTCTCTCTCTGGCCTTCATACGATGCTCCTGTGTGATACAGGAAGGAAGGAGGAGCTGAAATTATGTTTTGCAGGTCTGGCTGAGATGAGTGAGTTATGAAAGCAGATAATGTGAATTGGGATGTTTGACGCAATAGTTTTCCACAAGCACAGACATTACATTTCTTTAGATAGGTGCAGGACCGTGTTTTATTTAGTTGATTTAAATTAAAGTATGGAGAGTATGGAGTCTTATTTCATAATGTTTACACTCACATTCTGCTAAAAATATCAGATTAAAACATTTTAAGTCATTTCTTACCTTGGGCAGAAGAAACTATGATTCATCCTGAAAGAGACATGTGTCTGTGTCAAATTTAAATCCATACAATAGTGAGACATTACATTCAAAAATAAAAATCTGAGTTTGTGGGAAACAGTCCCTGTTTCAGTGGGACGCCTAATACACATATCATCAAGTAGGACATTAATTTAGCAACACTGAACATTATTATTATTATATGTCTACTATATTCTTACAATAGTTGCTGTTTCCTGTTTGACTCTAAGCTGTATCTGAATCATATCTCCATGGTTTCCTCCCCTTCATATTGGAGACAAAAAAAACACAGAGTTCTCATAAAGCTGTATTGTCGACGTTGCTGCATTAATGTCAGTATGTGGTTTGTTCATCAGTCAAATCCTGTTGCTGTTTTCTACCATCTGTTTTTAGCCAGTGTAACTTCTGCTGAAAACACCCATTGTCCTGTTTTCCCTTGTATCACTGGTTTTGTCAGGACAAGCCAGACAACAGCATCTGCTCACTTCACTATATTCTGAATAAAAGGATCCCTTTCCTAAAAATCAAGCTCTCATGACGTCTATCACTGTCTTTTCCTTTTTCTGTTTGTCACGTTTTTAGCTTCCCCTCGTCTCTCATCAATCCTCCCCCTCGCTGCCAGCTGGGAGCGTTTTATGTGACAGCTAAACTGTAGGTGTGGTGTGCAGGTGGGCTGGTAAACAGTGTCTGGCGGCTGCTGATAAATGTAGCTCCTCTGTCATGAAGTCAGTCTCTGACCTAAATAGAGAGATGACCTATAGAGAGTTTAAAAAAAGAGGATGAAATGCCGCAGATAGGCACCACTGAGGGAAAGATGAGAACACTGCCAGTTTTTAACATAGCCTGCATACATTATACTCTATACCCTAGCTTGTGTATGCCACCTGAACTCATCTTTATTTTGCATTGTCTGTGACTTTTTTTTACTTGAAGTGAAGTCAAAGATAATTTTCTCTCTTTTCTTGACATAAACCTGCCAGCACCTACCTCATTGAGTTCCCGCGCTTCCATTACACTGTTCCAGACAGAGAAAAATCAGACGTAGTTACTGGCAGAAATGCTGACGTCTGCAGGGACAGCTCAGTCTAGGGTTCTCCAGAGAGTAGAAATGTCAGGGCTTTTCCTCTGACCTTGACATGTCCTGCTTCTGTTGCTTAACCCCAACACCTGTTGACCACAGTGCTCTGTCTGTACGAATAAGGTCATTAGGCCTCACTAACAGTCCAGTAACTCCCGAATGTTCCTCGCAGAATATTTGATCGACAGTGTCACCAGGCAACAGAATTTAATCACATCCAGAAAGCAAATTTGTCAGTGTCGCTTAGCAACTAAATCTAATTTCTTTAGTGGTAAAAACATACGAATTTCAAGCTTAAAATATATCCAACCTCCGCAATGTTGCAACTTTTTTAGGATAAAGGGTTTGTTGTTAATATACAGGCCAGGGAGTGACCGTGACTCATCAGTGAAAAGGTTAAAGAGTCACAGGGATTGAAATGTCTTGTGTGAACTATGTGTCTATATATTTTTACATTTTACCTGTGTAAATATATTTGTGTTTTTTCCCCCAATGTATTTTCTGCCTGGTTCTCTATTTTACTTCTTTTTTTTTTTCTTCTTCAAAGTGTATTTTAATAAAGCTCAAATATTTATTGAACATAGACTGAAATGTTGAAAGATTCAAGTAAAGGTCGAATGTGTTTTTTGTGTAGAGATTTTATTTGATGTAATGACCTTACAAGAACTATTCTTTGTCTTTTGTCTTTTTACTTAGTCTTTTGTTACTGAAACATTTTTGCATTTAGGTCGTTCTTGTTCTGCTTGGTGGATGTTCCTTCTCTCCTTCCTCTCCTCTTTTTATCCTTTCACCTCAGCTTTTCCAGTACCCCTTTAACTATCCTATCCTTTTCCCCATAATACCCCTATTTTTCACTCAGCTTGACTCTTGACATATGTGGAATGACCTCTGTGGAAGCATTACTCCAAAACTCCACAGCACCCCCACCTCTGTCCCACCCTCCTGAATATCCTCCCTCCTTCTTCCCTCTTGTTGGGTTTATAAGTCAGCACCTACAACTGTTGGTGCAGTGTAAAGAGCTTTTAGAAGGAAATTTCCACTGATATAACCAGATTATTTCATAAAATTCTTAAAAGTAGCACGTTGAGGGCTTCATCATGCGTGTGATCAGAGTCTGGCACGTGCTGTATTTGTTTGGCTTCGTGGTCATATCCTTGTGTGTGAATGAGTATGAAGGGAACTATGCAGACATCTATGACAATGAGATCTCTCAGGACCAGCAGGAGGGTGAGTTTTGTTTATTTGTCTTTCTGTCACTTTGTTTCACTCTTGTTTGAACAGATGGATCACTGTGGGAAAAAATGTCCTCACTTGCTAAATAAATATAAATTTGTTTGGATGAATTCTGTACTTTTGTTATGGAACTTTTTTATATTGTGTATAATAGAGTGTCGTGTGATGTCTTTCTGTGTATGTGTGTGTGTACTGTGTGTTTATTCATTAATACTGTAAAACACAGCCTATGATTTACAATGTATCTTCAATGAATAAATCCAGTAGCAATAAAATACCTTCCTGTCCCTACTGGTACTTAAATGTAGAATCAGTAGAAGATAAACTGTGGGGAGCAGAGGAATACCAACAGGGTAAGAAGGAAGTAGCATATTTCAATTTGTTTCATCCATAAGGAACAGCTCTTATGCTGTAATCAGTCCAGAGAACAGTGGTTGTTAGGTTAACTGACCAATACAGTGAGCTGTTTAACTTCCTAATCCACCAGTAAATTGTTATGCTCCATATTTTGAATCCTGATTATTTCTTGTCATCAGTGTCTGCAGGAGAAACTCCAACACCATGCAAAGCGGCAGACTTCTCCCGCTGGGACAAACTTTTTATTGCTCTGGAGGATTCCCAAATGAGGCAGAATATGCTGCTGGAGTCTTTGGAGCAATGCTGTGGAGGAATGGTCCATCTCAGGTCCCAGGTGGATAAGCTGGCAAGTGCGACATGTCAGCAACATGTACACAGCATGGAGTCAGCGTGCAGGGCACAAGCTGAGCAAATGAATCTCAGGCTGCAACAGGAATTGGAGGAGCTCAGGGAGGAGGAAGCAGAGAGGGAGGCGAGGTTAAATACTACCTTGCAAATGCTCCTGCGCAGTAACCATGAGGGGAATGTCCTTTTGAAGCGCCTGGAAGGTAGAGTGGTACCATCAGGAGCAGTTGACAGCAGGATGAGACACCAGCCAACACCAGCACCTGAGGGTTTAGGGGCAGCATTTAGTTTGGGGATGAAGCCATTCCCATCTGGCCTAAAGGAACAGGAAGTGACTGCACCACTGGACATGACTACAATTGAAAGGGCCCTGGTTGCCATAGCAACAGAGCTTGAGACAGTTCACCTGCAGCTGAGAAGAGTGATAGAATAGGAAAGAACACTAAGTAAAGGCAGAAGGGAGACATGAATTGCCCAGAGGGACTGAAAACACTCCAGTAATGATTATGATTTTGCACATGCTAGTTTTTAATGTTGTTTTTTATGTGTGAGCTTGTTTATGTCTACTGACTGTAAATGTACTATAAATGCTGTGGGTTCATTATAATGAATAAAAACTAATTAAACAACCTAATCAGACTCATGGAAAAGTTTCCTCCCTCCTCCTACACAACTTATTTTTAGAGCTGCTTACTTCCATGTGCATGCCTACACACTGATGTGTCTGAGTCAGTGCATGTGCTTTATCCTTTCCTGCGCATTCTCACCACTGCCTCAAAGTTTGTGTAGTTGTGGCAATGTCTGCAAATAACAAAACCCACAAGAAAGTGTGTCAAAGGCTTTGTATTGGGTTTAATTCTGGGCAAGTCTTCCCCACTCATTAGCTGCTTTAACAGTCTGTGTACTATGACGCCAGAGCTTATGATGCCCTGAGTATTTATGATTTGTGAAATCCTGCCAGAGCTATTACGCCACCGCCCGTCCGTTCTACTGCCACACACACACACAAACATTCATTAATATAAACCACAGAGTGGCTACTGTTAACTGGAGATACTCTCTGTGCGTATTACAGTTTCTGTGTGATATCCCCTATTCATTTTTTTGGGATTCCTACTTACGTTTTGTGGAGTTTTATTACAGCCAGATAGGAAATTGGACCGGTGAGAATGCAGAAAAGGGAAAGAAAGAAACAATGAAACAAGCAAAGAACCACAGAAAAAGAAACAAAAAAAGAAAGATGGATCAAGGGAAACAGATAAATGGCTGAAAAAATATTTACTCTTTACTTAAATAAAAGCTATACCTCAGTGTAAAACTATTACAACAAGTACGCAATATCCAGCAGAGGTACCGTCAGTGGTCACCTTTTTTCTTATTAATCTGCAGCTGTGTCGAGACCTGCAGCCATGTTCTGAAGTTTTTACTGTTGTATTAATTGTTACACCTTGGAGATTTGGAGGTGCATCAAGTGTAGTTACATGGATGGTAATAGATATTTTTCAACACACCCTTTTCACCATATTGTCCTCAGTGGTTTGTTGAATGCGGGGGCATTTGTAAAAGTCTCCATCTGTGCAGTGTGTGGAGGCTTTTTTTCAATTTTGTCATGTGTGGTTCATTGATTTTATCAGAGAGAAAAACAACAGAGGGAAAAAGGAATAAAAGAAGCATGTAATGAGAAAAATAGGAACGATCCAGAAAAAGAATTATGACAGTCCTTATCCATCTGACAGGTAGCTGTTAGACATAAATGCTGTTCCCCACATCGCACAACGTTGTATCAGCCAGTTGTTCCAAAACAGAAAAATAACCCACCACCATCAGACTTATTTGGCTTCCTTTCTTTCCGCTTTCCCTTTCATCTGTATCGTCGTCTGCCATCACTCTCCTTTCTCCCCTGCTTCTTATCTGTATGCCAAACCCATCATCTTCTGTCTCTCAACAGCCATTTATCTTCCCCTGATTGTGCGTCTTGCTCCTCTCCCTTGCCTCCCATCTCCTGTTTTTTTTCCTCTCTTTCGTCAGCAGCCAGACAGATGCAATCAATCCCTGGCTAACCCTCTGCTGGCTGGTCAAAGTGACTGACATTACACTCTTGTGAAATGTAGCCAATGTACACACACGCTCTTGATTATCAGTGGCTTCAGGAATGCATTGATTGAACAAAGTGATTTTAATGTCACATCACATAGTCACTACAACAGACAACACAATATTGGCACGTTCCCAAAATCAAAGAGGACAATACAAAATAGACCAAGTTCCAATAAACATTTAGCAGTCTCTTATGTACACTGGAACCAATTTCATGAAGGAAGTAGTGAGGGGAAGGAAAAGGTGGAGGAGAAAATGTGTCTATTTTATGGGCGAGTCCAGAATCTCCTCATACTCCTCCCTCTGGCGCCGCCCACCTCCTCGAGAGGGAAGTAGCTTCATTGCAATCAGCCAACCAACGCTCAGTATGACCATCACATTTCCGACAACCTCAGGGGCAGTGGGAGTCAACAGCATCACGGCTAGATGCAGCAACATAGCAACGGGTATCTCCAGGCTCTGAGATGCGGAGACCAGAGCTGGATGGAGTCGGGTTAGGGCATGTGTCATACCCAGAAAGGCTGCGACTGAGCAGGCAACCAGACCCAGAACCAGACCCCACGCTGGGACACTCATAGGCCAGGACCAGCCCTCCTGGAGCAGGGCCAAGGAGGCTGGGGCGAGCAGGCAGCCGGTCCAGCTCACTGTGAACAAAGCTGTGCCAACTCCCACCCTCTCCTTCAGGGAACGATACCCAACCAATGCCAGAGCCATCCACAGTCCTGCAAGTGCTGAAAGAGACCATCCAAACGCACCCCTCCAGAACACAACTGGGTCAATTGGTGAATCAGAGTTGCTCTCATCTGCTGTGGGAAGTAACACAAGCCCCAAACCACACAGTCCTGCAGCTATGGTAATGCCATCAGCCAGTCCCAGCCTCTCCTCCAGCAGCAAGAAGGCTAGGGTCGCTGACAGAGCTGTGGTCGCCAGGCGCCAGGTTGTTGTGGCGTCTCCAGGAGAGATGAAGGTTAAGGATGAGTAGGCGCAGCAGAGGGAAAGTGAGTAGGCGATGCCGTAACAGAACAGGCGTAGACGATAGCCCTCTGGTCCGAAAGGATTCTCCCCCCTGTACAGTGGTATGCCCACAGAAAGGAGTTGGACGATGGATCGAACCAAAAGTAGAAACAGGGGGCCGAGGCTAAAGCGTTCAGTGGCCAGACGGGTCAGAAAAATCAAACAGCCATGAGCCAGTGCCGCAGCAAGCAGCCCCACCCAGGTGAGCCGAGACGCAGACACAGATGCCTCCCCAAAACTGGCCAGCTGCTCCCCTACCCCTCTCCCAGACCCTTTTGGTGCTTTGGCTCCTGCCTCATTCCCATCTCCTCCCCCAGCAGCCTGAGGTTTGTTGTCTTTGTCTTTGTCTCTAGAGCCAAAAAGAGTCAGAGGCCACCTCCTGCTCTCAGTAAGCTGTTTTCTGTCTGATGTCTCCTCCAGGAAGGAACCAAAGTCCTCGAAAGACGGAGCATCATCATATCCATCATCTCCAGGTTGGGGAAAGTGTGTGTGCACTCCAGGTTGAGGGGAGTAGGGAGTGTGTGTAGCATATTTGGCTGTAACAGTGTGAGGGTGGATCTTCACTCTCTTCTTCGAGCTGCCCAGCAGGTGAGTGGACTCCATTTTCAATCTTCAGAGAAGACAAACACCTGTGAGCACAAAGTAAATACATTTTAGAGAAACATACAATATGTATTTTACACACAGTCTAGCAAACCTTCATTCTTCATCTCTCTGGGATGCTGCTTCATATCTCATATATCTTTAATATCCAAGATAATAATAGCAGTGACTCACATCTTCCCATGTGCCCCACGTGTTTGGCAGCAAATACATCCCAGCTCTATGGGTCTCAGCAATCACCAGCGTAATTGTTTTTTGTGTGATGAAAGTTCACATTATGTCCATATTAGCCAAATCCTACACAACCATAATGGCAGATTAGCAAAGCTATTAGCGCCTCTTAGTCTTCTTGAATAACACGACCTTCATGGTTAGAGATAGTGAGCAATGACACTTATGTAAGCGAGTGCTTCCCGTCTCCCTTTTGTTTTATCTTTTTCTGGCTGTAGCTGTTTTTTTCTGTCCTTTTGTCTGTCTATGTCTTGTTCCCTTTCACTTCCTCATTCAGTACTTTCAAACAGGAAAAAAAAAAAAAAAAATATATATATATATATATATATATATATATATATATATATATAAACAATATTAGATTTGTTAGTGTTTACACACAAAAAAATTGGATAGGAAGCCATTGTCTCATTAAATCTACCTCCATGTCTGTTACAACCCTCTGTCGCTCTTTCCCTTTTCTATCTGTCCCTTTAACTTTTCTTCTCAAGGTCCTGCTCCACAGATGACTAACCTAAAACTGACAAAGTATTAACTCTCTGCAGCAGAACAATATGGCTATGCAAGTGCTACACGTCACACTGCTGCATTTTAGGTTGTACAGCACTCACTAGTTCGCTGGTTTCTGTGAGATTGAGCGCCATTTTTACATGATCACATGTTTATCCATACAGAAGCATATGCTCAGTTATTTCCCTGGAGTTTAGAGGCGTTACTCAACAATAACTTGACTACATAACAATATATTTTTCATTATTTGTGGAGATTCTTATTCATCCAGGTCACTGTAATCCCAAAGGTGCAAGTCAATCCCCAGGAACTGATTTTACAAAACACTCTCAAATGGTGACAATGATTGATTTGGAAATAGCAAATGAATTAGCAGTTCCCCCAAGACTCTCACATGCACCTGCAAGTATGGCATTTGTTTGATTAGTGAAACATATCAGCATGAGCAGGAGGACAATTGTCTCATTTTGCAAACCTTTACTTTCAATTTAAACTTTAGTTAGTAAAAATACTTCTAAGATCACATGACAATCACAAGGACTGGGTGAAATGGATGGAATCTTTGACAATGATAAAGATAAGATAGGCTGTTTATGGATGTACATGCATTATTAGGTTACTCCTGCTAATTTGACAGCCAGAAAATAAAGGTACTGTATATAATGACCTAAATCATCACATCACTAGACCTTTTGTGATTTTATTTTTCCTAATCAAGGTCTTGCAGAATGATGTGACTGCAGCAGGTGGAGTAAAAGCCAGCTGTTTTGGCAGCTGGCTTCTGTTCCTCTCTGTTGCAGTCCTTGTGATTTTGGCATGGATTATGAATTTGTGGCTAATTATGCAGCTTTGACTCTGGAAATTGGAGTAGTCCATGCATGTGCAAGCTTGAGTTGCCCTCTTACAAATCACAACAGGAGTGTTATGGTGTAAGATTTCTCCCTGGTCATAAAGGTTGGTTTTGAAACTCAACCTCAAATATTTTGTGTACGAAGATGGTGAAATATGAATCTGAACTGAACTGACAATGTAAAACTGTAAGCTGCTTGAAGCTTAAAACAGTAGACACAGGCACAGAGTTTGCACTGATGACATTTGAGAAGGTCCAGTCATCTACACTCACCAAATGTTAGATGAAACCTAATCTGCTGTTCTACGAAACACACAAAGAACATAAAGAGATCAGGATGTTCCTGTCTGACTCGTGTCTGTACGATTTACCATACTGGCTGATGCAGCTTGCCTCCGCAGTGCTGCTGCTGCTTCTCCTCTCACAACCTTGTTTCACACCTTGCACAACCCAAAAGTGAGCTTCTATGAGCCAGCGCTGGAACTGTATGACGTGAGAACATTGGCAGATAAAGCTCAGGTTTAGAAGATACAGTTCTTCTGATGAAATCTGGCAGGAAAAATTCAACTATTCACTGTGATCCATGTGCATTTTTAGGTATTTTTTTTATTTGATGAACATACTCTAAATGCTTACATGACGTTGACAACATGAATATATCGGATCACTTCATGCATGGTAATCCTACAGTTTTCATTAATAATGGAACAATCAAGCAGCTGTCATAGCCTATAATTGATTGTCTCTCATAATATGCATAATATAATGTTTTTCAATGTGAAATTACTCTTAGTGTGTTTAGATTTTTAGATTTTTTAAAGGTTGTTGCACGGTATTATGTAGTAAATGTATGGGTGTTTAAGTGAGGGTCTGCGTCTGTAGACCGGTGTAAAGGGAGATGTTATTCTCAAGGTTATCTAGGTTCCTTGTTGATGCGCCCCTGTGACGCCTGCAGGTTGAAAGCATACAGAGATGCTGCATGAGATGTCGCTTTTCTATTCAATTAAATGGTCGTTTTGCATGGTGGGACATTATATCCCTGCTTGGTCCAACGCTGTAGGCACCTACCAGGATGACGGACAGAATGAAAGATCTTGTTACCAGCTATGAAAAGTCACGTATGTGTTGTATATGTGACCCACGACCAATTCTTGAATGGCGAGAAACGCGCACTCGCTCACTCCTTATGTGCCCGTGAATTGGCACAAGGAAGCTGAATCGATGAGTTCTCAGACAGTTCCGCAATTAGTGGCATGCTGTAATTTCATGTTGTTGCATAACATGGGCCAATCAGTGCACCATCAGGTGCGATTTTTGAAGACTACACCTATCGTCAAAACTCACCTGCTTTACCGCAAACCAGCGGATCCCAGCGGGTTAAACTTTACCCTCGGTCAGCTTCAGTCATTTACCGAGCACCTCCAACGCTCCATCACCTCTTCTTGGCCATTTGCGTTCCCCTCTCTACTCCTCGTTCTCCTGCGGCAGTCTGGAGCCTCTCTCAAGGGCACAGCGGCGCGCCTCAGTCAGACCAGACCCAACACATGCGGCCACCTCACCTAACTCTGCGGGAGGACAATGCGTGTTTTATAGCGACCTGCTGTCAGTCCATCACTATCTGAACACTGATACGCCAAACGCCCCTCCTCAGAGAAAAAGAGAGAGGGAGAGAGAGAGAGAGAGATTGGAGGGAGGAGAAGGGGGTGCTGATCATAACGTCTGAGCATGCGTGACGTCCACTGAATATCAGAACTGTGCCCCTGGTCATTTTTATCTACCCACTGTGTTTGTGTTAGAGAGGGAGAGATAAAGAGGGAGAGATAAATATGATAAGCGAAACTAATCATAAAGGATAAGAAAAGTGGAACTAATCTAAAAAAACTTTTTTTAGGTACACACTACACATTGACACACAGTCTTCAGTGAGAAACGTGAGAGTCTGTGTCTGTGTGATGATCTTCTGTCAGTGTGACATGAAATTTTGATTAACTGCACAGCTAAATTACAATAAAACAGCCTTCAAACCAGCTCCCACGTCCAAAGATATTTTAATGCTATTATTATTTAAGGCTACGCTGGGCTCTTATGTTGCATATTCCTATAAGACATAAGTATGTAAGAAACAGCAAACACAATGCACAGAGAGATTGTAGTATAGTGGGATGACAGGGGCCACAAACTCATTTTAACTCAAGGCACCCGATATGTGTCCATCTGGCCCTGATTGGCATTATCTTAATTAAATATTTTCAGTGTCAGATTCAAAATGTATAAGAAGCAAATAGATGTAAATCAGATCTAAATGAAAAAGGCAACACTTGCTGCGTGTTCTATAATAAACTACAACAACTGCAGTAATTGAAAGAAAACATATAATTAGATCAGACACATTAGTGAGAATGAAGGGAAAAGTTAATGTCATTCACTCACACTCACTCACCCATTGATTGAATCAGCCTGACCCCATGATTAGCACATAACTAAGAGTTTGAAAGTTATTTCCTGTTTAAACATGACAGTGTCACTATGCTCAAAGCCAGGACTTAGAGCAACTCCGTGCAGCTTCACTAATATGTAAGGCCTTTGCAGGAAATTTGAAAATGCTATAGCAGCACATTAGTAAACTCTGGAAGGATATTCTAACAATCACAAGTTCAATCAATTACTGGTTCTAAATGAGCTTCTCTCTCTCTGTCTGTTTCTGCTGTTTCTTCCACTGCTTGACTCACAAACCCTGCACAGTCTCACTCACTTTCATCTTACTGAAACCTGACAGTAATTGCTTTGACATTTTGCTGCCATAACACTTGTGTGCTCTGCTCCATTTCAATCTACATTAACCTTTGCCAAATGCAGCTGGGCTCACTGTTGTTTAATAAGAGGCCCCTGGCTGCTTTTACACTAGCCTACGTTACACTGACTCCTCCGCTGGGATGCTGGGGGATGCACAGCAGTCAATATCAAGATCAAATACAGTTTGTACCCATGAGCACATGATGAAAACTAAAATACTTTACTCTCCATATTGGCTAATTGGTCCAGATATTTAGATTAGATAAATAATATAGTCCCTACATATCAACAAAAACCTATGGAACAAAGGTCACCACGTTCTTTGTGCCTTCAGCAATCAGGACAGTAACTGTGATACATCATCATATAACATCCTAAATCCTTTACATAAGCAATGGAGACAATTAAGATCCAGGCATCTGTCATCCAAAAGATGCTTTTAATTTGGATGACAGTTTAAAGGTGCAGCAAAATGTCAATAATCAGAGAATATATTAGAATTAGATTAGATATTTCATCCCAGAAGTTTTCATTTCCTCTGTTTGCCATGGTTTCCAGACACATGCTTGTAAGGCAGAGTGAGAGTACCAGTCTTCCTGCTAAATATGCCAAATAGACTACTGATATTTCTTTCTGCAAAACACTATCATACATTATTTAAAAGTGCTCATCCATGAAGATTCCTTCATTGCCAATGTCCACTGTGAAGACTAATGAACAATGCCTACTGTCCACCAACCAGAACATTTATTACAGTCTTGTTGTAGAATGTATTTAATAATGTATTTAAATGCTCCTATGTGAAATCCACTTTTCTGTTTTTTCCCTGGAAAGGACATTGATGGCTGCAGCAGGAGAAAACAGTGATGATCTGGACCAATAAACCAAATCAATTAGCTGAAGCTACAAATGCTAAATTTCAGAGCGTTGAGGAACTGCATAGTAAGGGAGAAAATCCATGTTTTTCTCGCCATGAATGACACATTTTGCATTACACATGGTCATTTAATCCCTTGTTCATGTAGAAATATTGAAAAAGTGCTGAAGTCATTTGGGATACCATTTGTGATTAGGAAATGCAAGCCTTATTTTGATGCACCATTAAAACTCTGGTTTCCTCTTCAAAGGACACACTCAGTAATAATCAGCAATATCAGAACAACATTTTGCTTTTCAGCAGTGCTTTTACAAGTTAGTGTCTGACTGGGCTGTGGTGGTGTGTGGCAGCTTGTGGATGTTCGTTTTCCGTTCATTTTCTAGGTTAGTCCTCAAAACCTACTGATTTAGAAAACAGAATGTGAGCGTTCTCTCAGGAGCCCCGTCCTCTTTACAATTCACAAACAGCACTATGGAAATCAGGCTTGTCAGACTCTAAACCTGTACTTGTTTGTTCATTGTTCATTTAACACAACTGGGGTGGTGTCCTGCCCTGAAAAAGCCACCCAAACTGGCAGTTAAAATAAGTTCAATTTGGACTAATGGAGGTGTGATAGAAAAAGTTAATTTGCTTGTGTACTGATTTGGAAAGGGTTGGTCCTTTTGTAGAAGCCATGCTTAGAGATATGCATGGTGTTCTTTCTTTCTTTCTTTCTTTCTTTCTTTCTTTATTTCTTTCTTTCTTTCTTTCTTTCTTTCTTTCTTTCTTTCTTTCTTTCTTTCTTTCTTTCTTTCTTTCTTTCTTTCTTTCCATTTCTCTTAGGATGAAAGGGACTATCTAGTGTTTCCATGGTTACTGTGAATAAGAGTACATCAGACCAGGCTATTTAGGGCGCTCTTTAAATCCCAGCAACTACTCTGCCAGGCTTTAGGAATAGGCTCATCATATTCAGACTTGAAGGCACAACCTCCAGGGAGGAGTTGGTGACTCGCTGTGATAAGAATATGCTAAGTGCAGCAGACCTAAGCTGACAGCAGGGAGGAAGTAGAGAAAGAAGAGGAAGAAAGAGATGGCAGCTGTAGAGGAAAGAAGAGGGAAATGATAGAAGGACAAAGGAAAAGACTGAGAGGTCTCAGATGAATTCAAGCACAAGTCAAAATCAAGAAGCCTTCTGTACTGGCTGTCTCTCCTGCTCCATTTCTGGTCAATATGAAATAAATTATAGAGTATGGTAAGAACAGAGTGGCAGCTGAGAGAGAAAAGTCAACTTCAAGTGCCCTAAATTTGGGTTTCTTTCAGTAGCTTCTGCAGTCTCATCTCTCTCATTTTCTTCCTCTGTTCCCTCTTTCAAATGCATATTCTCTCCCTTGTTTTTCACATTTGCACATACACACACATGACACTGAAGACATTGTAGTCAGCAGTCTGTAAGTGTAATTTTACCACTCATGGACTAATTTACAGTTTTAGCAGTTTAATAAACGGGTTGGTATATTAGCTGCATATTAGCTGTGTTACTTTGGACGGTGGCGTTTAGGAACTGTAAACAGGATGTCATTATTCAAAGCTCCAGGTCTTGGATGTTAGAATGCTTGTTCTCATTACAACAGAAGCTGATGAGTGCAGGAATCAGTGAACTGCAACCGCACACAGGGCCCATTCATCACCAGGCCTCTGCCTTTGGAAAGGAGATGCAAAGGATTTGTGTAAATAAAAGTGTAAAAAAAAACACACCAGGGGAAAGTGGGAATCTGGACTGCATGATGGTGTGTGATAAAAAAAACCCTGACTGTGTTCACCATTATCTGTGTGTGTGTCCAGGGAGGGAGGTGGATGTGACGGATGATGACTGCCTTGTTCGCAAGTGAGGTTGTGATAGACTGTAATCATTTTTCCCATGCTACCACTGCACTCTGTTTCTCATACATTTTACATTATTGTGGTTGAAAGGAAGCAGGAAGGGAGCGCGGGAGACACATGTGGATACTGGAGTCAGAAAAGGGGGAGAGAGGTAGCTAGTTTAATAATAAAGCTAGTGAAAATACTGCAAGCAAGGTCAGATTACATTAAAAATAGAGCATGCGTACAGTTAGTCAACAGCCCCAGAGATGAAACAGAACAAAGAATTAAACAGACCTTTATTGCATAGCTCTCAATATGTCAAATGACGTGTTTCAGGCTAAAGAAAAAGAGGGGAGATGTCAAACGAGTCCTTGCAACAGTCATCAAAGGACCCTTGAAGCGTGTCGGGCCTGCGTTTTCCCACAGATGAAGGTGTTTGTCTGTGCTTTTGACTAGTGGCACGATAACCTGTGATTACTTTGACTGTCTGAAAGGGGTTTGCTCCACCAGTACTGCACCAGACACCCTCTGTTTCCATGGTTACAGACCCAGGAAAAGTTTTTCATGTTACGGTGGATTATCTGATTGCGTGAGTGCGTCTACGTATTGCCCTGATTGTGTGTGCATGTGCCAGAGGTTCTCAAAAAACTGCATCAAAACTCAAAATATGAGCAGCGAGAGCACAAAAATAGATCCAGAAAGTCTGACGCAGATACCGTAGAAGTCTATTGGTTATATAATTGACTGCACCATGCACACTTAAAAAGTACGGTATAATCTCAAAGAAACACATTCATGAACTTAAATAGTGGGGTAGATTTTCACCTCAGCACAACAGAATTTTTAGAGAAGACATTTACTGTTGTTAAAATTGAAATCAGATCAAAACACTGCAACATGCTGCAATGTCCTGTGCAAGCGTATGTCTTTTGACATGCCTGAGTTTGACAGAATATGGTTGTAAAAATGTAGGCAATAAATTAATAATCAATCAGACCGTATGTAATAAGTGGTGGCATGTAGTGCTTAATGTGCTTGTTGCATCTTTTAGGGCTCAGTTGTGCAGGAGCCTGCCTCTGTGTGTAAGTGAGGGCAATAATACCCATGAAATCCTATATACAGAAAATTAAAACTTTAACTTACATTAAAAAGTGAAGCTCTGAAAAGTAGCCAGAGGCTTTGATAGGAGAATCACTGTGCTCATAACTTATATGTTGTTATGAAAACCCTTGTGTTTTTATACAATAAATACAGTGTCAGACAAGTAAATGATGATAATTAGTATGACCACATATTATTCACATGCTCATGATCTTTGAATGTTACCTGATGTGTGAGCACAGTTATGAGAAAATGAATAAATAGACAGAAGATATACATTTAGCTTGTTTTTCTTACAACATCCTCAAAATGTTCCTCTAATTTCAAAATCATTATGAAAAAGGTCCGCTTTGTTGACATTTATTTTCTTGATATTCCTGGTACACATGGCACCTGAAGGACTTATTACACCAACAATTAGAGGATAAGAACATCTCAATATTTGTGTGTTTTTTGTGAAATAACCCTGAGGGGACAATCTGGCTGCAGCGTTTATGGGCAGGGTGTGCTGTTGCTATGGCAAACAACAGTCCGTCTGTTTGGCAAAACACCACCTGATGCATTTGTTTGTGAGTGTGGTGTCTGTGTGCACGTCACTGCCTTAGCTGTTATTTCATGCAGAAAAGGTGCACCCAACAGAAAAGATTTTTTTGTTTTATGCACTCACTCTCTCTCTTACACACAGGTGTTTGATATTCACTTAATGACCCTCAAGCAGAACTAATATAATTAACTAAAACTATTGTTTCTCCTCTCTGTCTCTCTCTCTAGCATTATCAGGTCATGGGCGAGCAGGAGTGAGTAATTTGAGTATATCCCGGCTCTGTAATTGGATTTATGCACATCCAGCTCCAGCCCAGAGACCTCATGGAGAGAAATGTCATAGGTTTTTGGCCACACACTCTAGTGGTAGAGATGAAAAAGTGGGAGATATAGAGAAAGCATCAAGTATAAGTCTCAAGGGTCAAAGGTCATTTTACAGGACTAAACAGTTGGAGCTGTAGCTGGAGTTCATTACAGCTGCAACGATTAGCTCGGCAATAAGTCAATTAACTGATCAGTTCATCTAAAGAAAATTCACCATTAACTATTTGGAAGATTTATTTAGAATTGCAGTTTTTTGAGAAACATTTTCCAATCCCAGCATCTCCAGTGTAAAGGTTTTATAAAGCTGTTTTTCATTGTCATGTATAATATAAAAATCAAGATATTTGAATACAGAAAATAAACTACCACCTCTTCCATTTACAGTCAGTTACCAGTTTATTAGGCCACCTGTTAGGTTATGCAGACAGGTGTTTATAATATATTTTGTTCAAAACTGAACATTATGTAATGGTGAGGTTTATTTCAGAATTGTTGTATTAGACTGCATTAATTGGTATATACACAGTATAGCCTAAAAATAATAATATAAGATATATGATATAATCCACATATCATATTTATGTAGGAATACCTCTCCCATAGTATTAACATTATTTTAATCTCCCAAAGTATTATCAGAAAGTATTGATGTATTGCTTTTCAGAAGATTTGCATGTGGTATATTTTAAAAGGCAAATATTTGAGGAGCAGAGAGATAAGCGGCTGTCTCCCTGCTCATGTGCGCCTCCCCGTGAGTGTTGGGTTTGCGGGGTCCTGCGGTCCCTCCCTTCCCATGCTCGCCCCCCTGAGGCGCGCGTCCGCCGAGGCCCGGTGTGTCCGCCAGGGGGCAGCTGTGTCTCGGTCTGAGGCTGCGCCGCTCCCGCTGCATCACAGAGAGGAAAATACCACCAGATGGCGGTTTAGGATTGCTGCTCTTCTCTCAAGGCGCGGTTCCGCTCGCACGGCCAATTTTCAATATTAAAATACGCCCGATATTAAAACGAAAATCGATTTATTATTTCGGCAGGTGATAATCGATTCGGCGATGGTCGTTAAAGGTGAGTGTCTTGTGTTTTTGTCGTGTTTTGTGTGGTGGGAAGGGAGACGGAGCACAGATTAAAGATGGTGGACACAGACAGGGAAGACTGGTTGGTTGGGGGATGGGCGCTAGCGGCTAACGGAGGTGAATGTGCTTTCTCTCTCTTCCTCAGTTACATTATAGCCTAGCAGAGCTGTTAGCTTGTGAGCTAGCCCCGAAATTTCGGCAAGACAACTTGCAAGAAGGGCAAGTGGTTGCCGCAGCGCCGGCCCGTTTCGCCACCGGTTCCCACCTGGCGCTGGAGTTTGGCTTGTCAACAAATAAAGAGCCATGCGGTGTGACGTGTTTTTTCTCTTTGCAAAGCGAGATTCGGAGCATCACCTTCTCTCATTTGCACAGCCGTAATGTGCCTGTACAGTGTTGCCCTCCTGGCGTGCGGGGCTTTCTTTGGTTGGGTTTGTCATCTGCTCAAACGCTGCTTACCACGTTGTTGCTGACTTAGTTGTTGTGAACCCATGGCACCTCTGTTGTTTGCATACTCAGAGACGTATAGTGTGAGATTAAAACGTGCTACTCCCCCCCTCCTCCTCCACCTCCTCCTCCTCTGTCAACATCAGCATCCCAGCTCTTTCTTGCCTTCCAAGTTTTCAGAGTAGTGGTGACTTTTCACACGGCTAATAAACAGGTTGCTCGTTTAATGCATTGCACTATATCGATGCTTTTAACTGCAGTATTTGCAGTTTAAACTGGTGCATGTTTAAAATTATTATTATGGCGCTTCTTTTCCCCTTCCCGCCCCCTTCTGTGCGGGAAACAGGCAACACTGAGCGGGGAAACATGACTCACATTAGGGGGGATGGGCTCCACCAACCAGCCCTGCAGGTTTAAACGGGCTCCAGCTCTGACTCCCCTCCCACAGTGACCTATGTGCAGCACACCCTGTGCAGTGTAGTTACAGGGTGGTCGATAGTGGGTTAGAGTGCCTCCTGGCAGTGTGCATGAATCTCAGATTGTTGCATAACTGCTTTGTTTACAGTCAGCCATGTGATTTGTCATCCAGGCCGACTTGTTGGATTGCTATCTGCAGCCTGCTTGCCTGCCAGCTTGTCTTCTTTATCATTCAGTGTTTTCACCACACACACACACACACACTCTGCACAAATCACATTTATCTTTCAAAGCAAGTTTAGAAATGCATGTCAAACATTGTGAGCATTGCATTTGCATATGTTGATAAAATGCGCGCATAGTTTTATTGCTGTGGTGTAGTTGAGATATTTTTAATTATATTATGAACACCTGGCACATGCAGAGTCAGAGTCTTTACCAGCTGTTGGTATATTGTTATTAGACAAACAACTCCATAAACAAATTATGAATGCACGTAAAATGTAATTTGTTGGAAGGAAACAGTTGCTTAGCAGAACTGTATATTATATTTGTCATGCAGCGGTATGCATTTTCTAAGCGTATTTAGTATGTTAAAAAACTATGAACATTACATCTTTTATATAATTATACACAAAGCAGAAACACCTCATCTGATTGAGTTTGACTGAATCTAGTGTGTAAAATGAATGAAAATACTTCAGGATATTTGTTTTCCTATTAATATTTATAGGTACAGATTAAGGTTTCTGGCAAACTAATGCAGACAGAGGTGTTAAAGTGATATAAATGCACATTGTATTACATTAGAAACCTTTATAATTTCAGTGTCTTAGCATTATATATTATTTTCTTAAAAAGTCCTGATTATTTTTATACTTATTTCACAAACGGCAGCTATAAGAAAAGAATCAGAGCCACCAAGTGGCTTCAGTCCCGTTAGAAACTGAAAGGTAAATTAATCAATTAACCACAAATTTACATGAATATGTTTAACTTCCTCCTAGTCAGCCAGGTGCAGCATGGCAGGTAACACTGCCTATTATTATAATAACTTTTTTGTTTTATTTTTTTTAATTTGTTGTGGGTAAACCTTTCTTTAAAACCTTTGCACTGAATGTAATGTGTGGGTTTATATATACGTTTGTTAGGATGGTGTAATCATTTATGTCTGTGTAAAATGAAAAAAATTTGCTCATCAGATGTTAGTTTTGAAAATTATGAGTATACCTCCAGAACTTTTTTTGTCAACCTGTGAAAAATAACAGTTTCATTCATCAGGGCCATTGGGTCGTCACCTCCCAAACACAAGCAACACATATATACACCGTGACCTTTGACCTCTTCCATGTAAAGAATCACAGGAGGCCTTATGTTTTGATGCTTGAGTGCGGTGCGCTGCAGAGGTTGTTTACTTTTTCTTACAAAGGATATTTCCAACTGTTTGTTCCTGTAGTACTTGGATTTCCTAACGTACATAATCACAGTTGTAGTACAGATAACTAGCAAACATTAAAACATAGTTTATTTGCTCTTATGCCAAATATAAGTGCACTGAGCTGTAGCTTGTACTGAAGAAATCGTAGGTGGACAAATTGCTGTTGAATGACTTTAATATCAACACAAATTTCTGTATCTGTGGATCTGTGCTGAATATTAAGTTGTGCCCTTGCCTTGGGGATTTAACATTTTAAAGCTGACATTCACTGAAATGTTTTGCTTAACTTTGTGAAAGTGGCTGATGTGAAGAACATGTCATTGTTTAAACCTGTAAATAACACAGAGGATTAACGGAAATGGTGAACAGTCCCTCCTCCTTCCTCTATCGCTTAAATAGTTTGGCTCTTTGCACTGGCTCTTCTCAGAAATCCTATACAGCCTGAGAATAAAGGTAAATAAAGGTGCCCTTCAGTAGTATACACACATCATGTAATTTTAAAGGTACTAATGGGTAGCAGTGAATATTTAATGGATATTTTTTTGTTAGTTTTTAAAGTTTTGAGGAGATTTACTTTATAAAAGTATCCTAATAATGTCATAAATATATTACCAAGTGTTGTACAAGTCAAAGATTTGAATTGGAAAGAGGAGACCTGGGCCCTGTGTCAGTTGTGCCATTTGATAGTTCCTAAGCCAGAGGCTCTCAACGCTCAGCTGCGGTTTGCTTTGTGTTAGAGCCATATGCTTATAATGACACGGCTCAGGAGATTATATAATGGGTTTGACATTTGTCGGAGCCTATTACACACTGACCTTGATTCAAGATGTTGGGTATAGAAAGAACAATATTTCGCGTTCATATTGTTGACCAGCCTTTGACAGTTTTCAGCACAGTCAAGGGAATGGGAAAGAAAAAAATAGATTTACTGCCACATGCCCTCATTAGTCAATCTAAATATATTTATTAAACCACATCTTTAAGCACTGAAAGTAAACCAAGAGACGCATTGTGATTTGAGATAATATGAATATCCATCCCTCCGTTATCCTAACTGCTTGTCCTCTTAAGGGTACAGGTCGCCAGTCCATCATAGGGCTGTCATACAGGACACGTTGACATCTATGGGCAATTTAAAGTCACCAGCTAACCTAACATGCATGGTGGGAGTACCCACTGAGACACAGGGGGAAGAACAAGTGTCAGTGCTAACCACTACATAATTAAACCAATTATTTAAGATCTATCAAATTTTCTTAAATAATTATGAGATCAATTCTTAAATTGCACATGCATATGGATTTAACACCTCATTTTCTTTTTCTTCTTGAACTGAAATGATGGTTTTCCAGTAAAGTGTGTCTGTATGTGTGTTTGAGGTTATCTTTGTGGTGTGGTTTTTTGTTGTGTAATTATCTGCATTGCTGTTGTCAGACCTGTTCATTGTCACTTTTCCTTGTAGGGGTAACTTTAGGTCAAGTCGTGAGTGAGATTGCTGTAAAGTCAAACTGTTGTTACTTAGCTGCAGGCTCATGTTGAAGTGAGACTGTAAATCAGTGTAAAAGTTGACTGAAAACCAACTTGAGTGACTAAAAGAGTTCCTTCTAGCACCACATCTCTTAAATTGTTGCACTGAGAATTCTGGTTTCTGGTGTTCATACAGAACAGTGTTTCTATGTGTTACTGCTTTAGCATAATATGTCGATTCTTTGGGCACATGTGCACATCATTATATAATCACAAAGACATCAGAATGAATTTAAGCCTTCAGTTCTGACCTTTATAAAGACATTGCATTTACACAGAAACGCTCTTTAGTGTGCTCGTCCAGTGTGCGAGCTGCTCGGCCAAAGAGGAAACTGCATCAATAATGATAAGTGTGCATTTGGGAATATCATGGGGATCTTGGGGAATCCACGTTGCCATAAATGGTTTAAATATAAATTTACTCATCAAAGAGCTACATTGAAGTCATTGCCCATATACTCAGTGGCTGATATGATGCAGTGTTCTCAGTTACAGTGGTAGCATGTAAACTTTGCATATGTACTGGCTAGAGACTTTTCCCTTTAAGACCTGTTTCTACACATCAGTAAGGGAAACATCAAATTGAGGTTTCAGACACTCGATAATCCGTGTGATATTGCGTCACCACAGATAACCGTCTGGGCCATGGGATGGTAAGCAGGGATCTTTAAAGCAGGGAGCAGTGTTTGTGGGATTGATGGCAGAAAGTAGTGCACATGCCATGTATACTACTCCTATTCTAGTACAATACAGGAAGCTAAGTCTATATTCAGCAGGTGTTTGATAACGTAATGCTATTCAGCTGTCAGGTTGAGCAGTAATGAGTGTGTCATGTTTGTGTGCGTAAATGTGTGTGATCTCTCTCTGGTATTTCGACATGACTCAGTTGTTGCTAAGCTGAGCAAGTTACTTTTACCTGCCAGCTGACACACAACTGTGCCTTCTGATCCAGCAAAGGTTTCAAGATTCAAGAATGGGGGAAAACAGTGTTAAGCCTTTCTTTTCTCACAGTCTAGACATCTGATTTTTACCTTTTATTTAGAATAATGTTGTAACCTGGAGCTCACTGGAACATTCCCATTCCTAGTTAGAGAGCATCATGACCTGAGCCCCTGATGCAAAACTATTGCAAGGTTTTACTCAAGAACTTCACATTTTTTGAGACTGTGATGCACAATGCTGTAGCTTTGATGCAACTACATTTTTTTTACAGTTGTTTTAACAAGCTACATTGAAGTTGAAGACTTTGTATTTGAAATGCAAGATCATAAAATTCATTGGCTTGTTGGTGTTTAAAGTAGAAGCAGTATGTGGACCCTTTCAATGGTGACAGGGACGTTTTGTCACAGTATACTCAGTATATTCTGCTGCTAGTAATAAGTTTTTTTTTACATCAGCTAAATTTTAAATTTGACATTTACTGTTGTATATTTGCACTCGAGATTCACTGTGCTACCTGAGCAGCAGACTTGAATACCTATTGACTGGGCCCATAAAATTCAGCCAAACAATGGCTCCCACAATGACATGTAAATCCACAGAAACACAACACAAAAATAACTCAGAGTAAGCATGATCATTCTGAGTGTTAACATAATCTTTGATAATGTATTTGCTTCCTGTTTACCTTGTTCAAACTGCTTGCAACCACAAACATTTCCTCTTCTCTGTCAGCAGCAGAATAGGCTGAAACATTTTGTTGTTATTTCTGTCACTTGAAAAACATCCAATTAAAATGCAGAGGCAGCTTTACAGTTCTGTTTATGTAAAGCAATGGAATCACTGTTATTTGCCTGCTTGCAACAGAAATGTGATGTCTGAGAGTGTCTTCAGCCTTTAAAAAGGTAGCATGAATCAACATGGCATATTTTAATAAATTTATTATAAAATAAGTCACATTCAGTGTTAAAAGAGATTTTAGACTGTGCAATTTGGCATCTGTTTAAGCTTTACTTGTTTCCCACTGTGTTTGGATGGATGTTTTGGTGTGTGTTATCTGCTTTCTGCTGTTAGGGCAGCTTATGAAGTGTTGCTCCCGCCTGTGTTTATACTGCCTGTTCTGTTGATACTGACAGCACTTTTTTACACTAGCTGTAGATTGGAATCCTTATTAAAGACTGAGCCTCAGACAGACAGCTCAAAGAAAAGACTGCCACCAGTGCTTAACTCACACTGAATGCCTGACAGAGTTAAAGGTGCCAGAGTGAACCGTTGTTTGATGTAGCTGGTGTATGTCTTTGTGTATTTGTATTTTTATAACGTAAGCTAAACGTTATTTAGCTGGCAACATAAGAAGAGACAACACGTTTTGCTTGAAATTTTTGCAGGTTTAACTGTTTAACACGCCGTAATGTAGTTGTAAAAAAATATAAGTAGAGTTTTGCAATGTATTTAACTTTTCTCATATCTTATCTCACAGATAATCAACATTATAAAACATTTCTATTACATACTTTAGTAATTTATTAATCTAAATAATAATAATAAAGCTGGATTATGGTGTCTTATAAGTATTTCTTAAATATTTCTATACTGCAGAATAAAACATTTAACTGGCCTACTACTTAGATATTTCAATTAGCTTATTTGATTAAACTTTATAGCAGCTTTCTGTACAGAACACTGACAAGCTGATAAGGACAAATGTAAAAAAACAAAATTCTAAATAGATATAAAAATTAGATATATAAAATTATATCGATTATATAGTTTGTAAGATTTCAGCACTTTCAGCTGCTTGGAGATCCTCGGACAAGCTGTTCCAGCAGCTCAGAGCATGAAAAAGTGCCTCACCAAATAGTGTACATTTGTCAGTTTCCTAATTCCTGGGTGGAAAGAATTTCTTCTACAGCACTGGCCAACTGTATCGCAGCAAAGCGAAAGTCCTAGATCTATATAAGCACTGATTGAGAAATGTGAATGTCTGTCTCCTACAGGAGTGCAATCCCTATTTTAAAGAGGTTATGATACATTATTGATCTCTTTGTCAGGCACTAAACTTTGCCTCCAGTTTCAAAGCCAGAGGTTGGTGTTGTGCTTTAAAGAATCTCCAGATGATGATGTTTGTTTGAATAAATAAAACCATGCACTGGCTTTGGATTTATGTGAATCCAAATGTGTCAGAATAGCTTAATCTAAATTTGGCATTGGGCCAGATCTGAAATTCCTTAAGGTTTTACTTATACAGGGGAGGGAAAGAACGGACCTTATCATCTGTGGCAGTGTGTGTTTCAGTGGTCAGTCCTGTTCATATACATTCTTTCTTAATATTCACTCACTGGCCTGTGCTAAGCCAATTTTGTGGATGTGTAGAGTGGAAATGAAGTTGTTGCAAAATTTAAATAGTTTGCCAGATTTTTACTCTCATAAATTGGCCTGTGCACATAACTGAGGTCTGGAAAAGTCTTTTAAAAGCAGATAATGCCTTTGATTTATGATCAGACAGTTTGAAGTAATGCGTCACATTTGTCCACCGAGAAGATAAAGTGGAGATGTGACACACTGACTTCATTGATGACGAACTTATTTTGGTTTTGTTCATTTACCTGCTCTGAGACATCATTCGTTTGACCCATCTGCTCTTTCAGCTTCTGCACAGAGGATTAAAGACTTCACTGCTGACATTGACTCAGATTATTTACCTGTAAACCTCCTTCCTTTTTCCATACTGGCTGCATATAATCTTTACAGTGTTATCCACTTATGAACAGTCCCAGCACAGCACGAGACAAACGCTCTGCACACAGCTTCTTAAAACAATCAGTTAGTAACAGTAGCTGATGGACTACCAACATAATTTCTATTTGACTAATGTGAAATATTGTAGTTTAACTTTAAACTGTTTTGGTTTAAGGAGCAAAGTATTATATTTTTATACCTGTTTTATGGAAGTTAGTATTTGTAGGCTGTTGTTTTGAGTTTGTTTAAAAAGGTGACATTGAAATTGTAATGAACCAAATAAATAGTCATAGAACAGTATAAGACCATCAGTTATGTGCTATATTTATGGGATGTCAAATAAATAGGAAATGCATATAGCAAATTCTAAGAAGTTTCATGTTGAAATGTCGTATTTTATCCATTCAACAGTCCCAATATTTAGATGTGAACTAATATAAAACACAGACAAGCAGCACATTTTCACATTTAAGACTTGCAATTGGATCAAATTTGCCATTTTGTTTGGTGAACAATCATTAAAATCACTGCAGAATTACCCTCCATCAGATTATAATCAATCAAGCAGCTGTTTCAGCATTGTCATGGACAATAGATTATGACGGCAGTAATAATAGGATTAGAGATTTTCCTGCATGTGTCTTAGCTCCTGCCACAAACTCCTAGAAATCTTATGAGGAAATTGGTCTGAGATTTCACATTATTTCTAGACTACATTTTTATAAAAACGTGAAAATGTTGATCAAAGATCAACAGTCAAAAGCCCAAAATAATTTACTATCACATAAAACAAATAAAAGCACATTTGAGAAGCAGGGAACAGATAATCTTTGACATTTTTACATAAAAGAGTTTATTTTTACTTGTCCCTGTGGCTTTAGTGACAAAGCTAATCCCTCAGGAGAATACGTTTATCTCAAAACATTAGTTTTTGTATTTATTTTTCACTATGAATCCAGCCGGTTGCTGTTTTTTTTATTAAAATTTTCTGATTCTCTTTCTTGCTGTTTGTTTCTGACACCTGCCTGAGATTTACATATTTCTTGAAGCACTGTTTTAAATCAGCCATCTGGTTCAGTCAAAGCTCACTAGCTTCCTCTTCTTATTCCCTCAGTATATGTCTGGGCAGTCGTTATTACCCTCAGCTGCCACTACATTAGTGTCTTGACATCTGCCTGCTCAGATTAGCAGGCTTCTCTAGCTCTGCTGAAATTGTGTCTAGTGTGCCACTAGATCATTAGGAAGTAATAATGACTGTGAGAACTAATGGCCTCCTCAAGGGGTGTGTGTCAGTCTGTGTGTGTTTTTGTGTGTGTGTTGCCCCATTCTCTATTTTCACCCCCACTATAATGTCCGTAATAACCATTTTCAACCAACGCAGAGTAGGTGCTAGTTTTGGTTCTGGTGCTAGTGCTGATTCAGAGTTGGTTCAATGTGCAAACCCTCTAAGAATCAGTTTGCTTTTCCATACGGTAGTGAGCCACCTTAGAGATCCATGTCATTACTTTACTGTACACATTTGTATACATCCGCTTTCACGCCAAGCAGAGCAACAAGCACTACAGTGTCTCCGCACTGGTGTTGCTCCTGACTTTACACCATCCAAACACTACTGGCCCAACACATTAGCGCTGCTTGTTGTGATGGCTATAGATGGCAATTTTTTGTCTTTACAACACTGGGGTTGTTCTTGGTGGTCATGATAATCCCACCCCCACCAACCGATGCAAGCGGTTTTTGGTTCTAGACCAGCAAAGAGTGGGGCCCACTCTGAAACCAGTTCTAGTGGCCGAGCGCCTGTTCTTTTGCTGTCAAAACTCAAAGAACTGGTTCAAAATTAAGCACCAGCTCCGAACCAGCCATGCAACTGTCTTGGTGGAAAAGGGGTTTATGAGGTCGACAGAAAATCTGGGCCAAGGTGAGAGAAGGAGCCCAGACAGATGAGAGACGAACAAATGGGGCTTTTTCTCCTCTACTCCCTCCCCCCTGCTGCTGCTGCTGATCTCTGCCCCTCTGCACTGCTGTCACACTTTCTCCCTCTTTTCTCACCTCCTCCTATTTGCCCCCTCGCTCCCCCACTTCTCCTCACTCTCTCGCGGCTCCATTTTGCATCAGTTGCAGCCAAGCAGGCAGCCATTGCACAGAGAGGGGGAGAAACATTGTCTTTTCTTGCCCTTATCCTCCTTTTGAAAGCCTTTCCACAGCCTTGAACTTTTTTCTTATGATCTATTTATCCTTTTTTTCCACAGAGGTTGTTCTCAGGAGAAGGGGAGAAAATCTATTTTTCATTAGCGATCTTATCAGTTTGTGCAGTTCACACAGCATCCTTCCCTCCGCTCTTCTTTTGCTAAGATCAGGCTTTGAAACAGAAAGCAACGTACGGATGGCACAGATGGCTGTGTATTTGCTTGTGTGTAAGAATATGACTGCATGTCCAAGTCTGTAACTTTCTGTGTCATATGGGTAATCTCCCATGTGACATAATCATAATCTGGTTAAGCCTCGTAGCCACAGTTGGCCTGAAGGCTGTTCGACATTATAAGGCCAAGTTCTTTGGCCCCAGTATGTATGGAGTCTGGCAGCATGATAAAGTACAATTATTGTCCTGGTGGTTCAGCTCATAGTAGTGGCCTAGAGGGACCGGTTCACAGCTTACCAGGCTCTTACAAGCCTTTACTGTGGAGTGATTTTTTTTAAAGGCTTGAGATCTTGATTTTTTTGTAGTTTAGAGTTTCAGTTATTTTGATGTTAAATGTTTGGGGGTTTTTTCTATCAGCAGAACAAAACCCAAAGATTCTCCGTTTCTCAACTTTGAGAAATTGGAAACGGTGGATATATGGCACAAATCATTTTTGTTAGATGTTGTTGGCAGCTAATTTGTTATTGAAATGTGTAGATTTTTCACAGTATACACATGTACTTGTCTCAAGGAAAATAAGAACGTATAGGAGCTAGAATAGGAGAAACACAGATGTTGTCAGTAGCACTAATGATGGGTCTTTATTGTTCAGTTGCCTCAGTAACCCTTAGTAGTGACAGTGAACCAGCGTACACAATCTCACACATTTTCACATTAACACCAGTGATTTTCCTACATTAAATGTGTTGTCAGTGATGATGCCTTCTGTGCCCTTTAGATTAGTTCCAAAATGTTTCACTGCTTTGCATCTCTGCACAATGTACTGTAGGTCCTTTTTTTACACCCTGGTAGCCCAAACACCTAAAGATCTGTAATGACACATCTGGCTTCCAACGTCTGGCCGTGAACAAATTCAGTGTTACAGATAGTATTTGCCTGGGATGAGCAGACAGAAGAATGCATTTGAGGCAGTAGGATGATTTTTTTGCAGCAATGAGTACTGCCTTTAATGTAGACACTCTTTACACTGCTGAGATGCCCTTGAGCTAAATACTATTGTAATGCAGTTAATGTTGTGCTTGTGGAGATTGGCAAGTCCACTCATCCATCCTCATGTCTGCCTCAACTGCACATTTACACAAATACTTCATTTTTAGAAATGAAGGACATGTATTTCAGTTATTCCTTATCTCATCTTTTGCATTTTAAAGGCTTTGACATCATCTTATTCCCATTTTAATTTGAGTTGTCAAGTGCTTGATTTAAATCATCATTCAACCAAGTTGGAGCTCGACCACGGCTGTCATAAAATGCAACCACACAGAATCCCGTCACATCGTGTGGTTAAGCATTAAAAAAGACATTATGTGTTTGCGGTTTAAGAGGGCATTTGAAATATATGTATTGCTTAATTTGAGCCTTTAGTCTGCTGAGTAACAAAGTTGCTCACACTTCCCATTTCTAGTTATTGGTGCATCGTGCAGATCATGCCGTGTTCTGCCTGCTGTTGTCATCTTCTGTTTCGCTTCCTTCTCTTAAGCAGATCAGTTACAGATCTCCCAGGTTATCTTTGTGCTGGCTAGGAGACATGTATGTGCTGACATCACACACAAAGAAGGATTTTTTTTTGGAAAATATTGGACAATCGTTCTGAGCAGCAGTCGAGTACAGTGCTAGAGGCACATTATCCCAAATCTTGATTGATTAAAGTGGGAAATTTGTCAAAGCATTGTAAGTTTCGGGCGTGTTTATGACAGATGGAACTTGGTTGTGTCACACTTGTTCCTGCAAACACCAGCAACTGATCTATCTGCCAATCTCATGAAGCCGCTAACAAAAACATACTTTGACTTAAGCTTGAGCCAATCCTAAACCTGACAACATGTCTGGAAATGAACTCTTATAATTTAATGAAGGCTTTAATTGTATTTCATTCCGTGGTTTGAATTTGCACGGGCACCATACAGGTTACTGCTATCTTCAGCTGCTAATATACACCCAGTAGAGCTTGTGTTGAGGGACTATGCACATTCATCGTCATGAAAGTAGACATGGCTTAAGCTCTTTTATTAGGTTGCTGTACAAAAAAGACTCCAAGGCTACCACAGTTTTCAGACTTGAACCTTATTAATAAGTGAATCGTGGAAGATCAAGCTGTTGGAGAAAAAAATATTTCTATGAGTCATTAAGACTTTATTTGTATTATCTTTAGCTGGGTGCATGTAAAGATACTGCCGGACTTTTTGAACGGCTGAATAGCAGTACCTCAAGTGAATAATGAGCTTTAGGTAATGAAAAGCGGTTAGTAAGAATTTGTTTGTATAACTAATTGCCTCCCTCTGTCTCTGTAGTATTACTCTGATTAGAAAGTTCACATATGAAAGATGCTCACACTTTTCCATCAATATGTGTCCCTATATGTGAATTTTTTACGTTTCGACTCTGATGTATTTTGCAGATCCGAACTGTGAAACATGCTGTCTGTTGCAATCAGATACCAGACTGTTGAATAAGCACTACCCTGTGTGATGCAGCAGGACGTCTGCCTGAGAATTAAAAAGATGGTGCTCGGTGAGACAAGCAGAAAGATCTGCCATAACTGAAATATTTAAAGTTGGCATGATTTACTAATCCTACTGTTGCTTGGACCCTGTTGGTCCTGCAGCTACACAGTGTTGAAACTGAGCAGCTTATTCAGAGTTGAACTGTTGACTGGATGTTGGCCACTCACCAGCGTGTTTTGTAGAGCAGAAGAGTCCTCAGATTTACCAGTTTTCTTCCACTGATTTGTGATTACAGGCAATATACTATTATATTTAATTATAGAAGCGCATCATATGTCACTTACAAAAACTGGTTGTCATTCACAGGACAGCTAAGCATTTTCTCTTATTTCTACTCCCTTAATTATATTTGTATAGCAGCTTACAGCATCTTACAGGATATAACAAACACAATGCACATGTCTTTGGGCAGTTAATTTATTGAAATCCACACAATATACAATTTAAGATTCATAGATAGATTCATTATATTTCACATAATCAGCAGTCAATTACTCAGGTTATTTGTCTTACTTTCAGCCTCTGCGATAGACTTTGCAACACATAACTATTTGCCTGGAGGGCTATGTGGCACATAACCAGGTGGTTGAAGCAATTACACACTGTCTGCAATTTGTAGAAAATAACAAATTAAACTCTGATAGTGATCATTAATCTTTTTTAGATTTTCTATATTTATATTCTGTCTAACATCTTTTATGCTAACCTTAATAACTTAATGTTGTATGTCTATGTCAAGGCACATTTTTAGAAATCACATGCGTTCTCGATATGCTCTTTCCCATAGTATTTAGGTGCCCCACTCTTATTTTGAAGTCATAGGTTAATTATTCAAGCAAGTAGAACCACCATTAAAGTTACTTGAAACCATTTAAATCAATTTGGCTAAACCAGTTTGCTACACATGAGCCCCCATCATTCCATCATCCACCCTCAGCATCGCTTTAGGGATAAACCATAGATGAGTATGGAGAGCACCTCTCTCTGCCTCTTCTTCGGAAATCAAATGTGGCAATAAAAGTACACTTAAGAGACCACAGTCTTCCAGGGAAGAGATGAAACGCACCACGTGGTTTACAGTTACAGATAACTGCTGATTTGGGTGAAATATCCCACAAGCTGTAAGCAAGATTTTTTTGGGGGAGTTTTGGGGGAAGTAGTGAAAGTGGTAAATTTCCACTGAATGAAAATTGACTTAATTTAAGGTCTGTATGGGGTATGTTGCTATGGCAACCAATCTTATAAAGATGAGCGCTTTTCAAAGGGTAAAAACTATTTGTGCAGACAGAACAGTCGATTGGTTTTTAATAACTGAAGCTGTCAGATTATTGTACAGACCACTTTTGAAGGTATCCACACAGAGCAAAAGAAAAAGGTGTTGAAGTTAATCTACTTGACCTTGAACTTGATGCATCAGCTCAGCAAGTCAGTGACATAGTCAGACATACTGAAGTTAAGCAGCTTTAGTTTGTGCCAGTCAGTTAGAGCTCTGCAGAGGGCTACATTTGCTGGGCTTGTGGATGTAATCTGAGGAAAGAAAAATACTTCTGCAGCGTCTCACAGTTTCATTTTCTTATGCACTTTGTTATTTTAATTATGGGCTTGTGGCAAAGTCAAACAAAATCTTGCACATTTTAAAGTTTCAGTGAAAGGCACACCCAATCAAGGTTAGTAACATGAGAACAAAAGCTAAGATCCTTGCCATTTGTTCTCAAATTATAGACTTGTCAACTGTTCATTCATTAAAAAAAACATTCTTGGTGGACTGACTGTCCCATGATCCCTTAGATGATCATAGGAAAATCCCAGACTAAATTGTTCCAAAAATGGCTTAATCAGCAACTAGAGATAATCATTTTCATATAATTCTTATCTATCATTTGGCCTCTTTGAGCTATTAAATACATTTTTGGGCAAATCCTGACATTGGAGAGTTGTCACAAATTACCCTTCTACACTGTGCCTAAATAACTAATACATTTAATTAGATCTTTGGGAATTGATTTTCATTCAGTCCAATAAAACCAAAATTTCAATAGTCTGATTAAGCAAAACCTTTATGGCAACATTTATCCAAGGGCATGCTTGAAGTCAGCTGGACAGAAACAAAATGGCATGTGAAAATAATTAGTGTTTAGTTCAAACTCTGCATGAGAATTAGACTTGTGCTTCTTCAGTTTCAAGTATTGTCAAGTCAGATTTTATTAGTATAGCTAGGGGGAAAAAAATCACAAATATCCCTGCTTTATAATCTGCACAGCATATTACACCTTTGTCCTCAGGCTGTTGAAGCCATTAAGGAGAATCTGTTTGTGCTTTCACCATCTGCACACTTTTTTTTTTTTGCTCTGTTGCAGCTCACCTACCTGAGGAAAGACAAACATTGTAAAAAGGCTGATTGTGTATTGTGACTTAATTAACATGACAATGAAGCAATTGACTTGCCAAAAGCCAGTCACTGACTAAACAGACTGCAGGCCAGCTTTTTTTATTCAGCAGCAGGGTGAAACATGAATCTCATTAGTAGTTCTTAGTGGACTTTAGTCATGAGTCTTGAGTTGTTTGTTTTTCCACATTGATGGTAAATAAATGATAGTGAAGTGCAGTAAATGTAAAACTACTGTTCCATATCTTGAAGTAATGATGTATTAACTATAGACAGATTAATTGTATTAATTAGCAACATGCAGTATGTGAGCAGCATTCCTTTTTGTTTAAAGTGAGGTTATTTTTCTGTCGTTATTAATGGTGGATCTTTCTGTTGTTCTGTGTCACAGGCTTCAGCGTTGTAGGCCACAGTGTTGGAAACAAGCATACCAGACTCGGGTCTCTGGAGATAATGGCCAATTATAGCACATGCAGTACAGGTTATAGCTGTCAGAAGAATCGGTCAGTAGGGACCACAACATCAGGAGTGTGTGTGTGTGTGTTAGCTGAGTTTTCAGAAAAGTATTTGCAACCCCAGCTCTTTCTATAAAACAGACTGAGCTGAATACAGGTGAAAGCAACCATCAAGTATTTATCACCTTTATGTGGAGCTAGTGTGACCAACCTGCAAAACAAAGAGAGGTTTTCGTAGGGGATCAGGTAATAAATAGCACATACAATTACTTCTTGTGTTCTTTGGTAAAAGAAAAAAGGAGAAGCCTTTTTTTGCTCAGTGGTATATTTCTTATAATGTAATTTCTGTTGTTTTTTATTGTTTTCCCTTGAAACAGAAGCAGTATTTTGAACATCAGATTTATGAGAAATTATAAAGCTGATAAAAACTACTATGCTATTTTCAGCCCTGAAAATCTCTTTACAGTTGAAGGACCTGAAGTGAAATTAGCTTCAGTGAGAGGTGCTCTGTTAAACCTAATTTATGCTTTTCTGGCAAGGTGTTTTGTCTAACTCACCACAGACGCCTCTGGCATTGAAATTGATTTATTACATTGAATAGGATTTTACCCATTGATTGTTGCAGCAGCACTTCATCTGTACCTGGAAGCATCACACATTTGCTGCACTTGATGTTACTATTTTTAAACTCACCTCTTCTTGTTTTCACTATCAGTAACCTCTAATGACATGTTTGGTGGAGCTTATGAGCCTATACATGCAGCTGCCAAAACACCCTGATTTGGAAGTGTGCACCTCTCTTTATCAGACTGAAAACAACGTTACATCAAAAAATACAAGGGGGTGCATTGTTGTTTCAGCAATACAGGTGATGAAATATAATAAAACTAGTTTAAGTAATCCAAGACATTGCACAACAGTTAATAATAGTGTATGTGTTGATTGTACAACTTCATAAAGTCATTACATTGACAGTTATTTAACGTAAACTCTGTATAATGCTTCCGAGGTGAAAACGTCACCTGTCTGTGCTGTATTTTGATATCTTGTAAGCTTTTATACACAAATCCATTCTTTCATCTGCAGTTGCCAATTTTTCAGTGTATCACAGCTACATTAACCAGCACCTTCCCCACCAACATGACTCCTTGAATTGTTTTGACACAGCGCAAATGTCTGTGTGAATGCAGCCTGAAAGTTGAACTTCCAATCTGACCGAACCTATTTAATGAACTGAAGGTTTTGTTAGTGCGCTCATTGTGGAGGCAGCATTTACATGATCATTTGTAAAATTTAAATGGGATTGAATGATAAAGGAAGCACCAATCCCGTTCTACTTAGTTCTGTTATGAGCATCAATATATAGTTATGTTGTGAATCAAACTTTCACCAGTGCTGGAGGACTCTTGTTAGACTCTGTTAACAAGTCGGATTTCATGGAGCCCTGATTGGATCTGTAACTCATCCAGTTCTCCTCTCCCACCCTCACCGTGGTCCCTCCTGTCTCCACTCAGCCAATCAAATATGCCGTCACCGCCGGGCTTATGACCCACACCAGTTGCTATAGCAACGCCGGCCTGCCTCCCGGAGAACATGTCATGCATGTTAAGTGGTTCTCAGATGTTCGCTCGTTGTCTCTCTGTCTTGCACTCTCTCTTAAGTAGACACAGACGCACAGAGGATGAAGTGACAGACCACAGATAGTTTTTGTTAAGGTGTTAGGTTTGTTTTAATGCCTCTGCTTAACCTCCTTATGTGTTTGTCTGGTGTTACATGCTGAATATCTCACCAGTAAATAAAGTTTTGTTAATAAAGTGCTATAGTTTTTGTGTCTATAATCAGAATGAACCTCTTAACCGTGCATATTCATTTTCATGTTACTTGGACTGTTCATCCGGTTTAAAGTGGGGAAAAAAGTTTTGGGAAGTTTTATAATTCAGAATTTTAATGCCTTTAAGTTATTTAAGGAGGTGAACAGTTTTATCAGAGAACAGGCTCTCCTTATCCTGTTTGGCACTCTCTGTGTTTACACGTTTACGCACATACAGTCTCTGGTGACAATGAATGTTTAAAGTAGAGAAGCTGCCCTGCAACCAGCCGTCTACATTCCTATTCCCACTATAATATTTCTGTGCAGACAGGGTGTGGATGTGCAAGTGCCTATGTGAACAAGTGTTAATGGAGCACCCTGGTAGCCAAATGGTTTCACTGGTACGAGTCCGGCTGGGGATCTAATGATGGAAAATGACATGATGATTTAAATATTTTCTGTTTTTATTATTCAAATTTGATGTACTTGTTAGAAAAAACTTGACATTTAAATTGGCATTTCCTCTTGAACTTGCATGATTACAGGTGTTTATTTGTTTGTAGAATCATAGCATCATGTTACAACACAGTGATGTTTTTCACAGCTCTGTGGCTGTAATCAAATAAATTCATATGGTGACAGTGCACCAAAGTGTACTATACTAAGGTAACAGAAAATTGGCTCTATGTGTATAATTCCTTGTTCTTCTTTGGCAATAATGTCTTGCGATTTTAAAACTAGGATTTATTTAATGGGAGAGTTTGTTCTTCTTCATGCCATTAGAGTAAATGTAATTGAACCGAGACCTGGGTTGAAAAAAAAATGTGGTGAAGTAAATTCAGTTGGCACTTTCTATTTTATCCTCCAAAAATGAGCTATAGTTCAAGAAGCTCGCTGCAAATTATTCATAGCCTCCTGTTGAAGCTGTTACAGTCGTCCGTTTGTGCGTGTGCGAGAGAGACAGAGAGGGATAGTGTGAGAGAGCCAGAGAGAGTGCCAGTGTGTCAAAGTGAGGAAAGCCGATATACACTGAAGATTATATAGTTGTTGGTCGATAATGGATCAGGCAGGCTCCCAGTTTTCTCACACACACACACACACACACACACACACACACACACACAGAGTCACAGACACACACCCTTTTCCTGTTCCTCTCTATCTAACTCAAGAATAAGAAAAAATGACAAGAGAATTGATTAACGTGTAGTTGGCTTCAGTAATTGTGGAGAAAGATAATCCCATGATGAAAGGAAATACTCATTAGGATTAAGAAAAAGCTGATGTATAGCTGTGTGAGAAATGGTGACGGGGTGGGGGCTGGGGGGTGAAATTACATAATAGCCATACCGGGTCCTCTTTTTTAATGCTCTGTCAGTCATCTGATGCTGCACAACTGTGACTTTAAACCACTCACTTTGCCACAGGATGTAATTGCTTATCATTAATCAGTTATAAATGAGTGCTGATTACCTGTCTCAAGTGTCTTTGATTGGCGGAACCACATCATTTCACTGTGCATATGGTGTCTTGGATAAACTACAGTTAAACTGCAGCTGGCTCTTTGAATGATGTGAAGTGTTTTAGTGGGATTAACATGCAAGTGAAAATCACTCAAAAATGAACTAAATGAGGTGATAATTCATCAGCATCTCATCATTGTCCTGTCACTCACTACCACATCTACCTTCACATCACTCTCTACTAACAAGTGCTGCACAGGTATAATTTTGAGGGTTTGTTTTACTTGTAGATGCTTATGAAATTAAAAAGTGTGTAATGTGCAACCAAGGCAGCGCAGTCAAGCCTGATGACCCCTTTGTAGATTAAGGTCTGTGCAGCCGGAATATCAAGTGCCAGAATCAATCAGAAGTGTGTGTGCACGTCAGATCCCACCATTGACACCCCAGTCTCTGTGGGCTCTGCTTTTTGAAGTTCCACTGTGGGAGTTTACATCAGCTGCATGATGACAGTCTTGCAGTGGGAGAACAGTGACCCAGACATATGACTGTGTATGTGTGAGTGAGTGAGAGACAGAATGTGTAGTTCAGTGTAGTGAAACAGAGGGCTTCCCTGCCCGTGCTGTTCTTCAGTACAAACACTGTGTGGAAGACAGCATTTAAATACACACTCTCTTAGCCTGCCCCCTACTGTTGCCCAGACTTACTTTCAAACACACACATATACACTTGTACACACTCTGGGGAAAATACGCCACAAAAACACTTTGTAGGTGAATAGAACTGGACTGGAACTGAGATGTGAGCTAAATGACTGTTTGGGGATTTTTATCTAAGCCCACTCTCCCAAATTAAAACACACTTAAGCAGTTTGGAGATAGACTTTGGGCAGAGGACTTTGTGGATCATACTGCCTCTTGTGGTTAAGTAGAGTATTGCTCCACTTCTACGCTTTGCTCTCATTAGCATATGAGCAGGTCAGGAGTTAATGTTATGATTAAAATAGCTGCAAGTTATTTGAATGAGAATTTGTTCTCATGGTCAGGTCAAGGCATTCAAAGATTGAAGAGTATATATTATTTACAGAACCTGGGATTTTTTCACACCTTGTTGGAAATTATATTTAAAGCAAGCTTTTTTTTTTTTTTAAACAAAGACTCTTTTACTGTTATTGTTAATTACCGAAGGCAACATTTTCTGTAATATTATCTTATTGATTTGAGTCATGTCTCCACTTACAAAGTTTTTAAATAAGTTTTGACTTGATCACACTCTTTAAATCAAGTAACTTTTTTAGTTTAGTGGATTGTGATGCATTTTATTGGGACTCAACATGCTGCTGATTGTTTGTCCACAACATTACTGTGAGTAAATCCTTCCTACTCTTGCCACAATTTTTTGCTGTTGTAGTTCTCAAAGTGGCCAGTTGGTGTCCTCCTTTCCTCATTTCCACCTCCACAGCCTGATACACAAGAGAGAATGATTGAACTGTCTTTCCATGCTTTTAGTGACATTGTACAGCCATGACAGTTTGGACACTGAGCCTTTAGACATCATATGACTTGTCAGGTGTTATTCATGTGGGAACTATTCAATGGTCACTTATTTGACTCCTTAACAACTTGACGTCTTACTTTAAACGGCTTAATCAGGGTTCTGTTTGTCCATCTTCCAGCCAGCTGTGCAGCTTCAGAAATCATGTATCATTAATAATTCTTGACTAATTAATTTTGAAATGTTTGTTTTACTAATACATTTCTCCTATTTGCCCTGTTTTTCTTCCAGGCACTGAAGAGAGTTAAGTGCAGGCGAGTTTGTATTAGAGCCTCTCCTACCTGCCCCCCAAACCATTCCCCCAACCAAGCTGCTGTCTTGTTCCTCCATCTTTGAGCCTAAAACAAACTCAGTCCTGAAGAAACTCATAAACACAGTTCCGTACCTGAACATCTCCCCAACTGACCAGGATGATCACATCGGAGCTCCCTGTCCTGCAGTGAGTGAAACACTTGAGTTGCTCGTTCTCTTGTACAAAATGAGTGTCTACTCAAGGACCAAAATACATGACCTTTTTAGTAATGTGTGAAAGCACAACTAAATGTGTCAGTGTTGTATCTTACTAAAATCATGACACACATTTGCCTTTGTGAGCATTAACTGTCATTTTGCAGCTGAGCATTTAATTTACTCTAAAAGAGCTGAATTCATGTGGGTCATACTTTTTTTACTCTCTCAGGGACTCATCCAATGAGTCTGGGGCTGCGGATACAGTGGGTTTAAGTATGAGCATGAGCGAGATTGAAGATCCAGAGGTAAAAGGGAAGAAGAAGAGAGGGAGGCCTGGCAAACAGCTCCAGGTAGGAGTCTCAATGGGAATTCATGTTTGTGAGTCTCTCTTTTTTTTTGTGTGTGTACATAAGTGTGTATTAAGAGTCTAACTGACACATCTGTCCCCACAGTCATCCAATAAGAAGCCTAGGAAGTCACCGACGGACAAGACTGTGAGTGTAGCCAGAGGTCGAGGGAAAGCCAACGGTGTGGCTCAGCATAATGGAGACGGCGGCGACCCGGTCACTTTATTTGAAGTGGTCAAACTGGGCAAGAGTGCCATGCAGGTTGGTTTTAGAATCCAAACTAATTATTTGGTCAAATATATTCAATAGTTTTTTGCTTCTCTCTCTCAAGATATTTTTTCATTCATTTCATTTTTAATTTTCATTTCAAGTATTAGACTCAGGTTTACCTACACCTTTAATTAAACAAACATTTCAAACCAGTCCTGACTGTGATTTTTAACGAGTGATGATGAATGTTACACTTCTTCGTTTTGGTATTAAGAGCACATTTGTGTTTGCACCTGTGCTCCTGTTTTGTGTTTTATGTGTACAGTCTGTTGTGGATGAGTGGATCGAATCATACAAACAAGACAGGGACTTGGCACTACTGGACCTTATCAATTTCTTCATTCAGTGCTCAGGATGCAAAGGTAAAACCTCTATAAATACTGCAAAGCAGCAAGTAAACATCATTACAGAAATGTGTTGTTGTGTGTGAATGTGTTAGCTGACCAGAAGAAAAAAACAACTAATTTGATTTATTGCCAATATTGTTCTGTAACCAGGCACTGTGAGGATCGAGATGTTCAGGAACATGCAGAACGCTGAGATCATCCGTAAGATGACTGAGGAGTTTGATGAGGTGTGTTCTTCTCTCTGAGAGAGTAATGTTCAAGTGAAATTAACTTCATGTGTTTCAGAGATTTGTGTTTTCTCATCAATTGTGTAAACACATCACCTTTCTGTAGAAGCCGTGAGCACAGTTTGTGCTCTTCTGAGTTTCTGCTTATAGCAGGAACAATCCTCCACAGGCCTCACAAGTGCTGCAAAGTGGATTTTAAACTTTCGTGTTTCTGTTTTCAAACAGTTCAAATTTATTTCTGTTCAAATCCAGTGGATAATATTCTTAAGGTCTGACCAGAAAATGCTGAAAATGTGTATTTGTAGTTGGGTGCAGTGTGATTAAAGCCATACATACAATCAAAGACAAATTACTCTGGCACAACAGTTTTTATTTTTAAAATGAGTCAGCAACTTCTCACTACATGACAAACGTAAGCAAAGCAGAGAGGAACAAACTAATAGCAGTGATTATCAGGTCCTTCTTTGTTTTTCTCATGATTGGCAAGTCAGAACCAGGGTTTGACATTAACACCTGCCAAATGTGGGTAGATTTCAGCATTGGTAGGTAACACATTCCCACTAGCCACTTTAGGCTGCATAGGACTTTTATCTTATGGCTGAACTGCAACAGGTATAAGATCATGGCCGCGGTCAGATTACCTGCCGAATGTTTGCTTTGCTCTAAAACACTTCAGCAGGACGGATGCTTGCAGGCCGATGATGAATGATGATCTATTTACCCTCATCACGCTGTTTTCATCAACAGGACAGTGGAGATTATCCTCTCACCATGCCGGGGCCTATATGGAAGAAATTCCGTTACAACTTTTGTGAGTTTATCAGTGTTTTGATCCGCCAGTGTCAGTACAGCATCATCTATGATGAGTACATGATGGACACGGTGATCTCCCTCCTCACTGGACTGTCTGACTCTCAAGTGCGAGCCTTCAGACACACCTCAACATTAGCAGGTAATAACACCACATTTTCTTTGTTAATTTTATTTATTTGTGCATGTTGTTAAGTAGTGAGTAAAGTCAGTTACACACACTTAAAAAGTACGACACTGCTGATCTTGTAATGGTTGTTCTGCTTCTGCTTCTCACTGCACTGCTTCACTCTTCTATCTCCAAGTGCCTGTGACAATAATAAGAGACGAGGAAAAGTGTAAAACTTTCAGTGTTTACTCAGTGTATTTTTGTCTTGGCATAGCGATGAAGCTGATGACGGCGCTGGTGAATGTGGCACTCAATCTGAGCATTCACCAGGACAACACCCAGAGACAGTACGAGACAGAGAGGAACAAGATAGCTGGCAAACGAGCCAATGAGAAGCTGGAACTGCTGCTACAGAAGAGGAAAGAGGTTGGATGATGTTTGATGTGAATTTATTAGCTTTGGTTTTTTAATGAACTTCATTTACATAGTAAAAAAAAATGCAATGTTAAAATAATAATCTTAACTTTAGTTTATCCATAAGAGCTGTTGAAAGTGTTCATATGAAGTGTTTCTGCAGTCTTGCCTGTAACTTGTTGGATTTGTCTCGGCAGCTTCAGGAAAACCAAGATGAAATAGAGAACATGATGAACTCCATCTTTAAGGGAATCTTTGTGCACCGTTACAGGTACACTTTCTGGACCGTTGATTTCCATGTGATCATTGCTATTTGTAGTTTTTAGGAGGTAATGTAGTTGGTTGTAGTGATGATTTAGTTATTAAATATGATTTTTTTGATGTTGTTAACAATGATGATGATTGTTAACCTCTTACTTTCCAGGGATGCAATTGCAGAAATCAGAGCCATTTGCATTGAGGAGATTGGAGTGTGGATGAAAATGTACAGTGATGCATTTCTTAATGACAGTTACTTGAAATATGTTGGTTGGACATTACACGATAGGGTGAGCAAACATTCCAAACAACCGCCCGTCTCTTTAGTTGGGCATTGGGGGAATTTAGGGATCTGATTGTATTTATAGTAACACAGAAACTGTCACTCCCTTTTTCAGCAAGGCGAGGTGCGTCTAAAGTGTCTGAAGGCTCTGCAGAATCTGTACACGAACCGAGAACTGTTTCCCAAGCTGGAGCTTTTCACCAACCGCTTCAAGGTAACACATGCAAGAATGAAAATATGAATCATGACACTAAGAAGAAACTGACCAACAAGGCCAAGTAGTGCTTTGCTGTTTTCTAATTTAACTTTTACAATGAATCTGTTTTGACAGGACCGCATAGTGTCAATGACTCTGGATAAAGAATATGATGTGGCTGTAGAGGCCATTCGACTGGTCACACTAATTCTGCAGTGAGTAACCAGATACTTTCACATCAAACTCTGCAATATTACATTATTCTTATTATATCTAGGTTCATTGTGTATATAAGGTCTTAATCACAGAACAGAACTATGAAACAACGGTATGTCTGTATTGTAAACCTACAGATTTTTTACTAAAGTATTACAGATAAGCTTAACTCATTGATTGTTTATTACAGGGGCAGTGAAGATGCCTTGTCTAATGAGGACTGTGAGAACGTGTATCACCTGGTTTATTCTGCCCACCGACCAGTGGCTGTCGCTGCTGGAGAATTCCTGCACAGGAAGTGAGTCCATCCTTTCCAACAGTAGAAGTCAGCTTTAAATAATGTTGATCACCACTTTCATCCATGTTCAGAGTCAGTTTTATGCTGTTATTTATATTGGTGTTGAATTGTTCTGATATCTCTTATTCCCTGTTTAAAGACTGTATATGCCTTTTCTACATCATTCCCCTGCATTTCTCTGTCTCAACCTCTTGCTCTGTCAGATTGTTCAGTCGTCATGATCCACAGGCAGAAGAAGCGCTGGCTAAGCGCAGAGGGAGGAGCAGTCCCAATGGAAATCTCATCCGCATGCTGGTGCTCTTCTTTTTAGAGAGCGAGGTAACATTTGTGGTTTTCTGTTATAAGACTGTTATAGATGCGTATTTTACAGGACAATATTTTTAAGGACAAGGGAAATGCAAGATTTCCACCATCTTTGTTGTAGTTTAAACATGGTGCCGTTTGATTACAGATTCCAGCTGTATGTTTTCAGCCACTGTCTCTAAAACGTACATCCCTATCGTGTTTCATTTTGTGTGTGTATTTGTGTCTGTGTTTGCTAGCTCCATGAGCATGCCGCCTACCTTGTGGACTCGCTATGGGAAAGCTCTCAAGAGCTGCTTAAAGACTGGGAGTGTATGTCTGAACTTCTACTGGAGGAGCCTGTTCAAGGAGAGGAGGGTAAGACTGACACCTACAAAGGCACACACTGATCTCCTTCTTTCTTTTAACCCACGAGTAGGTTTTATGTACAATATCACAGAAGAAAACCAGCTACAAGAGCTGATGCAATAAGATCTTTTGCCTTGAAACTCTCTCTTGATCTCCTTTTATTAATTCCAGTTTCAGTTTCTGATCCCCCCTTTGGTCTCTGTTTTCTCTGTCTTCACTTCATATGTGTCTTCCTCTGTGTTTCTTTTACTTTGTCTCACTCTCTTCTGTCTGTTTCTGCAGTGTTGTCAGACAGACAGGAGAGTGCGCTAATAGAGCTGATGGTGTGCACCATCCGACAGGCAGCAGAGGCACACCCACCTGTTGGCAGAGGCACCGGCAAACGGGTAGGTTAAGTATACACATATCATAGACCTTCTCCACTCTTACAGCATGTATTCTGAGTTATATGCTCCTCTACAGATTTATGCGGACGAGGCAGCAGTGCAGCATGTATAACGTGTTTAAGAAAGGACTTTTTTTCATTGTGTTCATTGTGTACTGCTTTTTTTGTTCAGGTGCTGACCGCAAAGGAGAGGAAGACGCAGATAGACGATAAAAACAAACTGACAGAGCACTTCATCATGGCTCTGCCAATGTTGTTGTCCAAGGTAAGACCTTCCCTGAATCCAGCCTGTAGCCTCAACAGTGCAAGAAACCGACACTGACTAATGAGTGGCCTGGGTGACTGATCTGTTTGTCGAAATAACTGATCAAGGTCATTAATTATGTAGTCACGAGTCAAGTATCATTGACTATTTGCCAGTTATTTTAATGTTATTGACCATTTTACTAACTGAGAAACCAAAATAAAGCAGCAGGTAGTGATTGACGGATCTCTCTTTCTCATTTATGTCTCCATACAACTGCTTTTCTGTGTGCTATTATTAATTAATTCATCTAATTTGTGTCTTTCCATCCTTTGACCCACAGTATCAGGCAGACTCTGAGAAGGTAGCCAACCTGCTCCAGATCCCTCAGTATTTTGACCTGGATGTATACAGTGCCGGTCGCATGGAGAAGCACCTGGATGCCTTGTTGAAGCAGATCCGGCTGGTGGTGGAGAAGCACATCGAGACAGACGTGCTTGAAGCCTGCAGTAAAACCTACAGCATCCTGTGTTCAGAAGAGTACACCATCATGAACCGCGTGGACATTGCCCGCTCCCAGCTCATTGATGAGATGACCGATCGATTTGCACATTCGGTTGAAGAGCTGCTGCAAGAGGTACGATAAGTGGCACATGCTCATTGAACCCTACACACACTTCACTGAACATCAAAGGGAGAATTGTGTCAGGCCCCAACATAACTATAAGAATGGATATTTGGAAAGAAATCTATCACTTCTTATTTGTCAAATTAATCACAATTTAAGTAGGATTATGTTTCTGTAGTCTGGGAGCGGTGTTTATGTTGTGTATTTATTCTTTGTGTACTAACTGGTGTTTGCTGTGTTGCAGGCTGAGGAGGCAGATGATGACGACATCTACAATGTGTTATCTACACTCAAAAGACTAACAGCCTTTCACAAGTAAGGTTTTCTCTTTACTTCTTATCACATTTAGAGTTTATTCTATTATTGACTAATCTTCAAATCGTTCTCTTGATCCACCAATTCATCCGTTTGCCTAAAAAATTAGGGACAATGTTCCTTATTATTTTAAAATGTCCAATCTGGTGTTGCTAAAAGTTTTAGAAAAAATTATAAATTGTTGATTAATTGACTAATCCAATAGAATGTAGTGTTACAATGCTATGAGAAAAAAAATAGAAATACATGTTTGTGTGGTGCTTGCTAGATTTTAATTCCTACTTCTCTGTGATGGTCCATATGAAAACCCACTCTCTGACAGAACTGAAAAACTGTCTGAAACCACAGGATGAAACATTTCACCAATAAATGTGATAATTTACTCAGAAATCGAATGTATTCTCTACTTGTTTCTTGCATCAGTGCCCATGACTTGACGCGTTGGGATCTATTTGGGAACTGTTACCGGCTGCTGAAGGCGGGCATCGAGCAGGGCTCTATGCCAGAACAGATAGCCGTCCAGGCCCTGCAGTGCTCCCACTACTCCATCCTCTGGCAGCTGGTCAAGATCACAGAGGGGTCTCCCAGCAAGGTTCTGGACTCACTCACAGAGCTGTAACAACATGCACTCAGATCATCGGCTTTATCTTTGGTCTCAGGCTCAGAGTTAAGGCTGAGAACCAGTTCCCCAAAGGGACAGGAGCTTATCTGTATTTCTACAGAGTGTGGCAGCTTAGGTGTAAAAATCCATCTCACTATGAGACAGGATTCTTATCCCGATCCAGGGACCTACCCTCAATCTATCTCATTTAACATTTAAACACTGCTGGGCTTCAGATCCCAAGGCTGTTATTTTGCGATGGACCAAAGCTCAAACATCCAAGACACTTTAATCTATAATCTGCCAGCAGGGAATGTTATGCCCCATTTCTCTCACTGCAGTATTTTAAGTTGAAGGATTTCTGTTGTGTGTTTGGCATTAAACTGTCTCTTGTGCACATTTTTAAATGTCACTGAATTTTTCACTATTAACTAAAACTGTTCTATAGTTATAGTAATTTTTCATTATCAATAATCATCATTTACTATACAATAAATGTCAAGTTATAAATGACAAAGTAATAAGTTGTCAAACTTGATATTCAATAGATTAATAATCAGCTAATAGATTTAATCTTGTTAACCAAGATAATGTTAAAATGCAACTTGTACTCCCACTCATATACACTGGTTTTTATTATCCACTTTGGAAGCGTTGAGTGCTCTATATAGTGGTTTACACATGCAATGTTCAGATACTACTACAAAATTGTGACCATGCTATAAAGTGCACTATGTAGTACAGAGAGTAACAGAGTGATACCCCATGAATACTTTAATATACATTCCCCTGTGCTGACAATGTGTCAAGAGGAGAAAAGAAGAAACCAAACATCATCATTAGTTTACCATGGCCTCCTGTACTCTCTGAGCACTTTGACAGTTCTTACCAGCAGCAACATGAAGTGCATCGATTCTTCTGCCTCAATATGTTAGTTGATGATAGATCAAACTTTAATGATTTTTTTTTATTACTTCCCTGGTGCAGACAGTTATTGTGAAAACTTGCAGTTAATATTGATTTCTGTTAAAATGCTCATTATATTTGACACTTGGCTGATGATGTCTGATGTGGTGCGTTTGCAGGACGACCTTGTCGCTCTCAGACGGGTAGTGAAGTCTTTCCTGGCTGTTTGCCAGCAGTGCCTTTCCAACGTCAACACACCAGTCAAAGAGCAGGTAACACAGACGGCTGAGATGATCGTCTCACACAGCGGTCATCAGAAACCTTTCTTTATAGCACACGACAGAAAAGTTCAGATGGAGACACTAGACAATATTGGAAACTGTGTTTCTTTCTCAGGCGTTCATGCTTCTCTGCGACCTGCTGATGATCTTCAGCCATCAGCTGATCTCCGGTGGGAGGGAGGGCCTCCAGCCACTGGTGTTTAACCCCGACAGCACTCTGCAGAATGAACTGCTAAACTTCATCCTGGACCATGTTTTCATTGACCAGGATGATGAGAGCCAAAGCATAGGTGACAGAGAGATATTTATAGAGCATTGTGTTCCACATTTGAGAGTTTTAGATCTCATTTAATTATTAATGATACAAGCTTGAGATGTTTTAAAAAAATTTATCTTCTACTTTGTCATTTGTCTCCACTTCTGTATTTGTGCCTGTAGAGGGAGATGAGGAGGACGAGGCCAACAAGATTGAGGCTCTCCACAAGAGGAGAAACCTGCTCGCAGCTTTCTGCAAACTCATCATCTACGATATTGTGGACATGCCTGCTGCTGCAGACATTTTCAAACACTATATGAAGGTGTGTGTCCATCTGTACTTGAGTAAACACTGTCATCAAAACTGAGTAAACATCCTGAATCAACAATTTGATAGGCCTGATAGCAAAAATGCGCTCACCTTATATCTCGAGTCTAGATTGCAGAACAGACACATGATTTCCTATATTTGCAATTGTTAATAAAAACCTGTAAATGAAAATGAATGTACTAAATTGTATCACCTTGACTTCTTTCTTTTCTTTTCTTTGCCTCAGTATTACAATGATTATGGCGACATCATTAAGGAGACTCTCAGTAAAACCAGACAGATGGATAAGATTCTCTGTGCCAAGACGCTTATTCTCAGTTTGCAGCAGGTGAGAGTGAATACACACAGGCTAAAAACACACACGTGTACGTCCCCACAAACACTCACTGTTGGTGTGTGTCGTAGTTGTTCAACGAACTGCTGCAGGATCAGGGTCCCAACCTGGACCGAACATCGTCTCATGTGAGTGGCATCAAGGAGCTGGCCCGCCGCTTCGCCCTCACCTTCGGCCTGGATCAGATTAAGACGAGAGAGGCTGTGGCCACACTACACAAGTAAGGTTATGAATGCAGTTGGGTGTGAAATGCTAACAGACACTTGCCAATGTTGGGTATTAGACCTATTGGATTCTATTTTCTATTTTTGTGACTGATGTTGTCTTTGTTAGTCTTGTCTGTGAAGATTCTCAGTCATCCAGGTAAAGTTGTCTGAAGATTAAGTCATGGCAACTGGACTTCTTTCTTCCAAGTAGAGACGTTTCGTTCTGCATCCACAGAACTTTATCAATCTGAGTCAAGTTGGCTAGTGACCACAAATATATCCTCCAGGTTGGTTTCACCTCACACCTATCTGAATAGGCTCGTTAAGTGAA
>JAUYWH010000014.1:6452729-6464498 GCA_034779795.1 Ctenopoma multispine | reverse complement strand
TGTGAATTGGGCCTGATTTTCCTGGGGATGGATGAAAGGGCAGCATGGTAGGTTGAAGATAAGTTGTGTCTGTGGCCTCCACCTCTGTTGAGTGAGGGGTTGTTAATTTGCACATGTAAGTCCGGTTGCCATGACTCAATCTTCAGACTTTGTTAGTCATAGTTACTCTGTGTTGCTGTTTGTTTTCTCTTGACTTTCTCACAGACTGTTTTTCTGTTTCTACCTTTTTCTTTTTATTTCTCTTTAATTCTCTTCCTCTTGTATTAGGGATGGAATAGAGTTTGCATTTAAGTACCAGAATACTCGAGGACCAGAGTTTCCTCCCCTCAATCTGGCCTTCTTAGAGGTTTTGAGTGAATTCTCCTCTAAACTAATCCGTCAAGACAAAAAGACAGTGTAAGTATTTCCTTCCATCTGTTTTGACTCATCTGTCACTTTAAACTTTTATGAATGAATTTTAAAATACTCCAGTTATGCTAAAATGATGCTCGTCCCCTCAGCCACTCGTACCTGGAGAAGTTTATGTCGGAGTCTATGTCGGAGCGTCGGGAGGATGTGTGGCTGCCACTGATCTCTTATAGAAACAGCCTGCTGACGGGAGGAGACGAGGACCACATGTCTGTCACGTCTGGATCCAGCAGCAAAACTGGCTCAGTCCGCAGCAAGAAGGGGCGACCGCCACTACATAAGAAACGTATTGAGGGTAAAGACCTGCATGGTTGCATTATTTTGATCATCTGGTTTATTTAGACTGAGTTGGCTACACTGAGACAATGTTAATAGCTTTCTAAAATTTATTTCTTGACACTGATTTTTCTCTGCATTTCTTTTCAGAGGAGAGTAGTGTGGAGGGCTCGTGGATGCTGCGTAATGACACCCTTCAGACACCGGGACCACTGCAGACTCCTCAGCTTACCTCAACGGTCCTCAGAGAGAACAGACCAGCCGAACACATGCCAGACCCCGACTCAGAACCCGGATCAGAGAACGACTACGTACACAAGTCAGTGCATACGTCATATGCATACTGTAATGATTTCCATAAACGTACATAAGCTTTACTGTAAGAGCAAGCACCAAAACTTTGATTTGAAAGTGGTCTGTGTTTACCCCATGTCTGTCTTCAGTCCTCAGATGCAGATGTCGTGGTTAAGCCAACAAAAGATGGATGAGGTGAACAGGAAAGACCGAACGGGCATGAACTACATCAAGTCACGCAGCAATCAGGGTGTCCGGCAGACTGTGTAAGTTTGTCTGTAAGCATTCATGGCTCAAGTGTGCAGGATAAAGAACTGAATCTTAAGTATTGCCATACTCCATCCATTAATTTCAGTTTCTGTGAGTGAATTAAGGGGATACCAAAATTATGTTTTTGATCAATTAAGCTTTAATTAAAAAAAAAAACAACCCCAAAACAATTATATAAATACTATTTTTTTTTAATTGTGTTTTCTCTCCCTCTCTTTATTGCATTCACCAACAGGCGTGGTTTGATGGAGGATGATGCAGAGCCCATCTTTGAGGACGTGATGATGTCATCGCGAGGCCAGCTGGAGGATATGAACGAGGAGTTTGAAGACACTATGGTTATTGACCTGGTGAGTAGCTCATTGTCTTGCTACACGTTGACATCTTTGTTTTATTCTATAGTTCATCTTTGAATTTCACGTTGGGGTTTGTTTCCACCTCAGCCGCCGTCAAGGAACAGACGCGAAAGAGCTGAATTAAGACCGGACTTCTTTGACTCTGCAGCAATGATTGAGGATGAGTCGGTGAGTAAACTTAAGCACAGTTTTAGATTTATGTAATCGCACATGAAACGGTCACTTAATAAATGAGTTGACATACACTTATTCTTGTCCTTTTTATCATAAATATTGATATTAGTGTATGTATTTGGCTTTTGGGTTGTTCCTTGGACAAGGAAAGCAGTTTTTAGATGTCACCCTGTGCCTCAGGAGACTGTGATGGACATTTTTGACTTTATTTGTGATGAGATGATTGACGGATATCAACAAATCTACAGCCTAATTGATAGATGTTAGTCATTAGCCTTAAGCTACATATAACATATCTGTAATGTGATTGAAACAAATCTTTCACGTCCATCCTAAACTATGTATAGAATTTGAACTTTTTTACTTTGGTGCCCCGCAGTGGTAATATCAAAAAAAGACACTGGCAGACAGCCATGCACGGTGCTTACTGCTTTTTTCTGACACCGTCTCCTCTCCACTGTTCCAGGGATTCAGCATGCCTATGTTCTGATCTGGATAGAGACAACGTTTCTGAGATCAGGATCCAAATCCGGAGTCAACAGAAGAGGGCGTTTTGGGATGTTTAACCCAGTTCACCTGCCAATCAGACTCTTAAGAAGAAGAAAAAAAACATTGTTGAAGTACTTTTCTCTTTCTCTAAGACATGATGGAAGGATGTATTTCAAGTGAATCTAGTGATGGATTCCACATTGTTTGGGTCTCATCTGGAAGCATAAAGAAAGGATCCGCTCTTTTCTTTCTGACAAGCTGGGGAACCTAGAATCCAGTTTGGAGTATTCAAGAGCTTCATCCTTCCTCCTCTTCCTCAGCCCGTTGGTTTAGCTCTTGCTGGAGGTATATCTGATGACGTTCTGGCTAAGTAGTCCTGCAGCCAGCCGAGGAGTTTTCGCTGTTTTCTGGTTACACAGATGTACAGTTGTTTAGTTCCGCTCCTGATCACAGAGCAGCGTAACACTCTGTACAGCCCCACATTGTTTTGGTGTTGCACTTCAATCCGTCTGGTTAAACCCAACAGAGTGAGGATCTCAGTACTAAATGTTGTATATCTTTCCTCTAATTCACACCCACCAACCCCTCTCCTCTCTCTGTTTGCCACCTGAGTCCGTGTATTTGGTGGTGCTGGTATGCGACGTGTGTGTGTGCGTGTGTGTGTAAAACGGAGGTGGTGGTGATGATGGTCTCCGCTGTAGACCACCCTGGAGAAAGTGATTTAACTATCTTGTTTGTGATATCAAAGCAAAGCCAGTGTTATCATTCGACGGTGAAGCCGCAACCCCCGACCAGCTGTGGACAGAAGCCACCACTTTCCCAAATCTTGGAAACACACACACCCTGAATAACAGCTTTTTGCAGTTAAAAAAGTTTTAAAAAAAGACAATAAACATATTTTGAATTCTGTAGCTTTAGTACTAAAGTTTTAAATCAAGTGTGTTTTTGTTTTTGTCTGATGTTTGTACAGCTTTTTCTTGAATATGTATCTTGTTCGTTGCCAAATTGTGGCCTACATACTTATAGTATATTCCAGCCCAACCCCCTACGCCTGTAACTCATATCTAACGGTTACCAAGCTCAGATTGTTGCTGTGGGATACCAGCTTTTAAGCGCTGTATTGTCTGATTGTAATCGTTTCACAGTTAAGTATTACAGCAGATTATCTGTTTGGTTTATTCATCTTACAGGTCAAAACAAGTTACTTAAATTTTTATACCTACAGTGTTCACTGATCCAGAGTTAGAGATGTGTTGTTATCATTGTTCATATCCAGTGCAGTGATGGATCTTTATGTCTGACAGATTTGTTTGAATGTGTGCAGCCATATCTTTATTCTCCTTATGTTGATTAAGCAATCATTTAAACCTTTCCTCACTGGCTGGCTTGGCAGCCCACCTGTAAATATCAGAGACAATTGGATCTTTTCTGCAGTGCAGTTGACATCAGTTGCCCTAACATGTTCAAGTCTGTTATGTTTTTTTCTGTGAACCTAAATTCTTTTTAATAAAATAAAATCTGTAATCGACTTATGGCCTGTGTGTGTCCATCACTGTTGTTTAAAACTATTGTTTTAATTTAAATTTAGGTTCAATAAACCTAGAATATGTGAGAGTTTTACTTTCTGAATTACATAAAAAATGCTGTTCCTTTTTGTTTTAATGCATTAGTACACAAATGCATTAGTAACTGACTCATACAGCATATTGTACTGGGTCCATGATTTATTTGACATGGCAGAACAGGGAGAGAAGGCACAGTTCCAGGTTGTGATAATGACTTTTTCTTGACCTAAACAGAGATCAACAAACACAGGGAGTGTGTCTGAAAGAGCAAACCACTGTACACACCAATCTTAAAAAATAATAATACAGTACAACAGCATTTTGAAACACTGCTTCAGGAGAGTTGCCTTTGTTTTCAGATATTATCTGTAATATATAACCTGCCCTTTCGACTAAAACCTTGTTTCGTCAACAGTGACCAATATAACCACTGCTGACAGCAATAACTTTAAATGCTTGTAACCATTAAACTATTCTATTCAGGTACTGTAAAATGTGTTAGGATTTGGCTATAAACATACTGCATCGCCAACAGAGGTGTAACATCCTGATTTTATTTCCAGATCACTTCCCTCAAATCCTAAAAAAAAATCCCCAAAGCAAATGATGATGATTGAGCCAAGTTTACAGTTTAAACATGCTCTTTTTTAACATTAGGCCACTGTTAAGTACTAACAAAATCAGGCATGGTATTTCTGTGTGCTGATTTTGGTGGAGTGGTTCGTGACAGTTTTAAACCAACAGCAATGACAACCAGTGTAATACTACAGGCTTGGCAGCCTACCAAAGTCATCATCACACGGCTCGTTTAGATGTAGACTCGACAGAAGGAAAACCTACAGTGAGTGCCTTCAGATAGTGTTAATGTGGAAGCTGAGTTTGTTTCACAGGGGAATGTTGGCATGTTTCTTCCAGGGGTTGACTTGCTTCTTGCTGGCCAGCACTTCCAGATCTCTGCAGATCCTCTTGCGAGTTGTCGACGGCTCAATTATGTCATCCACAAAACCTAAGACAAACATTTATCCAGTGAGAGAGAAAGTTGATAATATGCTAATAAATGTTTTGGAAAACTACGAAGAAATTACTGCACGTACCTCTGACAGCAGCTGGGAAGGGGTTGGCAAACATCTCCACGTATTCAGCCTCTGCCTCTGCCTGGTTCTCCTTCCCTCTGAAGATAATCTGAACAGCACCCTGAGGACGAAAAAACAAACAAGACAAAAGAAAGGAAGGGAGTGGGGGTGAACTGAAAGGATTTAAGTGTTTGTACCTTGGCACCCATGACGGCAACCTCAGCTGTGGGCCAGGCGTAGTTTACATCTCCTCTCAGGTGCTTGGAGCTCATCACATCATAGGCTCCTCCATAAGCCTGAGGACACAGACACAGACACACACACTTATTTTTATACTTAACATTTATTCGTTCCTAAGCAAAGTAAAAAGAAATGAACTATTCATACTGACAGGCAGAACCCTTCAGAAAATATGTTGAGCAGCTTATTTAAGACACAATAGATTTGCAACGGCTTTGACTGTACAGTGTCTGTCACTTTAGTTTAGAAGCTGATCTGAATCTACATATTAATCATTTTGAATAGTTCTATTTCTTACTTAATTATATTTATTATTACACCTAATTATAAACATAATCGTCCTAATCTTTTCATTTCATCCCGTTTTTGTTCGAACACACCTTCCTGGTGATGATGGTTATTTTCGGGACAGTGGCCTCAGCGAAAGCAAACAGCAGTTTGGCTCCGTGTCTGATGATGCCTCCGTACTCTTGAGCGGTACCTGTAAACGACCATCACAGTAGCTGTAACTCAAACAAGTCACTTCGGTATCCATTTACTGTTACGGTCTGTTTGAGTCTGACCGTCTGTTCTTTTCCCTAAACTAGCAGCTTGTCATACAGGCGGACTGTTCCCTCTGTGGATGAGACATCGCATCAACAACATTCTGCTAATTGTTTCATTCATGCCAGTGAAGAGACTCCCCAGAGAATCACAGTTCAATGCCCTAACTTCATTAAGATGTAAACTAGACTATGGGAAATACATAAATTCATTAGCTCAATCACTCCATATTTTAAAAGCCTGTTTATATGCACTACCTGGCAGGAAGCCCGGCACATCCACAAAAGTGATAATAGGAATGTTGAAAGCATCACAGAAGCGTACGAAGCGCGCTCCCTTCACCGAGGAGTTGATGTCCAAACAGCCTGATGCACAACGCAGAAATAAATCAATACTGAAACCCCAGAGTACATTATAAATCAGACAACAATAACTTTATTCTGCTTCTTTTCTACCACTTTTTTAGACATCATATCACACTATCCTTTATGCCTTCTGTCTGCCATTTCTTACTCACCAGAAGCCACTTTGGGCTGGTTACCCACAATGCCCACTGTGCGTCCATTCATGCGGGCAAATCCCACCACAATGTTCTTCGCATAGTTGGGCATGATCTCAAAGAAGTCTCTCTCATCCACTATCTGAACACAGGCGCAAACAAATAAAGAAATTACAGGACGACATGACACGACGTAGTTACACATATTAGTCCGTGTGTTTGTGCACATACTGCTTGAATGATGTCCAACATGTCATAGGCTTTGGTTGACTCAAATGGAACAATGGTGTCCAGTGAAGGTACCAGACGATCACTAAAAAAAACCCCAAACATATTAGACCTGAATTAATAACAAGTGGTTGGTTGTTCTGTAAAGTGGACATAGTGATGATTGGTTACCTGGGGTCATGGCACTCCCTTATGGGGGCAGGATCTTGATTGCTGAGTGGCAAGAAGTTGAAGAACTCTCGCAGGTTAAGAAGGGCCTCGACATCATTTTCAAATGCACGATGAGCCACGCCTGAGGACAACACGAGACACACAGCATTTTTAATCTTTGATTGGTACAACTGATCTCATGTCAGCTGAAATGCAAATAAAGGTCTTTCTAACCAGACACAGACGTGTGGGTTTTGGCTCCACCGAGCTCCTCTTGAGTCACGTCTTCATTAGTCACAGACTTCACAACATCAGGTCCCGTAATGAACAGGTATGACGTGTCCTGTACACACACACACAGAGACACACACACACACACACAGAGACACGTGCATCAGATACTGGCACTTTGAAAATAAGATACCACTTAAATGAAATGAAATATTGTTCATTCATGAAATAAATATAACTGTCACGGTTCAGCATGTAAGTTTTATCTGTATACTTCTGTACCTTAACCATGAAGGTGAAATCTGTGAGGGCGGGAGAGTAGACTGCCCCTCCTGCACAGGGACCCATAATGAGGGAGATCTGAGGGATAACTCCTGAAGCAATCACGTTCCGCTGAAAAACATTTTTTTCTCCATTGACAATGGTAAAAAAAAAAAACAACCTAAGGCTCCAGACTAAAACTAAGACTCGGAATATGTAGAACCCACTAAAATGTGACGTACCAACGGTGCCACCCACATAAATGAATCAATACTCACTAGGAATATATCTGCATAACCAGCCAGAGATTCCACTCCTTCCTGGATCCGAGCTCCTCCAGAGTCGTTCAGACCAATGACCGGGGCTCCAACTGTCATGGCCTGGTCCATGATCTGAGCACATAATATGTCAGTGTGGTTTGAGATCAAACATGAACAACAACTAACAACATGCAAATATTCAAACACGTATGCAAACAGACATTGTTGATGATATTCTCAGAGCACACAGGGCATGTTTACTCAAAAAAAAGAAAAGACCAGTTTAACATGTGCACACAAAAGATGTCACTGATGTTATCATTAACCCACCTTGCAGATCTTCTGTGCATGAGCTCCAGACAAGCTGCCACCGAACACTGTGAAGTCCTGAGAGAAATAGGAAAAAAATAACTAAGAAAACTCTGAGTTTCGAACGACATAATCACGTGTTATGTATGCGTTGTACCTGGCTGAATACGTAGACCAGTCGACCATCGATCCTGCCTCGACCTGTCACAACACTGTCACCCGGGAACTAAGACGGTGAGTGAAAAAGATAAGCTGACAGAAAAGTTTCACAACCCAGGGAAATAAACTGTTGTTATTGTAAGAGGACAAAATATATATTGCCCTGTTACCTTGTTTGTGTCCTGCTCCATCCCAAAGTCAGAGCAGCGATGCTCCACAAACATGTCCGACTCCACGAAGGACTCCGGATCCAGCAGCAGCTCCACCCGTTCCCTGGCTGTCAGCTTACCCTGCAACACAGAGCACGTCGAAGGTTACTGCACATTCTCCTGAAAGGAAAAACACTCACTGTGAAGCAGTTAAAACAAAACACCGTGGCACTCAACAAGAGATTTTGCAGTACTGTAATGTTACACAGTATGCTCTTTTTTTTTTTATCTATAAACACTGTCTCGTCGAAAAATCACATCGGATACAGAACCATTTGTTGTTCCCACAGATTCTGTATTCAGATATGAAACAAAACAGAATAGCTCTATAATTATCTTCTTTTCCTGAACTTTCACATGGAGTTGCATGATTTATGTCCATCTCATGCGCTGAAACTGTGCTTTTCAAATGACAGCTGGGTTTAGGACCTGTGGGAATATGCTCTGGGATCTGATGTTGAATTTGCACTCTTCTACCTGCTGGTGGCAGAGGATTAGCACGTTACTCAACAGCACCCAGAGGTGAATGTTTAAAGTTACCAAGACAGGACATTGCATAACGTGTGTCTCATGTGGCACCGAGTAACATTTCCATTTTCCTATGAATTAAGATGTTTTCACCTTTAATAAAAAATACACCTCAGCAGCAACAGGATTAGAGCCTTTGAGCGAGGCATTTGCTCTTTAACCACTCCAGCTGGAAATGTGATTCAAAGTAGACTAGATAATACGCACACATACATCAAGTTGATGCATGTTAACATTAAAAGAAACAAAGTTAACTAGCTGACTTTACCCTTTTGTGTTGTGCATCTATTCTGTTCTGACCTCCCCCGATCAGCGCCGCTTTCCTTTTCTTGTCAATCCTCTCTTTCACGGACAGGTGGCTGACGGAGTACCAGCGGCAGTCCCGTTGCAGGCTCGTTTGCAGGACTGAGGCAGTGACTGCACCGTGTCTGACTTGCGACAAAGTCCTGAAAGATATCCGCAACCCGTTTATCAGTCCGCAGCTGCTGTGAGCCACCCTGAAGGCCGCCATCATTGCTGTGCGTGTTCTCGGATGACAGCAGCAGTCGGGGGAATGAAAGACAGAGATTTGAACCAATAGAGAATGGAGGGGCGAGTTCTTACCGCCAATCAGAAAGAAGGTTTCTGAGCTCTTCCCTGATGTGCGGGACTTAGAGGGAATCAGGTCTTCTTATAGTTCATCGTGGTCTGTAACGTCAAAGTCAAGAGTACAGAACTTTTTTTTGCCCCGAGTTCAGCTTGTCCACATGATGTGCACAGATATTTAACAGTCTGACTGGTCACAGGGCAAAATACAGAAGTGTCTAAAACCTTATTTTCGTTTGAGGAATTGTCATGTCATAGGCAACAATATGGTGCCCTCAAGAAATGTAAACTTGTTAATTATGTTGTTAATTAATTAGTGATTCCCAGACACAGGTGAGGCCACACCAACAACACAGATATTGTAATAACTGGAGAAAAGTTATTTTAATATACCTTTAATACACTAAATAATGTAAGTAAAATAAAATGCAGTAGAAACATGCTTTTTTATTACTCATCCAAACGTGATCTGGTAATAAGTAGTGCAAATATGCAAGTCACAGCAACTTTCATTAAATGTAATCTTTTAAAAGGTCAAGAGAGATGCCAACATAAGCATGAATCTACTGAAATAAAATTTATTTTTTAATTTTTTACAGTATAATATATTTATAATATATAATTATATATAATTTAAAGTACTGTATAAAGTAATGTTCTTTTTTTAAAACTTTTTTTTAACATAATATGTACAGTCAAACAAGGGCAAAATATGAATTTAAATACACAATGTCACAAACAACACAAGTTCAACCACACTTCAAGTCTTCGTGTTGTTTATCACAGTAAGTGAAGGAAGTGAACGAGGACACGAGGAAGCGCTGTGTACAGAATGTATCCAGGGTAACAACGGGAAGTCTCGCGTGATGAACATGACATCGAGAGGGGTTGATGCGAGGAGAAGTGGAAAATCAAATGATTGATGCATTTGTAAAACGACTAGTTAGCTATGTTTCGGTTTACGCTCGCTACGTGTTATAGTAAAACGTATCAAAATGGCAGGGTTTTAATTTACAGACTGCGTTTTGTTCGTACGCGTATGGTGTAAGTCGGTTCTAGTGTTACTGATACGGTTGGGTTTTCGCTAGCTAATTTGGCTAGCCATGCTAACGATAGCGTGTTAGCTTTGTTTACATCAAGTGCGCGCCTGGGATCCGTTAGCTGCTTGCTAACCAGACAGATTTGTGAGCGTGGCTGCAGGTCATCGATCAAATAGGCATCGTCGGGGAGACAGTATAGCCCATTTACAGGATAGTAAATGGGTTCTATAGCCAACATCGACAATCTACCCCGTAAAACGTTTGACTGATGTCGTAACCTAACGCTAGCTACAACATGCTAACTGTTTGATCATGGATCGTTTGATCATTCGATTCACTGCTAACTGTTAGGTAGCGTTAGGGATAATGTGAGTATTTATTACATTGGATCTAATTGGTCCGAGTTAACAAAAGCTTTAGCTGTGATTAGAAAGATCTTGGCGAATAGTAACGACTAGGAGCCGGTGGTGCTAACTTAAGCTAGCCACCTGCCGAGCTAATGTTGTGCGCGCTCAGTGATTACAGTTTCATAATGTTCGTTGTCTGTTATTATATCTCATATTAATTAATGTGTCTGAACTGACGCGTAGGAGTAAGTGATTGCTCCACCAGATAGGTTTATATTTCCTCTATACAGCCTGATTCTTGGCTGTCTTTTGCTCCGTCGAAGCGAGTGCCTGGATATTTTGCCGGGCCGTATTTCCCCGAGGCACCGGAGTACACCGCTATGAACCCCGTTAAGGCAACCGCTCTGTACGTGTCCGCCAGCCGGGCCGTGCTGCAGTGTGATCCTCGTCAGCCTCACACCTTCACAGAGATGTACAAGCTACTGCACTTCTTCCGACAGTCTCTCGCATGCCATGTGTGTGGTAAGTTACTTGACAATGATTAGAGGATAGAAAAGGATAGAATACATTCCGATGTTTATATCACCTTATTGAGAGACTGGCCCCCGGTTCTACTACTAGAAATTTGTTTTACTTAAGTAAACTGAATGGATCTTTCACATTCTTACTGTTCACATTGACTAGTGTTCGTGGGCGTGCATGCATTTGACACGATTTGTCGTGCTCACCACTGTGGTCTCCTTAGCAACTGAGGCTGAGCTCCAGTCATCTGTCCCCTTGTCAAGACAGATGACTCCTCCGTTGTGGTGCCTGCTGCAGAGCCATGTGTTTCCTCCTCATGCTTTATTTACTCACTCCGCTTAGCCCGTGGAATATTAACACTGGCACAGCTTGTATTTAGAGATCGACAATATTGAAAGAACAGCATATGACACTATTTCACGCCACGACAGTGTCAGACAATTAAGTTTATTTATTTATTAAGAGTATTTGCGCTTTCAATCAATATTACATAGAATATACATTGATAATTAAGTTGACAGTATTTGGAATCTATCTTGAAAATCAATACCTGTTTTTCCCTGATTATATTATTGTAAATTGTTTGAGATTTTGAGTGTTGGTCAAACGATAGATTTGAACACACTCCTCTATACACACGCTGTTATATCGAGGCATGACGGTGAATGGAAGTGACTTTAAAAAAAAAATTCTAGCGCTTAACAACGCCTTAGCATGTTTTGCTTCTTGACAAGTTGTATCTTATCAGGGCTC
>JAUYWH010000014.1:6407231-6452629 GCA_034779795.1 Ctenopoma multispine | reverse complement strand
AATTGCTTGTGTCTCCTTGTAAGTCGCTTTGGATAAAAGCGTCTGCCAAATGAACTAAAGTAAAGTAAAGTAAAGACTTTAAGTGATGTCCCACTTGCTGAATGTGCCATTGTTGCTGTACTTGCTGCAAAGTACATTAATATCTCCCTCTTCTTTTTGTCTCAGGTAAACTGCTCCAGAATCCTATTTCCTCAACACATCCAGAGTGTCAGCATTATGTCTGCTTGGGCTGTAAAGGCCTAAAGATGCAGATTAGGCCTTCATGCAACCGGTGTAAGGACTATTCTTGCTTCCAGGAGAACAAACAGCTCTCTCTGCTGGTTCAGTGCTACAGAAAGCTGTGTCTTTATGTAACCCATTCACCGTTGCTGCAGTCAATCAGGAGCCATGTAGGAGGGTCTTCAGAGGTTATGGCCTTGCTAGAGGAGGTGCTAATGTCACATGAAGAGGAAATTGAGACTGATGACTCAGGCCTAACACAGGAAGATGTGAATCCCTCTGCCCCTGAGTCTCTTACCCCCACGGAGGCACCACCTGCTCCTGCAGAGATCTCAGCTGTACCCCAAAGCTCCTCTTCAGACCCTCTCTGTTCCAATGGACCACAGGAATGCAATGGACGGGTTCTAGAGGACCTTAATCCTTCTTCTCCTGAGCTGGAAGTATGTGAGCTGGTAGAGGAGCAGCCACAGGCAGGCCTGTCTGTGTCCAATACTGGTTGTGGTGATCTGGAACTAAGTCTGACCACTGGTCCTTTAGCCCAAACTCCAGGCACTTTGTGTTCACTCAGGGATGAGGAATCTAGCAGCAGAGAGCTGGAGGAGGGGGAGGTGTTGCTTCTTAGTGTGGAGGAGGTGTTACAGACTTTGGATCCCCTTCGGCCTGTTCGAGATTCTCTTCACACACAATCAGACAGGACGCATACACATGCACACATAGCCACGAACAGAGCACATGCTCAAATGTATATACAGCTGGATGCAGCTCACAACTACACACAGATTCAAACAGACAGGACTAATATGGTGACAAGTCACGGTGCTCATATACACACATCTTCCTTTGATCCTGCTTCGACTTCTAAGCCCCCACCAGTCCGCCTTTACCGTAAACGATCTCGTTCTGAAAGTGACAGGGAAAAGGTGAAACCCCTCCCTATTGCCTCCATCCTGCAGGGATCATCAACTCACTTACACACTCCAAACCCCACTAATACACTGCACACACAGTCACCCACACCCTCCTTAACGGTACCAGCACACACATACTCATCTCTTCCAAACGGAGTACCTCCCAAGCCTAGCCGCCCTGCGCCAAACCACAGTAAAGGTGCCAGGAAGCATGTTGACTCTGGCCCTAAGAAACCACATGCCAAGGCCCGCAGTGGTGGAGGATCCAAGACTAAGGACAGGAGCAGAGACCAGCGGTTGATTCCAGGCTGCGTGGTGCCTCCAGCACCTGTGAGGCCTCCATATAAGAAGCCAGTGGAGAAGAAGGGCTGCAAGTGTGGCAGGGCCACTCAGAATCCCTCTGTGCTGACCTGCAGGGGGCAACGTTGTCCCTGTTATTCAAACCGCAAGGTGAGACTGAGCAGAAGTTTTGGGGTCAGTTTTTAAAACAATTTTAGAAGGGAGTATAGTAAGAAGTATATTTGTAAGCTAATTGTTTCTTGTTTTATTGTCTGGTAGCAGTATTATTTGGTGTAAGTGTAAACAATCAGTAATAAAAAAATTTAAAATATGGACTTGTTTTTGCGCTTTTTGATTGTTTTGTTAATGCAAAAGTTGTCATTAGAATATTTTGAGAAGGGACAGTGACAGACCACTTGAATTTGTAAACAATAACTTATCCATAATTTATAGGATCTTGAAACCAGGCTTAATAATGTCACTCTACCGTACTGTATTTACAACCACAAATTTAGAAAGCAGGCTATTTAACCTACATTTAAAGAGAAGATAAAGAATTTGAAGTTAAAAGTAATGTTTAAAGTAACATTCCTTGTATGTTTTCTGTCATCTTCTTCAGGCATGCTTGGATTGTATCTGTCGAGGTTGCCAGAACTCCTATATGGCCAACGGTGAAAAGAAGCTTGAGGCCTTCGCAGTGCCGGAGAAAGCCTTGGAGCAGACTCGACTCACACTCGGCATCAACCTCACCAGCATCACAGCAGCCGCGGCACTCCGCAACCCGACAACCACCAGCATCCACACTAACACCCTCCTCAGTGTTGCCACAGCAACAGGGTCCCCCGTGACCACAGCCTTTCTGTCCCCCAGCTCTCCACAGGAGTCCAACTACGAGGACAGCCTGGAGCTGCTGATTGGATAAAAGGCTGGGACTCCAAAAAACAGACAGCTTGGTGTTGACTGAATGTGATGGCTGATCGTTGTGTCTGTCAGACAACCTGTACCTCCTCCAGAGGGGGAGGCCATCTAAGGCAGCTATGGGTCTGTCCTGTCCTGTAACCTGCTCTTATTCTGTGTTGGAAAATGCTGAGTAGTAAGACTAGCATGGGTGTGCCAAAGCCTTGTGTATTGTGCCTGTGTGCTGGTGTGTATTGTTGCCTGTGTGTAGTTAAACACTTTAGTTAAACACACAGCTATTCTGTACTTCAGAGGTGCTTTTTGTTCAAAAACCACAGACATACTGTAAGAAGCAATAGGAACTCATAACAGATTTTGTGTTTCGTTAGTGTGTGCGCACAATTATAGATTGAAGTATATGTGTATGTGTGATTTTTGTTGCATAATGACAACAAAAACAGCATCTTCATATCTCAGTCACCTGTCATAGCATTTTCTGTGTTTAAGTATTACTCCATGTATGGTTAACAAAGTCATAATTGGTATCAGGACGGCCCCTACTAATCCTTAACCCTGTATGTGTTCACACCTTAATTGTGAATGATATTTGTGACTAATCAGTGGAGAACTTCTGTCTCACACAAGCCTGTATGCCTTTTCTATGTTATTAACTCACTCAACCCAAGTACTGTCGGCTGTTAATGAATTTGTCTTAATGAACTTGACTGATGCAGGCATTGTACAGGCAGCAAGATAATGTCAAAGCACTTGGCTGGATCCACGGTTTCTGTGTGTGTGTGTGTGTGTGTTTTTGTTTGTGTGTGTGTGTGTGTGTGTGTTTTTGTTTGTGCCTACTGAGATTTACTGTAATGTCAGTGGGGAGGTGGATGGTGGGTTGTAAGCACTTAGTCTGATTGATTGGCCAAGTTACAACTAAAACCATTTCTTGGTTACCATAGCAATAGGAGCGCCAACAAGGAGCCTCCCAGCTCTTGTGCACACACACAGTTGTTTACAGTATTGCCATTTACAGACTATAACTGTCTGTCCTCTGTAATATTACACCGTTACATTTTGATTATGAAATTGTACATCTCTACGTGTGTGTTTAGATAAACTGAAGCCATAGATTGTCATTAACAAGACAAAACATCCACTGCGTGTGCATTTTCTCACAGTTGTAGTGTCCTGACTGATTAGAGACCAACTCAGAGACTATTTTTGATACCAATTGTTTGAGATTTGGTACCACTGTCTTTGTGTGTGTGTGTGTGTGTGTGCGTGTGTGTGTGTGTGTTTTGGTTAAAGCACCTTGAAGGCCTCCTATAACCCACAAAGCTGTGTATTGTCTTTATGTTTACTTTCTCAGCTGTAACTACAACATGTTTGTCAGTCCAGTCATGGTGACCAAAAAGAGACTAAAAGAGTGAGAGAGAGGACTGAGGCAGAACAAACACCTTGGTTCTCTACTCGTAGACCAGGAAGTAGCAGATGGATTACAGTATGATCAGCAAATATGATTTATGTATGTATTTCTTTTGGGCATTACTTGAACCCTGATTAGTTTCTTTTATGTAAAAACTCTTGTTTGAGGAGTGACTCTTATTATTGCTGAAACATTCACTGCCATAATATGGAAATATGTAATACAACATGAATTAAATGATAGTTTTTTACTTTTTCAGTTTTGTGTCTTTTTGTGTAAAAGGCATTTTTGACTGAAGTGTACCTGAAAACTTAGTTGCATGTGAGTGGAGACTCACACTCAGCACCACATCATGTTTAGGTTATTTTGAATTTTTTCCCCCTTGTTGCACAAACTAGGAAGAATCTTGAAAATCACGTTTGTTAAGATGATTAGGCTAAGAGCGATAAAAATCAGAAAACAACCTGACAATCATCCCAGTAAATCTGTAAAGAAACCTTGAGCAAAACAAGACTCGGTCTACAGCCATACTTGCTGGCATCTCTGTGGGGCTGAATTTAGACACGGGTAATTTAAGCATTTAAAAATATCAGCCAGTGATGACGCTAAGTGAAAAGTTAAGGCATCAATAAAGTTATTACATTTCAACCCATGGGCCATATGATTTGGTAAATGCAGTACTAAAGCAATATGATCCTGAAAGCAACATGGCTGAACCAAATTCCATATCAGTTCATTGGGAAGTATAATTAAAAAATATTAATCTAATGCTGTATAACATAAGTTAGAAGACCAATTCTCTGGTAACTACAAATCTCAAGACATTTTCATGGTGGCTCATCAGATGTTAGAGACACCTGTGCAGGAACCGGTACTAATGAGACTCAAGATTGGCATCCAAATGTAAATATATCAGAAAACAATTTTAATACTCAGGCCATCGATTCTAAGTCACTGCTTCTGTTTATGGCCGTGTCACACATTCATTCAAATATTGCACAAAGGAAATTTGTAAACAAAAATGTTCCATTATGAATTTTTCATTCATAATTTTCTTTTTGGTAATTATTTGTAATAAAGGACCAGTGAAGTGTCGCGTCTCCAACATCACTGTCATGTCCTGGGGATGATAACTCTACCGCTGACTGTTTGACCTGCAGGCAAAACAAGTTCCTCCACTTGCAACAGAAAACATTCATATATGACAGCACATTCGATCTGCATCTATTTTTTGCTCCAAATGTTTTGCGCCACACAATCCATGTCTCTCTGTCATACGGTGCATTCTGTTCGCACAGTCCAGAATTCATGTATTGTGTGAGGTTCAACGGTATTCAACGGTTCAATCGCTGCTGGAGTAACGACATCACACAGCAAAATTCAGAGTTTGCCACTGCAGTTTGGTTTGGTCATAACCCGTACAGCTCCTTAATCCTTTGCACTCCTTACAGCTCATCCTTCTCCAATCCGGTGTCCTCAGGCAACTGCTCAAATTACCAAGCAAACCCCTCACATATGGGTTAACTTCTGTTGACATTTAAATCAAGTCATCACAGTCCTTAACAACTCTCTCCGTGGTTGTCTCTTCTTATCCCACCAGGAAGGCCCCAAAGTAGCTTGCCCTTCCATCCATCTCCATGGTGCTGGCATTGCTAACCGTGATGAACAGGCGATCAGCAGGCTGCAGAAAGGCAGTACCCGCCTGATGCAGGGAGAAGAGACCAGGCTCCTGCCCCCGAGGCCAACAGACACTCCTAGATGATTTCATCAGCAGGATGGGCACTGAGTAGGAGCTCATCTGTGGGCCAAACAACAAAGACAAGATCAGCTTTCATACAAAGCATTACATTGTATATTTTACCAGGTAGCCTTCATTTATTAACATATCTATATGATACCATCAGCCTAGTTTCTGACATCTGGTGCATTCAAGGAATGTAGTGCAGAATATAAAAGCACATCAAATTAATGTAACAGTATATGCATCCATCCATCCATCCATGATCCTAACTGCTTGCACACTAACCACTACACCACCTGCAACAGTATATTATTATTAAAATTAATAGCTCATAATGTAGAAGATTTTGTATGTAGTATAAAGTGGAAATAAGGTTCTGGATGATATGTCCTATATGATCATTTCTTGAAGTTGAACAGCCTACTCTCATCACACTGATGCTAATCTATGATTCAACAAAGCTGTTCCACTACTGTCCTTCGGGTGCACAAAGTCTAACCTTTTTGTATATATACTGAACAAGCTGTGCTCCTTCCTCCTCCTTTGTTTCCCCCATCTCCTCCACTTCTGTCTCCCCTGTGGAAGGGAGTCTGAAGTAGGTCTGGGCGTAGATGTAGTAGAGGCCCGCTCTGGGCACCAGCAGTTCTCCTCCCTTCAGCTCCATGTTCTGCAGGAAGGACAGACCTTTCTGGCCCTCCCATGATCTGACTCGCTCCCCCAAGTAACCCCTGCTTCTCTGAGAACCTGCTCACATAAACAAGCAGAAATACACACACACGTATATGCATAAATGTTACAAGCGTTGACTGTGATGGAAGATCAAGGCATTTTTTGCTTTTATTTGTCAGCACTAATAGAGAAGCAAACAGTAAACATGAGAGAACAGAGTGTGACTCAAACTGTGTTTATGTGGCATGTGCTGTAAACCTGGTAAAAATAAAAATACCAGGGCCACACATATTAACAAGCACCAGAAGCACTTAAAATTAAAGATTAAATCCATCTAAAAGGCTGTTTGCATTTATGATATTTAGATATGCATTCAGTATGAACCAAAAAAATCCTTAAAGGCACTGTGTTTAAAGTACGTTTTTTCCCTTTGGTGCCCCTTAGTGGTAATACAACACTGCTGTAAATGTTTAGATTTGTAATTAAAAAGAAAATCTTGTATCAGTGAAAAACAAATTAAAATAATTAAAAAAGCATATTTAACGTGTTTCTACTTATTAAGAATTAATTTATAGAACTTAATAAGCCAACTAACACCAGCTAAAAATCTTGTTTTTGATGATGAAGGTTTAAAGTCGTTTTTTATCCCTACTGCTGATGTGTATTTCAAAAATGTGGTGTATAGCCATTGTTTCCTATCTCTTCAGACTGTCTAATGTCAAATAAACATTAGAAATATCATTATTATAAACACTTATTATAATACAGAATAAATATTATTATAACTTTGTTGGACAAGAGTCATGAAAAATCTGACTCATCCAAAAGACAACCATGGGACTTTCCAGGTTATGAGAAGACGGCTTCACAGGTCCTCACAAACATGTAGGGAGATGTCACTGAACTTAAAAGCTGTCTGGAAAGCCTTGAAGCACATACCTGACTTCTGGCCCTGGAAAGGTGTGGATCAAGCAAACACAGGGCTTGTTTCACCTAGCCTGTATGTAACACACCTATTACTTAGACTTCCTTAACACTAAGGTGTCATGATATCCACACCTCTTGTTATTTAGTATCTGTATGTAAAAAAATTAAGCCACTCACATGCTGTCCTTGACTTTATAAAAAAAAGAAAATGTACATATGTTTCACTTCTGTACTACTAAAATTTAACGTACCCTCTGCCGTTGGAGGGACTGTGGACCAGAGGACACCGGTCACATGCGCAGCAACTTTAGGAAGCGGGACCCCTCGAATCCCAGAGCTCAGAACAGGCAGCACTCCTGTTAGTTTATCTGTGGAAACACAAGCAGATCAGAAACACACAGATACAGGACATTTTTTAGTAGAAAAAGTCATACTTTAGCCCATTAGCAGTAACTGACAGTCAGTGACAGCATTGTTCTTACTTCTCATAGCAGTGGATATCTCTTTCTGGAATTTGTCAGTCATGCTCTGAAAGAAATACACACACAGAGATAGAAAGAACAGGAGATAAGGGAAAGTTGAAGTGGAGCAATAGTTAAGTCATTGTATCTTGTCCTGTTCAGTTATTATGACTTAACAAGTACTTGAAGAAGTATGTTCAAATCTAAATTTATAACATTCAGTAAAACCCCAGGGACAATGTCACTCCCACAAATCATGCAGTTCTCAGTTTGGGACAGCAAATATGTTATCTGTTGATCTGTAATATCAATAATCTTTGGCTGAGTCAGTGCTTTTTAGAAGTGAGATGGAGTTGGATAATTTTCTGGAGTCATTTCTGAAAATCCTGTACCATTGTGGACTGAGCACGTGCTATCTGAACAGTTACGTAGTTCTGTATTAGCCACTAGTGTCTTGTGTATGATTAAAAAGTAACTACTGAACCCTGCATTAAAATAATAATAATAATACAAATAAGAGAATTCTTCGTACACACACATAGAGATGTGTAATTAGGGAAACTGATGTTGAATTAAATTTAAAAAGTAAAACCTTCTCAATGAGGTAGTGGAGCTGTTGTGTGACCTGCAAACAAGGATCGCTCTTCTTGTCCTCTGCTGGTGAGTCTTCAAACCCAGAGTGCAGATTTGCATTCATCAGGCAGGACACACTGCTGCTAGAGAAACTCTCCTGCATCTATCAATAAAAAAAAACAAGCATAAATAACAATGTGCATGGTCTTATTTTTCATAAACTTAAGAATTTCCCATTATACAGTATCTTCTCAAAAACAAAACTAATATCAAAGTAATATACTATGAGTTACAGTACAAGTGTGTTCATGAGGTGGGTCCATGTTCGTCAGCCAATCAGAGCTTGGGAATAGATTTATCAGCCTTATATTAATCAGAGGTTTTTTAGAAACGTTTACTCTTTTTCATAATGTCTGCATCGGTCCAGAAGTCTGAAATATGCTTTATTGTGTCACAACTTCTAAGCTGTAACTACTCTCACTTCCTCCCATTGTTGTTTTTTTTGCCATCTACTCGCCCTACTTTCTCCTCTTTCATTGTCCACCGTTAGAAGCAGAAATTCCTACATGATTATGTAAGACTCTTTTCTTAAAATGACTCAGAAAGATAGAAAATAATATAATAAAACATTATTCAGTCACAGTGATGGAAAGTAACTTGAAGCATTTTGAGATAATGAGTGGAATTGTCTCAGGTAGACATAATTCAATATATTTTTACTGACTTGTTATCAAACATCTTGTTTGCACATATTTAGTATTTACAGTAAGACTTAAAATATTATAATAATATATATGTTAATATTCTTAAGAGTTATTCATAAGAGTTTAAAAAAAGGATCAGGGCAGGTGTACAAGAAGGTTAATGGCATGACTTGATCAGTATTTGCACCTAACTACAGTAAAATAAAAACATAAATTAATCCCTCTCTACACCAGTGTTGCTTACATTTATTGTTATGCTGCTCTATACATTCGGTATGGAGATGACATTAGCCACATGGACTTGGGGGTACTTTGGAAAATCTTCGTTATTTAACACAATCCACAGCTGCATTCAAAAATACAACCTGACACAAGGAGGAAGGAGAAGTTCAGTCCTGTGCAGAAACACTGCTAGATTCTCTGGGACCAAGTTCATGTCACATGGACCAAAAGACTGTGGAAACGTGTTCTGTGCTCAGACGAGTACTTGTTTTAGATTGTTCTCAGGAAAAAAACAGGCATCAGGTTCTCCATGCCAAAGTCAAAAAAGACCAGACTTATAAGCAAAAGTGTCTGTGACGGTATAGTCCCCCCCGGTGCCTCCAGCATAACTGACATGCATATAGATGATGGTATAATCTAAAATACCGTATTGGCATTTCAGGGACATATACTGCCATGTAGGCAATGACTGTTCCTAGGAAGTCAGTAAATAATTCAGCAGGACAATATCAGTCGTCATTCTGCACGGGTTACAACGGAATGGCTTCATAGGCACAGTGTGTATGTGTGTGTGTGTGTGTGTGTGTGTGTGTGTTTGACTGGCCTGCCTGCAGGTCATATCAGGCTCATATTTGAAAATGCACGGTGCATCATGAAGAGAAGAATCACACAACGTTGACCATGAATTGTTGAGCAGCTGAGTTCTTGTATCGAGGAAGAATGGGAAACTATTTCACTTGTTTTTTTGAGGCACTATCCTCAGTTTCCCGACAATTAAAAAGAAAAAGGTGCTAAACATGGCATGTCCTGCAGAAATCAAAGTCTTTGCATATATTTACAAAATAGTCCCAACTTTTCTGGAAATGCAGTAGAAGAAATGTGAGTAGTCTTTCCACCTCTGTTCTCATAGTATTTGACAGGTTTGAAACTACTCCAGCAGGGTCATAAGGTCATTTCATGGTATGCTGATATCACTGGACCTTCAGTGTACTATAGTAGTCACGTCAGGAAAACATTTAAAATTTCCCACTGTTATATCCCTATGGTGCTTGTTAAAGGAAGTCACTAGTGTCCCTTAAAATAAATGCTAGTTAAATAAATTGAAATGTGTGTAAAACCTCCCCTTTCCCAGGTTAGACAGCAGTTCCTTCATGCACTCACTGTCTGTTAGATTAAATTGTTAGACAAACGCGGATCTTACCGTGTTCAGCACTTTGTTGAAGTACAGAAAACTGACAGCAACCGCGACGGTCTGGAGGAGGATCGCTCCGAGTATGATGAGCCCCAGACACTGGAAAGAAATAGAAATGGCCATATCACCGCGTCAGAAAAGCACAGTCCCGAACAGAAGGAAGCCCCTTTTTAGCAGCCAGGACAAGTCAGATCAAGCTCTGCTGCATTTCTGCTGTGGAGGGAGGGAAACACAGCAGCGGCTCTGTAGGTGGAGCACAGAGGAGGCACGGGACGATTACAACAGCCTCAAGATGTCACTGTTATTAGAAATGTGCAGGGAGATTTAATGTTGCTCCTGCAACTTCAGGACGCATTCAAGTGCTGTCAGAAATGTGGAAACTTGCATGTGACTTTCCGATTTACCTTTGATGTAAAGTTTTTATTTTTGTTTTTACTCTTAATATGATGAAGTGATTTTAAATTGCGATAAATGTGAAAATGTGTAAATTCCATAGCCAAAACAACTTAGGGACTTTTTCAGTTTTCTGTCTTTTGTGTGATCTTTTTAGTTTTTTGTCCCTTAACTTTGTAAAATCTTGTGGCTCTGTGAAGTAGACTGCAGCACTTGGAATCGTTTATTCCTTTACGTAGTTCAAAGTAGCTTAAATCCCAATTTTCCAACACAAGCCATAATTTGTTCTGGTTTCTATTTGTTTTTTATCCCAGCCAGAAGCACTTTAGTACATTACAAATTGTTTTTATGTCTTTCAGCTGAAGACAGTATAAAATGTTTGAATGAATGAATCATTTAAGGATTACATGGAGGACGAGGAAACAATCAGTGATAAAAAGTGCAGTGGTTCATTAAGATATTTGGTCTTCTGCAGATTAAAGTGCTTCTGCATGATCATGACCAAATAAAAGCAGCATCGCAGCATGAAAGTTTGGGTATCAGCACTGTGCAGATGGCAGATATCAGCATCTGAAAGTAAGATGAAAAAGTCCCGTTTCCTATCTTTCCTGCTATTGTGAAGTGATCTGAGAGCATGCTAGCAGGTTGCTGCCAAATGACCAGCTATTGTTAGGGCTTCAGTGTAGTCCTAAGTAGTATTTGTCTCCAGGGAGTCATTCAATTTGCAGAACTCAACCTTGGGTGATTCCTGATGGTTCCTGTGTTTTCATTCCTTCACCTTTAACCCATGTTCCATTGTCAGCATGAGGAAGTAAAAGAGTTCACAGCTCTTGGATGTGGATTATCCTCCTAGGATTTAAAATCTATGTTATAGCAGGTAGAACAGCTTCATACCAGCACGCACGCAGCCATGATGTTCACACAGCAGGTTCACAGCGCCAGATTCATCTGGAATGTTCTGAAGGTTTAAGTGAGAACAACGGCTAAGGAAAATAAGTGTTTAGTTTGTTTCCTTCTCCGATTCAAATCTCATAATGCGGAACATTAAGTGATAAGAGATTCCTGTGTTTCTTTAAATGAGTCAATTCCCAGGCTTGTCAGGAAGAAGGTGAGTGATATGCGAAGTCTGTCTGGCCTGCAGCAAGAAAGATGACACCCTGAGAGACATGACTGTTTACAGTCCCATGGCAAACAGGCAGACAGAGAGAATGGAAGTTGAAATGCAGTGACAAGATCAAACCCATCTGCCTAAAACCACAGTCATTTAAAAGTACATTTTCCTGAGCTGCTTTCCACTCATGCAGCTTGCTCAGTCAGTGATCTTCAACCTTCGTCATACACGTCCACATGCACGAGCCCTGGCTGGCTCTGGTGTTTCAAAACCTAAAGCAATAGTTTGACGTTTTGAGAAATCCGCTTGTTCACTTTGTTGCACAGAATTAAGTGAGAGGACTGTCACTTCGTATGAGGTCTGCTGCTTCTCTGCATATGAAAGAAGACATGTAAAAGTCAAGTCACACTCCTTCCACCCTCTTCTGCCCTCCACTCCTCTTTCTCCTCCCCTGAGGCTTCTCCTCCCAACGTTCCTCTCAGTAAAGTCATGGAATCTCCCTAAATTCCCACCTGAGCACTACACCTGCTCATTGTCTCAGTGTTAAACAAAGACTCGAGCTGACAAATGCTACAGCAGCACAATGCATTCAGACAGTTGCCAATGAGTTAGGTAGTCTGTCAGTGGAAGGGTGTTACCCTGATAGGAAACAACTGGATGTGAATGAGGGAGCAGAGAAACAGAGCCAACATTCACAGGTTCATATTTATAACTAACAATCCTTCATTTCCATCATCTGTCGCTTTTGAATGTTGTTTAATCCGGTTGTTCATGGAAAAATGTATAAATGAAATCTAAAGTCGAGTCTCATTTTAAATTGACAAAGGGGTTAGACTAAGGACATGATTAGTATTACATTTAGGTATGAATGTGTCTAGATTATTGTAATTTAACATTAAAATGAAATTTAGGTATTACACAATGATGCTTTGAATACTTTCCAAATTCAGTATCCTGCAGTGGGAGAGTTCTAATCTTTAAATTTAGCAACAAAACATTATTAAACAATACTCTGACAACTTTTGTTTTGTATCTGAATAAGTGTGAATCAGCAAAACTACTAAACTGGTAAATATATTTGTCAGATAAATGCAATACATCAAAAAAAGTACCAAAGAGTACAGTGAAAGACAATAATTATTCTGTAAATCTTACGTCACCACAGGTATGACATGGCAATATAGTTATTACCACCATCCAATTATTTGACCAGACCACTAGAGGGTACTGTTGCATTGATTTGTGACCCAGGAATGTGCTGTCACTCTCTTATAGCCCTTGCTCATGACAGTTATGAAAAGCTGGTGCAGTCTCTGGTAATAATAATAATGTAGGGCAGACATGCAACACAAGCTGTGTCATCAAAACCACATCTGTTGGCTGTTTTATGAATGCATTTTTCCTTTTCTACACAATATTTCTAATACATTACTAGATTTTTTTTGCATTTATTAATTTTTACATATTTTGATTTTCCAGCTTACAAATACTAATAATTTTTTTTATTTATTTCAATATACAAATGTACAAGATGAAACACAGAAGGGCACTACTTCATAAAGTTGTCTTGATGTGTTTTATTGACATTCTTTGTTAGTTCATTAATTCATCAATCACAACCGTCAGAATAAGAAAGACACCAAGGGAATTTGTGTGTCATGTCAAAGAAATATCAGAATAAAAAAATAATAATAATACATTTGACATTTAGCTTTGAGCTTTATTTTTATTAGAATGCTAACATGCTGACATTGGCAATATGTTTATGTTAAGTAGACATGTCAACATCTTAGTTTAGTGTGTCGACGTGCTAATGTTTGATAATTAGCACTCGACACGGAGACCTGGATGTCTGTACCTAATTTGATGTAGCTCTAATACTTCATGTGTTTACATCTTTAACAAATGGGAACCTCTTGAGGAAATAGGAAAGGTCAGACTCAACAGACACATAAAGATTTATCCTTTTGTTAATGTGACGTGAAATTTCACGGGAGTTGATTTAAGATTTATACTCAAACATAATACTATTATCCTGAAATGAAGGATAAAACATTACAACATATGTACATTACATGTGTGTGTTTGTGGCCTGGCTATGAATGAGTGTGGTGATTTTATCCTTCAGTGCAAAGCTTGTGGCTTTTTCTGTTAGCTGGTCACAGTGTTAGTGATGGTGATGTTATCATCTTCACACGTCTCTGTCTGCAGACTGTACCCTGCTGAACAGACTTCTATATATCATATTAACTACTGTATATGTACCAAGGTGGTGTGTGCACATGGAGGTACATGACAGTCCTGAGCATAGGTCTTTTTATACAAAGAGAAAGATGTAAAAACGCTTTAGGAAGTCTATGATTCACAAATCAAGGTATAGTGAATTAGTATCATTGAAACACACACACACACACACACACACACACACACACACACACACATTTATATTTAACCATTACTCACTCATTCACACTCTTACAGGTTGTTCCGCAGCCAGTTGAGATAACCTTTCATCGCCCTCTTCCCCACATCAAATTCCAATGGCCCCTTTATAAGGCACCCATGAAAGCCATCCTCATAATGGTCATTGGTAACTGTGACTCCTGCGTCCTGTAAGCGCCGAGCATACATAAGCCCATCATCCCTCAACACATCATACTCGCATGTTATAATGTACGTCCGAGGGCACTTGGCCAAGACCTCTGGTCCCGCCAGCAGTGGTGATGCCCGCACATCCAGCAGACCTGGCACCTCCTTCACAGTCCCCTGCAAACCTTTCTCCACAATCAGAGGCTTATAGTTCTTCTTGTGTTCTGGGGACAGGAGGGTGGTCCAGTCTAGTCGGGTTCTCAGCTCTGGAGTGATGGCTGAGTGCTGTAAGGAGCTGTGGTTGTTCGCCAGAAACTGGGGCAACAAAGAAAGGTTAACACCGAGGTACTGCATCCAAAAGCGAACCATGGAAGTCCTGTAGAGGACGGGTGCGTCTTGGTTCTGCAAGTAGGAAGGTGTGTTGAAATCCAGAGCCTGGAGCACTGGGTAGATCAAAGCCTGGACACTGAACTTCACAGTCATGGTATCATCTGTGGAAATCTGTGAAAGCATAGTCACACATGAGGCCTTGCACTACGTTATATTGTATTTACACTGCTACACACTACTGTAGGAGAAAGCTTCTTTATGTACCGCTTGAGCCACTGCAGCAGCAAGGTTTCCTCCAGCACTGTCTCCTGACACAGCCACACGTTCCGAGTCAATCGCATAATTTGCCAGAACCTCTTGGGACAAGAAGTGTTTGGCAGCAGCAAGGCAATCTAAATACGGCACTGGGAAGAGCACCTCTGGATACAGACGATAACTGCATATACAATGGTCACAAATTATAAAATTTAAAGGGTCAGTGATGATTAGTTTATCTGTCACAAGAAGGAATATTGAGCCTGTGATTATTTTACACAGAAATAAAATGTAGCTCTGTATCAGCAGATCTCCATGAGCAGAAAAATGCAGATCAATGTTGCAGGAGGAGACATACTTACTCAACAGAGACGACAACAGCGTTGAGCTCGTCAGACAACAGGCGGGTCATTATATCATATGTCCACATCTCTGAGGAAGAGAGGGACAGATCGAGGATGGTGTAAAAGTCAAATTACATAGACTTTTTTATCTCAGAACAGAAAATATATGTGAAAATTATTTGACTACTGTGTGAAAATCTCTACCTGTAGTGCACACTGCCACCTTATTTATGCCATGAAAAAAAAGACATTTTAAGGATATTGTCTTAAGTCTACTTTAAGTCAGCAGTAATGTCTGAACTCACTTGCACTGCCTAAGGCCCAGCCTCCTCCGTGGAAATATATCAACCCTCTCCTCAGGTAGCCCTCCCCTCCAGCCGGCGGCTCGTAAACACGGACAGGGATGCCAGCAAAAGTGATGTCACTGACTTTCACTCCTGGCATGACCCCTCCGCCAGATTCAGAAATGAGCAGGCTCTCTATCATGCCCTCAAAGCCCTCTGTGTACGGTCTGATAGATTTGATGTAGTGGTCCAAGCCCAACCAATTTTTCAAAGAGATCTGAAGACAGAGGAGAAAGACAAGAGCAGATAAGACTCAAACTTTTCCACTTGAAGTATTATCTTTTTATCGAAACAAAAAGGAAAACTGGCGTCTACTTTAATAAGAAGGAATTTAGCAAAAGCTAAATGCATTCATTTTTTGGTACTTCAGACGCAACTGTCTCACCTAGTCACCTCTGAGATAAGGTACAGTGAGTGTATCTTACTAATGTGTCCGTTCTTCTCACCCCAAACACTCTCAGACTATTTCAACAGTCAGGTTCAACCAAGGCCAGAAGACAGAGCTGCTTGGCACATTGGACGCTCAGACATGTTGATGTCTGACGTTTCACAATAACATCAGTTCATGTGACCAGAGCTTTGAATTCCAGTCAGGGATGCAACAATCCAACTTCCTCCTTCTCTAGACATTGGTTATGATACATCCACTCACATTTTCTGCCAATACCAACTACAAACCAGGACCAGCACGCCATTTTTCCCAAGATGGCTTGTTAATGCACTATAAACTGAAATTCCAGAAACTTAGTTTGCTGAACTTATTTAATGATGCTGACAAAGATGTGGGTTCGACTGCATTTGGTGGTTAGGTTTCCAAGTGTAGTCCGGATCTTCAGCTACGTTGTTGCTGTTACCCATGTAGGTGGGAGGAGGAATGGCAATTTAAAATATTTATAGTTTTGTATAGGTTACTTTATTATATGGCTTGTCATGGTTTGCTTGATTTGAATTGCACTACAATGCTGATAGCTGACTGGTGTGTTACTGTACAATGCAGCCACAGAATTGAATAAACTAAAGCCACAAAAGTGATACAGTGGTAATAATAAGTAATAATAAAATGACAAACATATAACACAAAGGAATGCCCATTTACATCACAATAAATTAGTTGAACAACTAATGTTTTTATAAATATATGTGTACGTCACACAGTAATACATGTGAACATCTTTATCTACAGCATCCAAAGCGATTAAAAATAGCTGACAAGTACTTTATTGTTGCATAAAGAAGAATTATAACATGCACTTGTTTATTAACCTAAAATGTATATGTTCTTGCATCATTTAAGCTGCAGAATAAAGTACAAACCTTAAACTTTAAAACCAACTTCTAAAAACCAAAATTTTACAATTTTATACTTAAATACTATTTTTTACATTTGCTCCACACATGCTAACATAAAACATTCTTTATATTAGATTTTAAAAAGCTTTATAGGTATCATTGGCTTTGCAATAAAGTCAATTCCATCACATTTTTGACTAATTTATATATAAAATGATGCGATAAGAGACGTGGCTTATAGGCCTATTATTTGCTTTGGCACCAACAAGCCTCTGTATAATCTGCGGTGTCCATCAGCCAGTGTGGCAATAAGTAACTAATATAAGTTCTCCTCACCCACTCACTTTCAAAAGTAGAACAAAGTTTGAGGGTACAGTTCATTTTCTCTACACCATAATAAAGGTCACTCCCTCACAGCTACTTTACAAAAGGACAATACTGAGACAATCCACCCAGCTATGACAGCTATATAATTATTATTAATATTAGTAAGTAAGTTCATGCACACATCTAGCAAAGAGAAGCTCTGTAAACACTACTTAATCTAATCCATTACCAGTAGCCTACACCAGATTTCTGGTGTCATGTCAGATACACTACTCCAACTTTGTCAGGTTTCTAAAGAATAATGCTTCACCCTGAATCTTCACACTATTATATTAAGTTTGGGCAGGTAAAACGTAACGTTTTCATAAAAAAAAAAACAAGTTGACAAGTTGTATCTTATCAGAGCTCTTAGTTGGAAGTAACTCATAGTTACAGAACCCGAATTGTAATTTGCTTGTGTCTCCTTGTAAGTCGCTTTGGATAAAAGCATCTGCCAAATGAACTAAAGTAAAGTAAAGTGAAGTAAATAAAGTTTGCACAGACAGGGCGTGTTGCTGTACTGGCGGTTAAAGGTGCGTCTTTTATCAACCCCACTATTACACAGCTTTTTTGGGCAGCAGCTGCAAAGAGAAAACAGGTTTCACAGCGCCATTCTTTTTTTTTTTTTTTTGAAGTGCATTCAATTCCTCATGTGCACCACAGTGCCGGTGAAAACATCTCCTGCCTTACCAGTGTCATCATTGCCCTAAATCCTGCGTCCAGCATCATTAACTTCCACGGCTCCTGGATTCCATCAGGCACCGGGACGTAAACGTAGTAAGCGAGACCGACCGTGACCAACAGCGTAACGACCACCGGCAGCAGCCTCATCTCGTATCTGACACCTTCACTGGCTTCCGTGACTCCACTAAACACCGAGGATCCAGACTGACTGTGCTGGCTGAGGCTGTGACACCGAGAAAGAACACACTCCCACACTTCCGCTGCACAGCTTCAAAATAAAACCATTACTGACATCACTTTACCACAAACCTTTAAATTAAATATTTTACTCACCTAAAGAAATGTCATTGGTCATATCGCGTTGCAGCCAATAACTAGGCTTCATTTTTTACAAACAAACTAGACAAAGTTAGACACACTTATTTTGAAAACTGGGCAGCAACAACAAATGGACATCTGGGAAATTGAGTTGTTTTTTTAAAGAAGCACTGCTAGTCGTATTATTTAAATGTGGCCACAAAGGGGCACAACAGAGCTGCACATTGAGGATGGGACACATTCAATCTGGTTTTATTCCAGTGTAAAGGGAAAAATGAAGGAAACAGGAGGGTTACAGGAGACATTCATCACTTAAATATCTTGATCTTAATCAGATCGAAACTGAGACCACACGTTGTAAAACAGAAGTTTTGTGAAATCTGTCAATTTTTGTTAGTTTCAAGTTAATTTAGCTTACAATTAATAACGAATTCCATGCTTAGACCACCTTAGAACCTATTAACACGAGTTGTTCTAACATCAAAATCTTTTAATTTGAAATCACAAGTTCAATGGAGGTTTAATGGTGAAGAGTTATTTTATGTTACTATGCATTTGGTAAACTCATGAGCACTTTTTGAACTGACTGTTGACGCCCTTTCATGTGAAAACATCTAATCTTACTTTTATGTCTTTCCATGTCTGTTTCTAGAAACAAACTCTTTTTTTCTTTTGATGTCAAACTCTCCATTAAAACCACCAGTGTTCAATATTTTCACGCGGCCAAACTTCTAACAAGTCTAGACATCAGTATTGAATAGAGAATAGAAGAGAATAGAAGAGAATCAGAAAGCATATGATTTTACAAATTTGAACCAAAGAAATTGTTATTAGGCCTGTGTCATCTTGGACCACAGACCACAGAAAGGCAAAGAGCAGCAAAGAACAGTCAACAACATGGTACCCAGCAGTGTAGTCAGGGGAAAGAGTTTCAGTGTCACCGTCTCGCTATCGCTCTGTGCTATTTTATCGCCCTGTTTCCTCCCATGGTTTAGCTATTAAATGACCACTGTCTGTCCCTGGTGGCCCTGTGTGTGAATGTAAACAAACATCACAGCTGATGAGGATCTGTCCTCTACAGTGGGCCAGTTTTCCAAAACACTGCAGCCAGACCACCAGACCATGTGAGATTAGCCTCTTGTATAACCAGATTGGAGCTTTCAGGAGAAGACATGTCAAGATGGCTGCAGAAAATCATGTTTTCTTTCCTTTTTTAAAAAAAAAAGAAAGTGTTCATGTGGAAGAACAATTAACTTCATATTGTCTGCGTGTCTGAGGTGTGCAGCAAACTTTACACAGCAATAATGGTGTAAAGCAGGGGTGGTCAACCCTGGTCCTCTAGGGCCACTGTCCTGCTGCAGCAGAGACAGTTGGAAAACAAGCAGCACGTCATCATGTTAATATTAAACTTAAATAAGTATCATAACTTAAAAGACTAGTCTGTGGAGCAACCTGGGAAGGATGCTACCAAAAGATTCCTCTTAAGTCTGCTCAATAATAATATCACATGAAGGCAAAAATATCTTAAAAAAGGAATAGTCTGGCTTTCTGTCATTAGTTTTCTTGCAAAGAATGCAGTTTTTCTTGCCTGACTATAGAGACAAACACCTATGTAAAAGCTTCCATATGTTATTATTTTAATCAATTTAAAACTGAAATAAAAAAAAGCAGATTGTGGTTGTGATAAGCAACTAGATATTGTTACCTTGGAGAGCTACCAAGCTCTTCCCCTCTGTTGTCAGTCTTTAAACTAACACAACCCTTTTCTGTCTCCATCTCCACACTTAATGTGCTCATGGTAGGAGAATAAATACAAATAATTTCCAGTTTTTTTCTGTCATTGTTGTATATATATGATACACAGTTTTATCACTAAGCCTCCAGGTGCACTATGGTAATATTTTTCCGCTGCCTAGTGCTACTTTAGATTATCTATACATCCTACAGTCTAACCTGGTATACGCTTACAGTTACAGTTTTAGCTTAGTTTTTGCAACATATTTTGGTGAAACTAAATAAATCAACAAAAAGAAGTGGTGTGACAGCTTCTCTCAACATTTTGATATATTTTTTTCCACTTGAAATAGTACAGTTAAGCCTGACTGCAGCTACAGTTACTCATGATGCAGAAAACTACAAACTTTTTGTTTTCAGCTTGAAATCCTACATCCTACAGGGGGTCAATGTTTCACACTCAAAAGACTGCTTTAACTCAGGCACAGATGCCATACTTGCTCACTCTCCAAAAATCCCTCTGAATGAAAGCATCAGCAGAAAGCTTAAATTGTAAACGTTAAGGTGATATATGTGCTCGCTTGTGTGTGTATGTGTGTTGTAAAGAGTGTGCATTAAAATTCCCCTCTTCCTGCCCCCTCCCTCCCATGTGTTGGTCTGGCGTCTCCCTCCAGTCTGTGGTATGGAGGGCAGAGTGAGGGCCCCTCTCTTGTGTCGCTGACTGGAATTACATTTATGGTCATTTAGCATGACTAAATGCATAAGGCAGAAATTAAGGTGGTGGGGTGGGGGAGGGGGCCTCTATGTTATAGTGAAACCGCCTTTTTTTTTGAAGGCTCTGCATTTAGAATTTCACAAGAATTAAGTAGGACTCTGCTGAAACCATACAGAAGATGTTTTGCAACAACCTGCTGCAAATAGAGATTAGAAACAACATAATCTAAGGGTGAAAAGGAGAAACTGGTGAAAAGGAGATGTGCGCACACTGTTTTCATCAGTCGAGTCTGTTGCAAGCATAGTTAGGTTAACTTAATATTTGTCTCTGTCCTCTTGAATCATTTAACCTAATCTTTTAACCTAGACTAAAACACTTCTGCACAGACTATTTACATGACCATGGCATAGATCAAGTGCATATAAAATCAGGAATGTTCTAAATACGTTTCCGAGGGAGAGACACCTCCACTGGGATGCTGATGGGGGTTTGGACTATTGTCACTGCAGATGGATGAGTGCATGCCGTTGCATATTATGGCTTAGGTTTATATGCCTCTGTTTTGAGTCCATCACCAGAATGTGTAAGAGTCACTTTTTGCATCTCAGCTGGGTCCTGGCAAATTTTCTGAAATTTCACCTACCATGTGTTCTGGAATAGCTGACCTCTTCTAAAGTCGATTTGACTTCTTTGTTAATTTTGGAAGATGCAATATGTAGAAAGAAACCTTTGTACTTTCATGATTCTGCAGGTGAAGCTCTGAATATACTTTAGCTAACCAACGTTAGCTGTGTCAGTGTTGGCTGTATAACCACTTTAGCAGTTGGAACAACACAAGCACAAAGTGGCATTTCCCTTAAGGTTTAACTAACATGATTTCAAGATGACCATAACCACTGTTTTTTTAAGACGTAAACATCCATTTACTTTTTTAAGCCAACAGGAAATAAGTCTGATTCTAAAAACAGATTCTGCAACTAGGTATGTTTCCTATTCTCATGAAGCAGCACTGCTGAGGACTGGCAACAGCCGTGAAAGCAGCATTGAAATGCAATTAACTACATCAAAGTACATATTTGAAGTACTTTACTCAAGCATTTTCCTTTGATACATTATTGTTCTCCATTACTACAGATACACATACTTTTATTTTATTAGTTTTCTAAAACTTTAGTTTTAGAATTTCTACATATAAAGCACGTGCAGAGCTTGTGAAGTTTGATGCTTTGTTATATATTTTTTTTTTTAAATAAATGGATCATTTAAACACACTTCACGTGTGGAATGTGTATACAGAACATTTTGTTCATATTTGTGGTGCACAGTAGACACACAAATGCACACAGTGATGATAATATATTGTGGTATTCAGAAATGCCATGGCCAGAAGGCCGGCTGGTATGCTTCAGCTGCAACACACTATTTCTGCTCTATTTTTGAAATGATAAACAACAACCTGTTGTTATTCTGCCCTCTGCTAAGCAAGGTGTCACACTTGAAAGAATGGGAACAGTAGCAGACCTAGTTTTGTGCTGGGTGGTATGCTGTTGCTGGTATGAGGCTGTTGTCAGTGTGAGACCTTCAAGTACACATAGTTCTTTACTGGCTCAAGGCCACTTGGTCTGCTGCTGAAACCATTATCTTAGCAGGGTGGACTCCTGTCATTTTTAATTTAACGTCATTTTTTCATATCTATTGCAGCGTTTTCCTCTCCTCTTTTACACAGCATCTCCAAACAGTATGCTGTGATGTTGCTAGATTGTTTCAAGTGCAAATGAAAATTACATTAAACTTCACATTAAAGTCCTGTGAAGATTATTTAAGTTACTTACGTGACCTTTTCAACTTCAACAGCTCAACTGAAGTGGCCACACTTGCCAGCAAGGATGCTAACGTGTGAAACACAACAAAATAAGATGACACCACTTCAAGTTGTGGCTATTAACAAATGCGTTAATGTGGTTTTCCTTTACAATACTGAGATGATGTGCTACAAAAGACATTGAAGAAAGCTAATCCAAAAAGATTGACACGCATTTTCACGTTTCCAACTGCTTAGACTCAGCTGTTACAGAATCCACACTCATTTTTAGCCATCTTAGTGGCGCAGCTTTTGGGGTGTGGAGTGTCGGAGTCTCAGAGTGTCACAGAGAAGGTAGAAAGTTCTACAGATTCTTTTCATGGGCTTTTCAACTTTACTTCTGTTATTATTTGTCATTCGCTTCGAATATTTATTGATTTATAAATAAAAAACTTCAGATCTCAAGTCTTAGAGTTTTAAAGTTAATTCTGAGTCATAGTGCAGAGTTCAGCTACCAACATGTTAGAGAGATTTTACGACTCTCATTTACAGTATTAAATGCCCACACAAAACAGCCAGAAGCCAAAACAGCCTCTGACTAATGTTATCTTCAGGAATGAATTAAAATCTTTGCTTCACTGTAGAGGCGATACAAAGTCAGAACAGCACAGTCTCACATATCCTTTCTTACATGGATGTGATCTTTGCCAGAAAGCCATTGATTAATTGTGTTGTAGAGGTGAGAAAAGGTTGCTCTTCATCACCAGTTTCCCCTCCCATCTTTTGTCAAACTCACTCCCAACCAAATGTTTCCACCACCAACTCACAGCCAGCTCACATCTAGTTAGTGTAAGACTCAAGTTTTCCGTTGGTCCCCAGAGGATCCTGCACTTCACAAGATGTACAGTATAGACCATTCACTGTAGCCAGCAGCAGATAGCACAGTTTCATCAGTTTCTGCAGCCCACAATTTGGAAAAAGCGTCAGGCTGGCAGCCGGCCTAGGCAGAGAGAGGTCAAAGGTCAAGTGTCAGATAGGGACACGCTGATGTGGATAATCGCATGCCTCAGCCCTGACCTTTAACCTGGAGGTGCATGGAAACAGTGCCATACTGTTCTAGTGAGTGGACATGCAGATGTTTCACCACACATAAAACCTCAGCGTGACTCTTTGATGGAAACAGTGGCAAATAGAAACAACCACATAAAAGACAATATACAAATGCACGTAAGTCAGTACAGATTAACATAGCAGCTATGATTAAACACGCATTAAAACGCATGCACATGAACATGCACACACATATGACCTCCCACTTCCTCCCCTGCATAGTCAGCCGACGCCCCGTCCCACTCCCATGAGTCTCTCTCTGGTCTAAATGAGATCCTGATGTTCAGCTCACCAAAACCCCCACACTCACCCCCGCCCAATAAGTCCCCTTCAACCAGAACTGAGGCTGTTAAACGTGGTTTCACACTCCTTCCCTCGTTCTCAGCTGCTGCAGAGCGACATTGACAAGAGGCAGCTGTTCCAGTGGCGAGAGTGATGCAGTAGGCAGCAACCAGAGAGGATACAGAGATAAATAGACAGATTGTCAGACGTACAGTATGGTGGGGGTCATTCACATTACAGGGTGAGCAACTGCCGCCTTATCAGCACATAAATTTGTGGTTGTGGCTTGTGGGATTTCGTTTATCAAATTTGTAGCTTGACTGCCTTAAAGATGTAAGAGTGAGAACATATGGAGGCAGGAGCTGTGGTACCTTAAGACCTTGGGAAGATGCAGTACATGTGCACACAAACTGAAGAGCCTGGGTAGAAGACAGGCAGAGGGTGTCTTAGTCTGGAGAAGGGAACCAGTTTAGGCAGCTGACATCATGTAAGACTCTAATAAATCTCTTCCCCTTTTACTAACGTTTCCCTGTGGAGGCAAAACACAAGACGCAGAGTTGAACCAGCTTGCTTACAGCATGCACACGTGTACGCTGGCAAGGAGGCTCACCTTTTAAAAATGCATGTGTAGTCAAGGGTTTTATTAACTTTTATTAACTAAGTTGCCCTCTGTCTGCCAGATTCAGGCCCGGATAGCTGAAGTGTGGGGCATGTCTGTGTGACTATGACCTCGCTGTCCTTGACTCTATATGTGATGCTGGATTTCTGGCATCTGTTGCTTTCAGCAGAAGCTCAGATGCAGGTGCCTTGTCCTTAAGGCACGTACAGCGTGTGGGTGCGTGTGTGTGTATGTAGTGTATACGTGTTGGTGAGGGAGGTGCTGAGTGACACTCCCTGTTCCATTTTGTCAGGATGTGTCAGCACCTTCATTGCTTTCTTTTTTATCCCTCCAGCCCTTTCTCCTGCACCTCTTTTTCAGCTCTGTGCTGCAGCTCTGTGTTGGTCTTTTCGTGAATTTAACTGAAGATGTTTTTTTTTTTCTCACAGGTTTGTTGTTAACAGACCTAGTTACATTCAACTACATTCAATTGACTCCCCCTCAGGAAATTGTTGTGTAAGAGGCCCAAAATGTTTAGGCGACTTTTTGTTGTCCCTTTGGCTAGACCTCTTCCTGTAACATTGCACTGGCTCCTCCTCTAATTAAATGTTACTATTTATTTTTACCCTGTGGGAAGGACAAGGTACTGTCTAGCATGCGTGCACACAGTTTCTGAGATACAGTATATAGACACAGACACACATACACACACGAGCCCTTCACATCAGGTGATGCAGACCTTGTGACAGTTGATGTTGTTACTGGAGACACATTCCAGCAGGATTTGGAGGTGGATCTTAGGTGTTAGTGTAAGTGTTTCTATGTAAAGAGCTGAGGTGCTTTTAAACAAATCCAATGCACGTCGTTCGCTCATCGGCATGGTCACTTCGCACCACCAGCAACGCAACCACACACCATATCCCATTTTAGTTATTTTTCCCCCTCCTGGATCGTGTGCTAAAACCACAGTTTTAAGTCTATGATCAAACGGCGCCAGCGTCCACACCACCTTTCATATTGCTGATGGACAACACAGACTGTGGAACTGGAAGAGGTCAAACAAGTACAACAGGGGAGAGTTACCGTCTGTACAACTTTTGATTAATATAACACATGGATGAGTAACAAAAGAGAGCTTTGGGCCGCATCTTCTACTTGAAGTTACTGAGTAGGTGTTAATGTCAGTCACCTGTCTAATTAAAATAAAATCTTCTTGTCTACCTTTATAAACTGAAACAGCATAATGATCTGCAGTGCTTTAGTTGACTATCTGGTCTCCATAGAAACAGAGATTCTGAGCACAGAAGTCTTAAAGCATTTCACTAAGTTAATTGTGTAGTTAAACTATTCCTTCTGTCTAATATTAAAAAACTTACGCTTTCCACCCATTCATCCATTATCTCAACTGCTTTTCCTGTTAAGGGTTGCAGGGGGTGTGGGAGCCGATCCTGGACACCCTGGACAGGTCACATTTAGGTGTTGCCTCAGTTGCCTCTCATTTAATAAATGTTTTGTTGTCTCTTTGGCTGCAGCTCTTTCTGTAATATCCTCTAATTGAGTGTTAGTATTTATTTTTACTCTGCGGGTGAGACGAGGTAACATCCAGCAATAGCATGCGTGTGCACACAGAGATATACAGACACACACGCACACAGGCTCTTATGTCATGTGATGCAGACCTCACTTTATCATTTTTATCAACGGTACAGAAACTCAGATATGGCACGTATCAGCTCAGCTACTTGGGATTACTCATCAGCAGAACATTGTTTAGCAATACTTTTAATAATCAGTTCCGCATTTAAAGATACAGTAGGTAACTTTAAAAATTATTTTTTTACTAGAAATATGCTCCAGAACGTATCATATTGTTGAGAAGTGCTGTTGAAGTCTCCTGTGATCCCACCTGGCAGCAGTATATAGACATTTCACTTATTTCTGCCTGATTAGTAAATTTTGGGAGATTTGCGTTTATTACCTGAAGCGCTGGGCAGAGTGTGGCAAAGTGTAACAGAGCACACAGCATGGCAGAGCAGGGAGAGGCAAAGCAAGCAGAGTGAATTCATTCCTCAAGTCTCATTCTCATGCTAGTTGCACACTGTAGCTTTACGTAATGTTATTTTTATTATATAAACATACCTGTATAGAAATATATAAAAATGCCATAAATTCACTAGTTTCAACATCCCACTAGTTTCAAGTATCACCAGGAGAGGTGAACCAGGAAAGTGTTTGTGGTCCCCCCCCCCAATACATTTGACAAGAGGGTCCCTCGGTGCACTCATCAGTGAATTACTAATAGTCTAAAGCTTGTTTAGACTTCAAAAGAGTCCAATAATTCTACTGTTTTTGCAGTATTTGTTCACATTTCATAGACTTTATTTATTTTATCCACAGTGTCACAGTGATAATCGTTGATTTGTAAGTTCACATGTAGGATCTAATCTTTTTTTTCTTCTTTTTAATCATACAAGTGGCCTTTAAAGTTAGACACATGGGAACGCTAAGTAAAAAAAAGGATCTTACAGCCGTGAATGCACATATAAGAGGGGGATGTGTTAGTTCATCACTTCTGGAACCTACAGAAATGAGCCGTGAACCGCACCACTGCTCGGCCTGTCACTCTACTCGAGCCCCCGCCCCGCCGCTCTGTTAACGGGAACTCCCCCTAAGTTACCCGGTTCTCCTCTCTCTGCTCATTCTCTCCATGAGCTGTCTCTCTCTCTTACACACACACACACACAACACACGCTGTCACACACGGAGTGGCTGCATGTCGGAGCAAACGTTCGTCCACTCTCTCTCTGCTGTTCCCCGGTTACCGAGAAGCGGCTGTTTGATTTTCGCAGTCTGCGGCGAGCCTCGTCGTGACAGAGTTTGGAAACGGCTGAAGGAGGAGTGAGAGGTGTGTGGGGGGAGAGCGAGCGAGAGAGGGAGAGAGAGAGAAAGGTAGGAGATGGTGACAAACGAGTGTTTTCCCTTCGCTCTGTTTAGAAACTTTACCCTGTGTCTGTCGTCTTCTGCGCCGCTTCGTGCAGTGGAGGGATATCGCCTGTTCCGCCAGCTGCAAGGTTTTTGATAACTAGGGCGTGATTATTGAAGTATTTGTGTTTGCGCGCGCGTGTGCGTGCGTGAGTGCGTCCCTCCGTGCGTGCTCTTTCATATTGGGGGGGGGGGGGGATCCTCCTGTTGTGTCAAAGGAAGGCTGGAGATTGGACGTGCAGATTGTAACGGATCATTGAGGAGAGCAACCTGTCCACTGCCAGAGATAGGCGTATCTCGCGTGAGTCAAAACCCCAAATTTCTTTTGAAGAAACAAACAAAAAAAAAAAAAGGCAGGTTTTGAAGTATGTTCAGGTAACTTTTTGATACGATGCAAGTACAGAATATTTGCAGAAGTCAACGAAGTGATTTTGTGTTTCGTGTGGAACGCAGAAAGCAGATTTTTCTCAACAAAAACAAGGAATGTTCTCGCTGACTTAATTATAGGAGAGTATGAGAGATAAGAGTCCAGTTTTATGTAACTGGCAAACTTGTATCCTGTTACACTTGACTTTAAAAGCACAGTATGTTTTGGCCAGTGCACTGACTAAAGGCAGGTTTATTAATAAAATGCCTTAGATAAAGACAAAGTTAAAAGTATTCCTATTCTTAAAAACAACAAATAAGAGATAGTATCAACTAAGGTGTAGCTTAGCCTGTTTGTGTGTGTGTGTGTGTGTGTGCGCGTGCGCACGGGTGATCTCCTGTCAGATCCTATGAGGTGGGGGTCAGTCACAGGGTCTCCCTTCTGGAATTCTCCTAGAATAGATGTGACACCCCCAAACACACACACACACACAGACATACACACACATGCATAGACACACACATTCTGAGGAAGTCTTCAGTCAGATTCATGTCTTTTCTTTAAATACTGACCCATAATGACCTCCGTACTACACTTCATTCTGTGCAAAGGTTGCCGGAGGTTATTATCCGCAGATAGACGGACTATAGCAACTGTGACGTTTGTGCTCTCAAGTTAGAACGTGTTCTTTTCCTTGATGCTGACAGTGTTATGAGTCTCTTCTACATGTGCACATGTTTCATCGTTTGATTTCAGTACCAACCAGTCCGGTTAAATCAGCGTGTGTGAGAATCTGCAGCGAGCTGCACTTGCTGCAAATCTTTGTTTTTTTTTTTGCAGGTTTTTGAGCTGGTTTTAGACAGCATTACAGGTACTGTAAGATTTGTTGATTCCAACTATTGTTGAAACTGAACAGAGTCCATTAGTCACTGCTTTTCATCATTAGTTTTTCATATACCAGCATACAAATATGTTTTTCCTCTTCTTCCAAGCACAGTGCACATATACAATCAAACAATCATGCAGCATCACCACAGAAACTGCTTGAGATGTCTCACTCAAGGATGCCTTGGCAATGCAGACAAACTTGGCACTTAACACATAACACATAGTCTTTCTGTAGCATGGCTATCCGTTTTCTGCTCTTACAGACTGTGGGGAGTGAGAGAGGATGCGTTAGAAAATCAACAAACCAATCCTCTCTTGTTGCTCCCTGGCCTGTTCAGTGGATATGTCTGTGACATGATGGATGCTTGAATATGTGTGTGTGTGTGTGTGTGCGTGTTGATGAGTAGGAGGGAGAGGATCTCGTCTCCTGTAACTCGAGCCTGGCTGGACACACTGACTCTTGGAAGGCCACAAAGACCACTCTGCGTGAACTGTGGAGAATGTGGAAGTTTGTGTGTGTGTGTGTGTGTATGTGTGTGCAAAAGTGAAAGAGAAACACTTAATAATAGACTTGATTTGAAAACATGGTCTAAAAAGTTAGATAAAAGTGAAAAGTATTTCAAATTTCTGAAATGTTTCAAATTAAGCTTACTATGAAACAAGACGAAGAAAAGTAGATAATACTCATGAACATTGTTGCAGAAACAAATCAATTATTTTATCGTTTTTGCCATCATCTATTGGTGATTGTTATTTAATTCTTTCATGGCTTATGATATTTTTTAGGCCGAAAGAAAATAATTGTTTGTTATTTTCAAAATATACAAAATCAAGAGTTTGTAGAAACGACTAGTGACTGGTGTTTTTCACTTCTTTCTGACATTTAACTTATTAACATATATTAATTAATGAAAAAAATAATTGAGAAATTCATCAAATTGAAAAGAGTCAGCTGTTGTCGCTCTAGGCATGTTATTTCTATAATACATGGCTGTGTGTGTGTGTGCAAGGATGCAGAGGAATGCTTTACTGCTGTGCAGCATCATGCTAAACTGGCTTCTGGGTCAGACATCAACTCTATCCTGTACTATGTGTAAGCACATCCATGAGTCTCAACCCACAGGGGGAAAATTTCACACTTCAGAAGAGAGAGCGAGTCCACGCAGTTTGCATCCTTCATTTATAACTGCCAGGAGTTGTTGTGCTTTTCCTCTCACCAAGGGATTTCAGCTTCAGCTTATCATCTTATCTGAGCCAGTCATTCTTGATACCAGAATTACGACAGTATATCAAAACATGCCATCTTCTCCTATCATTATCCATTTTAGAGGAGCAGTAATATTAATTTAATTCATTTAAATGTCAGAACATTTTAATAACTGCATGCTTTGTCTTCCTCTGATTCATCTACCTTTACACCATTACTCTTCTTGTCACAGACTGAATGCTACCGCGCGTGTCTCCTTTCCCTTTCATCCACACACAGTGGGGGAGGTTGTTGTATGTGTTTTAACTTCCAGATAAGTTGACTGATCAGATACTCTGTCTATTGTTTTCTCAGCACAAATGAATGGTTTGTGGGTGTATTGGTGGGCGGTTGGGCGACAGAGTCTGCGTCCGTTTTGGAACTGTATTAATGTGAGCCATGGTTTCTCACAGTCCCTCACAGATGTGCGTCTTTTCACAGGTGGTTGTTGTTCCCAAACTTGATGTGTGTACAACTTTGTAGATGTGTGTGCGTGTGTGTATACGGATGTGCATGCATGTGTGATATTAATCTGGGTTTTATCCATTTCTCACATAAGTGTAGAAGCACAGCGAGTGCCTGACAACAATATACCACTGGAACACACTGGGAGTGTCCTGATGTAATGGAGATATGACTGTGGTTGTGGTGGTTTTGTGCAGACAGATGTAGGTTGAATCAGTGCTCTAAGTCACACAAATCATATCATCACTGACAATGTCCTGTTCATTTGTCATCATGTCGGTTCTATTCATATCTGTTTTTGTCTCTTGTAGCTAAAGCAAAAGCAACACGTAACACAAGATTATTTTTAGATTTAGATTCCCGGTAACAATTTGACAAACCCAGTGTTACATAATATTTGCTCAGAGGGTCAGACATGATTAAAACCTGATATATATTTATTATGATGTTTACATCTCATGAATAAGGTTATGTTGCCTGTTGCTATTTGCATAGGTTTATGTTTTCCTGTTAAATGGTTTGTTTTGGGCACAGTTCCTTATTCAAACTGAGGGTCAAAGCATAGAAAACATGTTTTATTCTGTACACAATGTAAAGCACTCAAAGGAATATTTGGATTTGTGACTTTGGGCTTTACTTGACTAGTCTCCAGGAGTACATTAGAAGACATTGGAAGATTTTTAATCAGCGATTTTTTCAGAAATCAACTACATTAAATGTACAGTATTAACATGTTGTAAATTATGCTATGCTGTGCATCCACATGCAAAATACTATACAGAAGGAGCTTAGTCAATAAAACAGAGTAATATTATGTAATTATGTAATAGCAAAGCAGACAGAGGCGGAAACTGTGTTTGAACTAAAATCGACAGACACACACCTATTTAGTTAAGTTGGAACAACTCCTTTATTAGTGTCTCTGCCAGACAGCAACAGTGCAAGTAAGACTTTTTAGGCGCATTTTAATCAAGTTTAATTTTCGCATTACTTTCATGTGTAATTATGAGTTACATCATACCCACACCCTGTGTGTGTGTTTGGATTTGGCGGCATGTATGGGTGTGGTGTGTCTGTAATAAAGCCAGCATTAAACTGTGTACCAGGCCTCTGACTGCTGTAGGACTTCTCACATTTATGCTTTCTAATTGGTTCAGAGTGTGATTTATGTAGCTCTCTGCACCCACATGTGCTTGCCTGTCCTTTAGTTGTGCAACACACAAGCAAGTGCACACATAAGCGCATATACAGACACACACACACACACACACATCAAAACTGTGAGTTACTCATCAGTGCAGCACAAGGCACTATTGTGTTGATGGTCTTCATGGCACTTGGAGTGACACAGTCATTCACATTTCCCAGCAGCATATGCGCATGTGTGTGTGTGTGGGTGGTCGTCTCATATTCCGTGCAACACTGCCGCCTGCTAAAAATGAAGACGTGACAGGGAAAGTGTGAGTGTGATACTGAGAAGTGGATGTGTGTGTGTGTTTGGGGAGGCACATATGGGTGCTGCATCTTCATAAGCAGACGTTAGATTCTCTGCTTGTTTATTATGGCCTTTAGCCACCAGGTGCTCTTGTCCAGTCAAAATAGTTTTTATTAAGATATACTCACACAGGTAACGTTCATATGAAAAAATCTCAACAACCAAAGGAGCCCCCCTTTAATTGAGTTTTGTTTCTGGTGAGGCAGGCAGTTGGCCAACTTTTAAAATAGAGAATGATTCTGAGAAATTAAGATAAATTCAAAGACAGGAAGAAGAAGTGAAGAGATACTTTAGACTTATGTTACAAGCAGTTCACCTGTTGTTTTTACATCTTGTGGTTTGTGGCAAACCATTGAAGAGGGCTTCTGTCACAGAAGAAAGGTTGGATGAAACTACTTGACATTAATGGTTGTAGCCTAAAGCTCAGTTGAAGCAGTTGTTTTAATAATCTGAACCACATAAAAAGTTCAAATGACGTGAGCTTCACTGAGGAACAAGCATGAATTACCTCTACCCAGGGGTGAAGTCATTCACTCTGCAATCTGGGTTACCTTGTTCATCTGTTTGCAATGAAGAAACATGTCTGGCTGATGTGTTTTTAAGGGGTTATGGACAATAAATCTATGGCACAGACAAATCAGCTAATCCAGTTTGCAAACTGACAGATACCACCCGTGAGGCAATTCAGTGTTGCTTTTAGTGTCTGTCAGTGAACCCGGTTAACAAGTGAGAAAGGGCATATTTAGTGGCCTACCTTTGTTCCATCCATCCTTAATCCAGCACTCCTATCCAAGACATCGCTGGGCGAGAGGCGGGGCACACCCTGGACAGGTTACCAGTCTCTCACAGGGCCAACATATAGAGACAGACAAACATGCGCATTCACACCTTTGCGCAATTAACCCTAACATGTAGTTTCTTTGGATGGTGAGAGGAAGTTGAAGTAGCTCACTCAGACAGGGGGAGAACATGCAGACTTCACAAATGAAGGCACACCTTGTCCTTCTTGCTGGGAGGCGACAGCGCTAACCACAGCACCACCGTGTAGTGGTGTATCTATATGGTTCACACTGTTAAATATAGAGAGAGCAGATTATAAACCATAGTTAAGAGACTTGGTAAAAAATGCTCTGCAGGAGTTAGGACTCTTTTAGCTGTTTGAATGTCAACCTATACTTGTGATGATGTTTGGGCAAATGTGAGTAGGGTAGTTTCTCCTTCCTTGAATTAGATCTTCTATATGAAAGTACATATATGGAAAAAAATAAAGATGCTGAGGGGTAAGTTGTAGAAAATATACATGTCCAACAACTAAAACAGATTATCTAAACCTAAATGTTAGTTGGAAGTAAACCTGAAAGTGAGTGTATCTGTAGTATTTCTTAGGAAAAGAAATGTGCACACTCAACAGGAAGTTATGTCATTCAAAGCTGAACCAGTTTTAACACATTGTTTAGGAAATGACTTTACTTTTCTTTTTGTATGTTGATATTTGTTTAAACCCTGAATGGTGGTCTAAATGCTGTTTTTAACCTGCAGGGCTTCTTTAAGATGTTCTCAGATAGATATACATACTATGCATTATTTATTATTCCTCTGAGATAGTAGTTTCATGTGTTTGTCATAATACAGAACCCAAATAAAAGCCTTAAAATTGAGAGCACCAGCGTTAGAAAACGGACCCAGCCCACATGTGGTGATTCATACATGAGTGTGTGGGAGGTGGACTGTGCCCAATGGCCTCTTCTAACCACCTTTAACCACTGTGAGATTCACCCTGGGAAAAAAAGAGGAAGCAGAGAATGAAAAAAGGAGGAGGGAGAGGGTGACGATTAGTGAGGCAGGGATAAGGAGATGGATACTGTGATTCACAGATCTCCCATGGTCCCCTGCTGCTCATTGACTGGCTCTTTTGTAGCTGCGTTAAATTGCGCTGATTGGTTGGTTGGGTCTGAATGTCAACTTCTCCTTGTCCGTGAACTCTGGAATTTGTGTGTGTTTGCGTGGTTTTGTGTGCAGTGAGTTAATAGCGATCCATTGAGTGGCTGATTGTGTTGTGTTGTCCACACTGGCTCTCTTTGTCCAGACTCTACACACATATACATGTGAATCTGAACCAGGCATTCCTCCAGTGGCAGGGCACTTGCCAAGATGGAAAGAAAGAAAAAGAAAGAAAGAACTAACTAACAGTACCATTCATAGTCATGGCGCTGTGATTCTTCTTGGCCCTGGTTCGAGACATGAATGGGTCTGAAGCTAAAAATATTTTATTGCTCCTTTTTATGCTCCTTTTACTCCTCCTGCTCCTTTCATTAATCCTCTCCTCTGTTGTTCTCCTGCAAGTGGAACGTGATGAAGCTTGATGTGCAATAAAATGCATTTAATAGCATTTCTCATTTTATAGAGTAATTCTGTGGTTGCAGTTCTTCAGAGTGTAAATTTGTGCAAGTAACCTCTAGGGTTGAAAGACTGTAAAACAGAAGCAGCAGATTAGGAAGATAGTTCGAAAACGGGAGGACAACTTTCAAGAAAGGTCATGGGATGAATCCAAGCTGGTGACGTTGTGAGTAGACAGTGTGTATTTTTTTGTCCTGGTGAGGAGAGGGTGAGGGTGTCCTCGCCCTGCACCAACCTGAGCTGTGTAACAGACAGGCTGGCTAAATGACAGAGGCAAGAGGCTGCTTTTTATTGGTCAGTGTGGGTAGACCATGCGTCTCATTGCTTACCGCAGATGGAGAAAGGAGGGAGGAAGACAGGGGAAAAAGATGAAGAAATGGAGAGATGGAGCGAGAGGGAGGAGATGTGAAGGAAAGGCGGCATAGATAGACTGACATGAATCCAGTGAAACTCACAAGTAGAGGGAAGTAGAAAGACAGAGATGTGGGTAAGTTTCTGATCCAACTTTGGGAATTTGCTTTACCACGGAAATACCTCCAGTGCAGCATGGGAAATAGGAGGAGAGACTATTTCAGGGTTTGCTCCTGTTTGTTATGCCAGCCAGCATCTCAGGGCAGAGTGAAGGTTTTGCAGCGCTGTAAGTACATTAACATGTGAGGTGGGAGGAGAAGAAGAAGAGGAGGAGGGGCGGTGGTGGAGGGCAGTCATCTCCCTCAGGGGGTGGAAATGACCCCATTGCACCAGTGTGTGCCCCCTCTTGTTTTTTTCCCCTCTCTGAGTTTAATTTAAATCCATTCAAGCTTTATTGGCAAGATAAGATCACCGTGACATTGCCAAGGCTTGAGCACATCTCCCCCCCCCTCTTTCTCTCCTTTAGATAGAGAAGGAAGTAGGTTGGTGGTAAGAGAGGAATGAGTCTTTATCCCGGTCAGTAAACACAGCCTAAGGGAGTCCCTGTGTTGTTTATACTGTGTCTTTAAGTCCTAACTCCCATACACTCACACTCTAGCACATGCAGGCCTGCAGTGCACACACAAAAACAACATCAAAATCATGCGGTTACACTAATAACTATTAAAGAGAAACACACATACTCACAAGCTGTGGTTGGACAAGGCACTGCTGCGTGTGTGTGCGTGCGTGTTTGTGTGTGTGCGTGCGCATGTGTGCGTGCGCGTGTTTGTGTGTCCATTGGCTTTTTGGGAGCCAGTGAACTGGTCAGATCCCAGCACACTCAAGCGTCCGTCCTGCCTGCCAGTCTGACCACTACACACTGTGTATGTTTATACGTGCGAATGTGTGTGACTGCTGTACAGCACAGTGTAGTTCAGTGGAACTCATAAACCCATAAACCAGAGATAATTCCTTCCAAATCCTTCCACACCAAGTGTATCTGCTCTGTGTTTTTCTCCTACAGTTGCTCATTTGGTAACTTTTATGATAGTTAGTGAATATTTTACATGGCATGCATGCTTTTCTGTGTTTCCCTGTCTGAGATGTTTACAGCTCTTTTGAAGTAGAGCAGTGGTACAGACTGTAATCGCTCATGTGTAGAGCAGTTTTTTCTTTCTCAGTCAATTGTGTCTCCTAAAAATAACATTTATTTAAAACCCATTTGCAACAACTATTACATTTTAAAGCAAATGTATTTGTTTTTTTAATCTATTAACATATTGTGGTATTGAGTTGAAGGTCGACAAAGCACAGAACCTTCAAACAGGAGATCAGAGTTTGAGTCGAGCATCTTTCTATTGATGTTATTGTTATCAGTAACACGACGAACATGACTGGTCTAAAGGTGTGAAAGCTAAGGAAGTTATTTTTAAAGCTAGAAAACTTCCTTTTTACCAACCTTACCATGTACAATAGACATGCACAATATATTTGTCTTCTCCATATATATCCAGTCCTGCTATAAAATATGTCTTCACAGTGACTGCTTATTGAAAACGGTAAAAGTCAAATTTAACCACCTCTTTGCAACTTTACTGAAAAAAGCATTTCCTCCAGACATAATCTGTCCACAGATGACATTTGGTGCATTCAATGCACATATACTTCCTGACTGCATCACCTTCTTCTAATTCCAGCCAGGTCGAACTAATCCAAATTATCCATCAATGTCCACACAGGCTTGTAGCAGTTTGGACTTGACTGATCATGTCTGAGGCAAAGTAAAGTAAAATTACTGTTGTCTTTATTACATACAGCACCCCACAGCATTTCTGCTTCATGAGGTAGTCTGCAGTAATGTGACAAGATTAGGGCTTAGACTTAGATTCAACCTTACATAAGACGTGTACATGGTATGATTGCAAATTCAAAAAAAAAAAAGAGGCTTCGTAGTTTGTTTTTGTGGCCTGGAGTTAAGAGGTTGTATGTTTGGTGGATGTAGCTGGTGGTGTGGGCTCATGACTAGAAGGCTGCTGATTTGACAAAGGTAGAGGCGTTTCAGGGGAGGAGAGTAAATAGCTGTAGAGTAAATAGGTCAAGTTGCCCTTGAGCAACATATTGAACTTGAACAACTCTTGTGGAGATGTTGTTTCACTGACAGTAGAGGACTCAGTGGGTGTGTGAGCAGGGATCTGCAAGAAGCCAGCATGCTTAGCTCACCTGCCATAAAAAAAGTTTCTTTTTACAGCAACAGATCAAAGTTGTAAAGTCCCAGCAGAGTTTGGAGGATGCCAGCTGTATGACTTTTCCTTTACTTTGATCGGGGGACGATGATTTTCTGCGTGCGTGATTGTGTGTGGTATCTTTTAATATGCCATCACTTCCTATGATTGTCAGCGCTACAGCCTTGTGGTTTCCATGGTTACAGACCGTGCTGAATATCCGCTGTGAGACAGACAAACACAGACACCAGACAGATGAGAGTAACTTCAACTGGTAGTTAGAGCCGAGTCGTGCTGAGAGTTGAGACCCAAGAAAATCCTCAAACATGGATCTTTCTTCCTCTTTCTCTCGCGTTCGGATGTGTTGGAGAGACATCAGTGACATTTCCACCCCGTCTCTGCTGAGTTAAAGCAAGCCTGCAATTTGGTAAAATCTTACCAATCATGCAAAAACATTTTCCAACATTTAAGTGGATTGAATTAAAAATTTAATGGCTCTGACATGAGTGGTCATGCAGTTCAGTTCCATTGCACAAGAGCCCAGAAATGTCTGGAAATGTCTGTTAGACTGTTTTGAAACCTTCCAGAAATATCCCACCTGTTGCTCGCTGCATGTACAGTATATCTGTGTATAGTATGTACATTCGTTTTGAAATATAACTGAATTTCTTTGATCTTTTTCAAAGAAAGTAAGAAATATGAATAGCTTCTGAACATATTACCTAATCTAAAGACATTACCCACTTGGCTCTTTCCATTTTACTTTTGGACATTTTTTGACATTTAAAGCCTGTTCATATGCTTAAACCCAGCTGTTGGGAACAAGGCATTTTAGATTTTTTTTCTGAAATCTTTGAGTTTACTCAAAATTCCCCTGACAGTTGGTTGGAAAAATAGCTTCTCTCACCACTCCTCTAAGCTATTTTGCTTTTCTGGAAGCAGCCTCGGGCATGTAAAAAGACTCAGAACAGGTAGGTTTAACAGATTTTGACTTGTTTTTTGTCTCTTTTGCTTTCTCTTTTTCTGCCATTCCTCTGATTCATTTCACTCTCCTCTTTCTTTCTCTCCTGTATCTCATCCATCTACTTCATCTATCTTCTGATCTGTTCAGGGAACTCTGACTATACTTTCCTCTCATATCTTCTTCCTCTGACTTCTCATCTGTCCAGGTAGAGGCCCCTCGGGGGATAAACACCAGAGATGTTCGAGTCTCTGCCTTTGATCCAAACAGAATAACTGACTGGATTTGTGAGTGTGTGTGTGTCAAATATTTTCCATGTACAAGCCGCCTCACAAACCTGCGTATGTGCTGTTATAATGATACAACAATATGTAGAAATATCTTCGCTCTGGAGATTTTGTCCTGTGAGAGTTTCACTGTTTTACTGTGTGCACGTGTGTGTCAGCGCCCCACGCCTGGGAACGCCGATATGTGGTAGTTTGATATCATCGGTTTTCTTTCATCACTGAAGCGATTCTCCTGCTGTTTGAACTGTAGTGAATCAAAGACTGCTTGTTGTATGACTGCAGCTGTGGCCACATCACCTGCACACTGACATTTCTTTTCTTTGTTTCCTTTTTCGCATTAGCTTTCTGAGCTTTGTTCGTTTTTGGTTGCCTTTCTTTTTTTCCGGGGTTACACGACGTGGGATTCAGAAGCTGTTTTTTCGGTTGATCTCTGTTTCATGTTATTACCATCAGCCTGTGTCACACTCCAGTTATTTTAAGAGTTACTCCAGCAGGTAGTCTGTGTAATATTGTAGTCACAGCTCTATTAAACAATTGAGAGGTGTGAAAATGTCTTCCTGGGTGTCAAGGAGAGGTATGGTAACACAAAAATGTATCCAATTTATCCATGAGTCCATTTCTATTGCAGTAGATTGCTGGCTTCATTCGCTAGCAAGAACAATCAGTTAACCGTTAACTATATGTCAATTCAAACAAATACATATATACTTTACTTTAGTTCATTTGGCAGACGCTTTTATCCAAAGCGACTTACAAGGAGACACAAGCAAATTACAATTCGGGTTCTGTAACTATGAGTTACTTCCAACTAAGAGCCCTGATAAGATACAACTTGTCAAGAAGCAAAACATGCTAAGGCGTTGTATATACACATATACAACTATGAGATACACTAAATGTTTGTGCTCTCCTCTTTCATGGTGCAGGAAGCTTTCAAAAGTTGCTGCCAGTGATGCACTGATTGAACTATTTCCGATGTTGATACCTTAGTCCGGGGTAACTTGAAGCAATGGCCTTTGGTGATTGAATGAATGTAGGTTATAGTGGAAATGCTGAATTTCAATGGGACATTGAGAATGATACTGCATTTGATAGGTCACATCATGTCTGATTTGCTTAATAAAGTCTGGTACTTTCATCTCTGCATCCCTTAACACTTAACACATTCTAACTTTCAGTGTTGGAAAAGTTTTTCTCCCATCTTTGCTGATATTTGCAGTTAGCAGCAGGAGAGTTAATAGCCTTCATAATTCGATGATAAATATCTAGATTATTTTGGTTAGCTGAGGAATGTAAGCATTTTATCTGTACTTGTTTAATTTGGAAATTTGCTCATGCATGACCTTAAACCATTTCTCTGTTTTGTTTATCTCTTTCTAACTTTCACTCATTTTTCAAATTTATTTTGAGATCTTAGCTGTTGTCCCTATGAACCACACATCTCCACTCACTCACTCACACACACTTGACTACAGTAAATATATATTATTGAGCCAGAAAACACAACAAATGAAGACAGTGGTCTGTTTGACTTGTAACTCTGCTCAGACGTAAACAAGAATTTAGTAAAAATAGATTATGAAGTTATGTTTGGAAGTCACAGTACGGAGTGTAGAATGACAAAATACTACAAAGTTAAAATTGCAATTAAAATAATAATTAAATTCCATGCTTTGGTGCCCCCAGTCTGTACTTTTGATTGCATTCTGATTAAAGACTGAGTTTTAAAGCATTCATCTTATAAACATAGAACTACATGTTGACTACACTGATGTGGCCTGACTATGTAATTACACTGTAATTGTATCATGGTAACGTTGTGATTAAACTGTGATTTACCGGTGTATTCGTAGCAACTTCGTATAAAGTTTCACAATAGAAACCAACACAATCCAGTGACAGGCTGCGTGGGCCGTGAGCGCTCATGGGAACAAGAGTGGCTTTTAACGTTCAGGTCCTCAGGGACAGCTGGGACTATGTTGCTGTTGATAAACTCATTTCCACTCACACACAGATAAAAGTTGAGTGAGCTTGTGCTTCCAAATAGATGCTCAAGAAAATAACATACCATTACTAAGAGGTGAAAATTTGGAATCATGCTAATATCAGGGAACAGCTTTTGTTCTGCTTTTGTTTCACTCCTGCTTGTGTTCACATGACCTCTGGATAAGTTATTGCATGTATGAACACAAACACACACATAAACACACACACACACACAATATTATATAAGTGCTCCCAAACACATGGGAGCTGAAGTTCAGAGACGTGGAGTGGGTCCAAGAAACACACACACACAACAAATAGAAACTCCTCCTCATCCCTCCGTCATCAGTTCTTTCAGTCGCACAGGGAATATTTTGCAACTTTGCTGTGTAGTTGATTCTCTTTTTCCTTAAACCCTCTTCTTGCTTACTTCTTCTTTCTGTGTAAATGTGTTTACAGTCAGTATTCAGTCATATGTTTTTTATGCATCATTGTGTCCCAACTGTTTTTTGGGCTTGTAACTCCTTAAAACTGAGTAATGTCTGCTTTTGACCCCTGGTCACTGATTGCACATGAGATAATTTGGCATTTATACCCTGTTAAGCGTTTCATGAGCACTTTTCATTTGTCTTGTGACTCACCGTGGGGATCCCAATGTTGAAATTGTGATCCACTGAAGCTCAGTGAAAAAATACTATACTAGGGTCATCAATAAGTATTCCAGTCGCATATAATCAAAAAAGAGCCTGTCTGACATTGACATTCTGGCATGAATTGGTATGAAAGAGCCAAGGAGGTGAGGTTAATGGAGGATAGAGTTGAGTGGTGACTCCCCCTGAGGCAGGCTCTTAAGAGCAAGAGAGAGACTGTGGCGGTGAGGCTGAATTTGGGGTATGCAGGCCACTCTACCCCCAGGCATCAGGACTTAAATATAGTCTGTACATCTCTCCATGCCAGTGTAGCGCACAGGATGCCCTCTTTTTCCACATCTTCCTGTGGACGCAGTACACCTATAGCATTTTAATCACACAATAAAGCTCTGTCAGAGTATTTTCTTATGTGTAATGACATACGTTTTCTACCTTTGTCCAGGGAAGATCTGGCTTTTTGTCATGATGAAAAGCGATGATGATGCATGGCAAATTAGAAGGGGTAAAAAACAAAGGCCAGCCTCTAAACAGAAACAAGCATTTGAGGTGAAAAGGTGAAAGGTTTTTCTATTTTCTTTCTCCTTCTTTCTGTTCTTTCACTTTCTGCCTTAGTCTTTTGTCCATGTGGATGGGTTAAAAGAGAAATGTGTGGAAAAAGTATTTTAACTTAAAGTCTGTTTTTTTTTTCTACTTAACCATTTTAGTCTTTCTCTCTTTGAAAGCGTGATGGACTTCCCTGCATTTCACTCTTTTAAGTCTGACTATCTCCTCCGCTAAAACTCAGAGCCTTAATCCCAAACAGTGCAGCGTGTCATTGGGGAAAAAGAGGTGAAATGATGGGAAGCTTTTAAATACTTGTGCAAATGACTGATGCTTTTGAAATGAGCGAGTATTTCCCAAAAGACGGCACAATTTTTGGACTTAACTTGACACAAAGGCTCAAGGCTTTTGAAATAGATCATTATAACTAGAAGCTCCTCTCTTGACTTTATAATGAGGCTTTTCGGGAAGCTGCTCTTTAGTCGCAGATTGAGGGGTGGAGATGGGGCGAGGATCGAAGCCAGTTTCTCAGAGGTTTACTGACTTCTCACTTCAAAGGCCAAAACAGTCACACTGTTACTGCTGCTGCAGCAGCCAAATTCTTACAAAATGCGTATGTGTGTGTTGTGTGCATTTCTGAGCCATAGGGAATTAGGGAATAACGAATCATCATAAAGACTGATGATGTGAAAGCATTGCTTATGTGAACATGCCATTTCAAATAAATAAGACCAGTTTTTGTTGCTCTTTGTTATCTCAGTTATTATTGACTCTGTTATTATGAGTTTCTTCTGTTGCCATCAGATGCTGATTAGATGAAAAGGAATAAAAACATTCTCACTAAGCCTTATTGACACTCAGACAGACTCAGACAGCAAGAACTCACATCCTCGACAGCGACGCGTCATTTCAAGCATTCAAATGTCAATTCATTTTTAAACTTAATTTATCCATAAACAGTTTGTAAAGTATGCAGCTTGCTTTAGTGTGGCTGTCACTGTATCTATCAAGTTTATCTATTTTTGACTGAATACGTCATACGTTATACTGTGTGTGTGTGTGTGTGTGTGTTCGCATACCCAAACAGATGTGAGGCATGGACAAGGAGGACTTGGCAGTATACCGATAGGATGACTGTGTGTCTGCCTTCCCTGTCTTCCGGGAACTCAGGCTGGAAAATTTGGAATCATTGTGCTTTTCGTCTCGTCTGTTCATGTTGTATAGAAACACACATACACACACACTCACATTTACATTTATAGTAGGCAGGTAAGGAAGTCATCGACACGCATACATGACAAACAGAATTTCCTGCCATCTCAACTTTTATGAGACTATCCACACACAAGTTTTGAGATATGAGCTTATAACAAATCCCAGCAGTACTGTACAGGATGATGTCATGGATTAGGGATTAGAGACGAAGACTTGACTTGATTTTTTTTTGGGGGGGTGGGGGGGGACAGCTGTGTGCTATTTTTTAATGTGTGTATGTGTGTGTGTTTTGGTACTGAAACTAAGGCAGAGCTAACACAGCTTTCGGACTGTTTGCCATCCTCTGACCTGTCTCATGCAGCCACAAACTGAAAGTGATGGCAATGTTCACCTCGTACTGCCTTTTTTAAGTTTCATTTGATTTCAACTGTTTGAGACATCAGTGCACATTGGTAGGTCATTATAGCAATTATACATTTACGCCGGTGTGGCACAGTTCTGAAACCAGGCTGAAAACCGAGGTATGAACTGAACTGTGGATTTGAAGAATCATCACATCCACATCTAAATGAGCATATGTGTTTTACTGTATATTATGCTTCTTACACTTTGAGATATCTCATATACAAAGGTTGTGCTATGCGTCAAAGGCTTAGGTCTTTCAAAAGGGTAATATAAAGTAGTTTTCTACTTTCACCATAACTCTCTAGCTTCCGCCTGCCTCTCACAGTCTTTATACAGGAAATGATTATGTGATAACACCACCAGTAGCTCCCTTCACTGAATGATTGTGAGATGTAGTTAAAAGTAGTGTTCTAAAAAGTAGCAAGTCGACCTTTTGTGCTTCGATTATTTCGTTATGTATACTGTTCCCAAAAATCTAAATTGAATTTAAATGCACTTTCTTGGGTTCTCTGTCATATCTGACTTCAATTAAAATTCCCTCATTGTCAAAGCTCTTCATGATGGAGGTTACCTGCTTATAGTGTTTTACTGATCTACAACTATGTTATTACAAGAACATCAGTTACTTTCTCTGAGCCAGGCTTATTTCTGATTGATTTGTACTTGATATTCATGTCAAATTTCAAGCTGTAACTACAACTAGGAAACCTTTTTTTTTTTTCTGTAAGCTCCTGTGATCTGACTCAGCACTGACACATACAGAATTGCCTGGAGACAAGACAAATGCCTCAAATTAGCCAAAGACTGTCATTGAGTATTGTAATTATACACACATTTGATGGATATGGTGTTATATTGTTAATGCAAACATAACCAACTTTGTAATCATTCTATTTTAATGATGTGATTGTTTGCAAGCTGTTAATCTTTCCCATCGCTATCATCTATCCCATATGACTTGACACCACATTATGTAAATATATATAAATAAAGTTGTAGGCTTTTAGGTCTTCATTTTACATGGCCATTTACTTATGATCCAATTATAGCCTGTAATTGACATCACTTTTGACATCAGTGTGACCGTCTGTGACTTGCTGGGGTATTTGTCAGTGTGTTAGTATGATAACTTGTGACAGTATGATGGTCCAGGCTTGCAGCCAGTTAAAGCCATAGTAACAGCACAGCATTCCCACTCTGTCTTTGAACTGTTACTATGCTGCTATAATGAGAGAATGTTCTTTTCTAAGCCTCACCCAAAGGAGGTTCTGTGTGTGTGTGTGCCGTGGTGAGTCATCTTGCAGCCATTGTCTTTATACTCTTGACATGCTGGCCTGTAGCCGCAAGTCTTGTTGTTTTCCTTGGTCTTCAGGTGACAGAAACAAAGCAAGCACAAAGTGAGTGTGTTTGTGTGTGTGTGTGTGTGTGTGTGTGTGTGTGTGTGTGTGTAAAACTTCGTTGCCCTAGGGTAGATACTTTTCTGATATACAGCATAGTCTCACATAAGCCATGGTCGTTCTTTGTAAGCTTTGACCTGAAAGCCTCAGCAGAGTGTCAAGACATTGTGTGTGTGTGTGTGTGTGTGTGTGTGTGTGTGTGTGTGTGTGTGTATCTATGTGCACATCTGTGTGTTTGTGTGTAAGAAAACAGAGAAGGTTATCCCCCTTCTTCAGCTCTCTGTTGAGTCCTGGTTTGGCATTATTGGAGTCCAATAACTCATACTCAAGTCAGCTCATGTGGTAAATCCATCTCAATGTGCTGCTGTATTACAAACAGATGTGGATACATGTAAATATGACCTGCAGCTATATTTGGAACACTCTTGGCCTCTCCTTTTCTTCTTATGTCTACTTTGATTCTATAATGTGACCAAATCCACTTTTTCATCCTGGTTGATCAAAGAAGGTCTTTTCATTATGTCACATTATACTTGATTTACTTGTGTTTTCTAGAGCTTTTCTTGTTCTCTTTTGTTCGCGCTTCCTTTACTTTTACTGCCCTCTTTCTGTTGTCTTTTGATTCACCTTGTTTCTTGCTTTAAAAAAGAAATTTACCACTGTGTTTATTGATAACTTTCTTTCTTTCTTTTTCCTCTGTCATATCCTCCTTTTGCTCACCTGGATTAAGTTGCACAGTCTGCAGAAATCCATCTAGGTTTATTTGGAAAAAAAAAATCTTATGGTAATTACCCAAATTTTATTAAACCCTTTATGTTTAAGAAATGCCTTAGTATTATTATACACTTTAGTTGTGAAATTGGTTAAAAGTAGGTATTTTGTTTGATGTGAATGTAATCCATATAATACAATAAATAAACCATAAATAAACTTTTTTAAAACCTTTTTTTATTTTATTATTATCAACTGTCAGGCCATATATATAAATGTACACACACACACACACACACACACACACAC
>JAUYWH010000014.1:6388224-6407131 GCA_034779795.1 Ctenopoma multispine | reverse complement strand
CACACAGAGACATATATATATATATATATATATATATATATATATATATATATATATATATGTCAACAGGCTAGCATCAGTTTTATTAGCAGGTTAAATGGTTTGATTAGTTAGCTGTAGTTGCATCTGTCATTTATTTAATAACAAATAATCTCTACTTAAGAAATTGTTTGTGGTATAAACTGCTTTAAATATACTGATCACTACATACCAAACACTTGATGCTGTACAGTGACACACTTCAAATTTGATAATTACCAAGCTGCAGCACATTTCTGTTGTCATATGAAGGTCTTGGTTTTTATCTATGTATGTATGTTTTTTGCACATTCACATGGGCAAAACTATGTAGAGTCATGTGGGCAGTATTCTTCGACTGCAGGGCTGCTTCTTATTAGAAAAGTCTAGACCTAAACCCCAGGCTTATCTGAAGCGCCACAGCCACATGCTCAGCCAAACCCACATCCCAGCCATAGCCTTTACGCGCCTAACCATACGCTGAGGGTTTATGGGTAACTGGATGAAAACCCTGCTGATGTTGCGTTGATGTCTCAAACAGATTAAATCAAATGTAAAGAACAGGACCAGCAAATCGTGAGTACAAAAAGTAGGTGAGGAGAGAAATGGAGACGACTGTCAACATTTGTCCTCCATAGTCCCAAAGCGGGTGTGATTTACGGGGTGGATAAAGCTAAAGAGGTGTTGATTAAGAGATGAAAGATAAAAGACGAAGAGAGGGAGAGTGCCTGGGAAGACGACAAGATCAGACATTTTGAATGATTTGATAGTAGGCAGAAGTGAGTGATGACCCAAATTAATATGGGCTTGAAGGTGTAAACATGAGCTCATCTCTCTGGATAAGGTTCTGTGTGACGCACATGGACATAGTGAGACCCATAAACATGGGCACACATACATAGCCTGAGGTGGAAAGGCAGCCGGACATTTGACCATCAGCAACTTGGGTCACATGCACAAACATAACTCCAGGAATAGACTCTAAACAGTAGGGAAGAAAATAACCCAGTACCAGAGGATGTGGCATGTGCGAGAGAAGCAGATTTGTGTGTTTCTTTTCTTTACTTTTTTATGCAACTACATCTATTTGTAGGATTAACAAGGCTTTTGGAAGAACCATGCAGTTTCACATTTAAGCCTAGCTTTTATCCCTAGCTGTAATGACTCCCATAAGCTTTTTAATATCTATTAAAACTTCATGATTTGTCTTTACTCGTATTTATACTAATTTTCCTTCTGTTGAGGTTATGTACAACCACAAGTTTAATAGAAAGGAGAGAGCAGAGTTGAGGGAGAGGTGAATGGAGTCCCCTTTTATAGTCTTGTTTGTATGACTGGTTGTAAATACCCTCCTTAAGTGACAGCTGGTTCCACAAAATGTCATAACCAATCCTGCTGAAACTGTACTATAAAGTATTTCAAAATGGTGTTTACTTTATCTCAAAACCTACACAGTTAGATGACCTCGGTTCTGGTTCTGGTGTTAAAAAAGTTGAAACCCAGAATCCTTCACAGGCCAGTTTATGATTGGTCCCAATATTCAAGACAACCAATATAACATGGCACTCTCTTGTTCCTGGATGTAGCACAAAACCACTAGTAGCAGTTTAAATTAGAGGATTGTTGGGATGATTTATATCAAATTTACCATGGAAATGTATCATGGAAATCCTGATTAGGTTGGTCTGGCCGCTGGTGAGTGAAAAGAGGTAGTGTGAAGGGTTTAAAGATTTGACCATCAAACTTGCAGTAGCTCATTTTATGATCATCAGCATACGTACTGTAGATGGAAAATCAATGATGTTTTAAATAATTGGAAATTTAATATCTGTGGAATTTGTACTGAAGTTCCAGGTGTATATTAACCAGAAGCTCTTTTTTATTACTGTTGTCACACATGGGGGAAGAGCTTTTAATAAGATATGAGGTTGACCAAAAATTTAGAGACTTTAAGGTCAGATTTAAGCTTTTTTGTAAAATGGGGTGACAGGGAATTAATGTAATTGTTCTTGTAATGTGTCATTGTCAGCATACAATTATCATTTTATCGTGTCTGGCCTGATGTGAGAAAGGCAGTCTAAAACAATGAAAGAGAAAATAATGTGTGGTACACAACTTATTGTAATTAATATTGACAGACTGCAATCAATGTCATATACCTACATTCACTACTGTTTTCTACAACAGTGTGGTAGTTACTGTAGTAACGATCCATAATACATAATTGTAAAAAAGGAAAAAAGAAACAGCACAGGACCAATAAAGATTGATAAAACGACAACAGGAAGGTAGCACTGTTTGTTAACAACTGGTGTTTTTTTTGTTAACTTGTAAAAAAGTTATAAAAAAAATCATGCAATCTCAGTTACAGTGTAAAAATGTGAAATTAATTAGCACTGATAATGAAAATAAATGTTAGTAGGCTTAATTTGGATGATAGTGTTCAGCTGCTCTGGTACAAATTGATGTGAGAGGTCGAGATGTTGCGTGGCAGAAGAGACGGAGATGTACAAAGTCCTGATTTAGATGTGGTTTTGTGTGTGTGTGCGTGTGCATTTGTGTGCACAGCAGTGAGATAACGAGGGGTGAGTCAGTGGTGGTTCGGAACACGATGGCTGTTCTCCCCGTCTCTGTGACGATGGGTCGTGGCGACAGGGGTTTGCGGTTAGAAACCCTAATCTGCTCCTCATATGACCCTCTGATGGACAGGCACAGCAGTCAGCTCGTACATTCACACTCACAGGCAGCACTCAGACTAGTTAGTCTGGCTTCAGCTTGCCAGTCTAAACATGCTCTTATATGGATTTCTGTTAAAATACGGACATAATCTACTCTTTCTTTCATTGTAAACACGTAGTCCTTTAAACACATAGTCCCTACATGCAACTGGCCAGACTGCACAAACACATCTAGAAAACCATTATGTTTGGACAGCCAGAAGATGTCTTGAATATTTTTATGTTATTTGTGACACTGTATATGCTGTACGTCGCAGATGAGAAGCCTGATCGCAAACAACTCCTAAACTCCTTGCCTCTCTTCTACTCAAAGTCTGGTTGGTTTGCAGTTTTTATCTGGGTGTGAATCTCTGTCTATTGTTTCAATAACAGCGAGAACATGATTGGAAATAATAAAACAACAGACCGTCTTCAGACAGATAATCTGTCACGATGGTGCCTACTGCATCTCTTTCTCTTCGCTCTTGCAATTCTGTGTGTATGCGTGCAATGCTGTCTCTTCACAACCAGATCCATCATCCCTTCAGTTTAGTGATTACGTCCGCGGTTTAAATTTAGTGTCATAAGTGCACAGTATCCCTGATAGAGAGATAGATAGTGTCTGCTGTGGTTGTTTGAGTGGACATGTTCTTTGTGTGTCTTTGAATGATGTCTGTTACTGTAGAAGAACTCTGGTATCTGGGGAATGTCCGAGTAAAGAACCTTTTGAAACAACTCACTCAGCACTGACCAGCAGCGGATCAGAAACTTGGTCTGGTTCTGTCTCCATGTCGTCTAGTTTAGGTCTGCTTCTCTTCCTTTTTGGGTTTTCAATGTGCCTGATCACTCAACACCTCATAATTAGTAATATTGTGTTAGCTGTGCTAAATCTTTACTATATCATTTATTTTGACTTGATTAGACAGGTACACTATCCAATCTTAACAAAGGTTGAACAAGGTCTCTATGATGTGATATAAAATCTCATTAGGCCAGGCAAACTTCTGCTGTTGGAAAAGCCACATGTGCTGTATCTCGTATGCCACGTATGCCAGTTCTGTTTCTGGATTAAAGTTATTGAGTAGTTTATTGATTTCAAGCTCCACTGCTTCATACACAAAACTATCTCCGTTCCCTTTTCCCCCTCAGATTTAGTCTATGACTTTGGATGTGTTTGACTGTATGGTTTCTTGTTGGTGGTTGGTGTAAGCTGGTTGCCTTTGGGTCTGGGTTGTAGGTGGCAGCAGGAATAAACCGTTGAGTGGCTGAATCAAGGTCAGCTGTCTTTGCACATTATGCTAGATTTATTTGTGTTCATCTCCTGTGCCAGTTTCTGCCTGTGTGTGTGTGTGTGTGTGTGTGTGTGTGTGTGTGGGCACGCATGTGTCTGATATCTGATTTGTGCGTCTCTGTGTGCAGTAGCAGAATACAGCCAAAAGCATGACATCACTCAAAATGTGCTTTTTAAATTAGTGGCAAAGTAGAGACTGGGTCATAGTGAGCTTCAGGCAAGAAGGATGGACAGGTGTGTGTGTGTGTGTCTGTGGATATACACTTATATATGCCTACATTCACATGCATTGTTGGAATCTTTATGAGTGTAACGTAGAGGTACAGTTGACTTATCTTTGTCATTGTCTACTTCTTGTTATTTGTGTGTATGTCTGCAAAACTGTGTATGCTTGTCTGTGTACTGCAGATTTGGATGTTTTGAAGCCAGTGCCAGCTTTCATCATCATCATCATCATCATCATCTCATAGTGCTGCATATATACAGCATGTTATTTCTGCCCTCTGCAGCAGAACAGCAGGATCTGGGTATGATTGTGTGTTAGCCTTATAAGGTCAAGTTGATTTTAACCAGGAAACATTTAAGGATAAGAAAAAATGTGAGTCATTGCTCTCCCTCATCTGCTCAGAAGCACAAAAACATCCTCTTTGCTGCCCTCAACACCTTCCCTCAGGGGTTGTATTGTGTTTTTTTGTGTGTTTGTGTGTGTCCTGTAGTCCTTAGGGTTACTGTTTTGCTACACATGAAATGCTGAGCTGTTCGCACAGCCTGTTGTCCAAAGAGATGTGAAAAGCACCAGGGGAACAGCTGGTCTCATGTCATTTTAGCCTGTAAAGTAGAAGTGCGTGGCCAGGAGAGAATTAAGGAAAGGAGGTATTGAGATAATGAAATGAAGAAATAGAAGAATAGAAGAAGAAGCACAGAGTCAGAAGTAATGGACAATGTAGGAGAGATAGGATAAGAGAAATATTCTAGCTGCCAGACCTGAAAAAATCCTTCACTAAAAATATTTTAGAAAAATACTTCAGTTTTGCTATAATATTTCTATATGGACATGCAGTGTGAATGTATGTTAAATGTTGAGTTAGCATAGCTTAGTTCATTTTTAATTTTTTATATTTTTATTTTAAAATTACTTGAATCAATTGTCCTATTCATCGTTTTAGCTTTAGTTTGGTTTGTGTACTGAAACATTTCCAATGTCTGAGTTTTTTAAAATAGTTTTTCTTATCTGCCTTTCGATTTTTTTCTACACAATAGAAGCATGAATAAAAATCCTTTCCTGCTGCATAAAGACCGTATGACCCTTGTTGTCTGCTATGGAAAAGCAATAGAAAACACATTATTCAGCTTCTGTCATAACACTAAGATGAATACCAACTATGCAAATATAAATCAATCCTCTCTTTGTCCACTGTTTCCTGTCTGTGTTTACAGTGTAAATGCTTTCACATTATCATATTAAATAACTGTTCTTATAGGTCTGGACCTGTCTGCATGCAGCTTGGTTCTGTTTAGTCCTGACCAAGTGCTAACATCAGTGATATTATTCAGGGTGTGCTGCTCTAGCAAGCCTGCGCACTTGGTTTCATCATAAACAGCTGTGTGTGTATTTGTGTATGTGTGTGTGTCTCCAGAGCCCAATAATTTGTGCTCTCAGCAGCCTTGGTTTCATCCAGACAATAAGTTTGGCAGACATAACGAGAGAACCTACAATTCTCTGCCAGACACACTCGTAGACGCAGGCACACACGCATATACCCTCACATACCCTCACAACTGTACATATTCAGTGTAGAATTTATGCACTTATTAATGCACGTTAGGCCCCCGTCTATGTTAGGGCTGTTGGTTTGTGGCAATACACTAAAAAACCACAAAATTTAAACAACAGGTCACACGTAAGTGAATGAAAAAGTGAGGCCCAGTATCTATTAAACTGAAACTTAAGTCAACGCTCGTTAGATAGTCATGGTACACATCATACTTAACAAATATCTCCCTTAATCTTTTTTTTTATTTCTCTGATGCATTCACAGTTTTTTTCCTTTGGGTTCATTCATTCCCTCCTTTTTACTGCCTGCATTGACTAAACAAACAGATATATACAGTATCCTTTCCTTTCTTTCTTTACTTGACGTAACCGTCATTGTAACTGCGTAAGATACCCCCCAACCCTCCCACCCCCCTCCCAATTCTTCTCCTGCGTGTGTTTTGGCTTATGTACAAACGTCTGGTTTGCAGAGCAGCTCTTTGCTTGACTCTGTGTGAGACCAGCTGGGGTTTTTTTGCAGTCCAGACCCCCAAAACTCCAACTCTCCTCTTTGAAAAAGACTAATGGCCTTGTGCATCTGGCACTGTCGATACAGAACAAGACTGTGTTTTATATGTCATATTTAAACATTTTGTAGTAGGTATTTTATTAGACAAATGAGAGGAAAAAGGAGAGAGGGAGGGGACTAGGGCAGGATTCAAACTAAAATTGTCTGTGAATACTTGTCTGTTTTTTCTTTGGCCCTCTGAGCCACAAAAACCGTATATACTGTGTACTGTACTGAGTGGATTTAGTTTCACCTGCAAAAGAAAGACAACTGTTTCAAATCTTCTAGATTTTCAGTCAGACTTGACAAGAACAGAGCTATTTGCCAGAGTAACTATCTTTCTGTCTGCCCCGCCGTCTTTCTGCCAGCAGCGCAGTTGATTGATGCACAGCTGAAGAGAAAAGTTTGACTCTGTCTTCATGAGAATATCAGTGTGTCGTTTGTGTTCTGTATGTGTGCACTGAAACATGCACTTAGAAGTCAAAATAAATAATTCATGTGAGGATTACAGAAAGAAGCAGAAGTAGGTCAGAACTGCAATTAGTTCACTGGACATTTGTAAAGATCAGAGGAAAGAGAAGACGTGATAGAATAAAAACAAATAACAGAGAAGAAACAAAGTGGCCTTTTTTAAAGACTTGATGAAGTTTCTGCATTGGTTAAAAACACAGTATTTGCATTTCTCTTTTTTGAGTTTGCACTCTTTAGTTTTCCATGCGAGTGTTTGTGTTTGTCTGTTGGGTTTCTCACAGGGATGTTATATAAAGGCCAGTAATCCCTCTTTTGTAGCAACTGTTGATTCTCATTGCAGGATAGAAGTCGATACCCACAGAGCTGCTACTCTCCGTCTTGGTTTTGTTTAGTATGTGTGTGGCATAGCAGAGCTTTCTGTTCTCTTGCTGTGATCTCAGTAACACTCAAGTTGTGCATCTGCCTTTGTGTGTATGTGTGTGCACATATACAGTGAGTGGGCAGGTATAGACCTGTCATATCTCCCTGGGGCTTTGTTTGGGGTTCCCATTTGGGTTTCTTTTTCATAGACCCAAGACCCACTTCCCCAGGCAGGGAGGCCCCTGTAACCCTTTGCTGTGTACCCACACACACACACACACACACACACACACACACACACACACACACACACACAGTATAATAATGTGCACCAAGTTGCACAAAGTACACAATTTCTTTCCATGCACGTTTGCAGATGCACACAGACACACACAGACAGACACACACACAAACATGCTTTTGGTGGCTGGATTGGACATTGGTTGCTTCCTGGAGAAGTTCAGGTTGAAGGATGAAGAAAGAATGAAAATAAAAGAAGGAAAGAAAAGAAACTAATCTTATTATTATAAAGATATTACAAAGATTACCCGAGAAGAAACTAAATGCAGCTATTAAACAATGATTTTATTCATCAAGGGAAGAAAACCGTCCAAAATTTAAATTTGTTTGATAATCTGAATCATTTAAGTCTTTTAAATGTGCATCAAAAAAGTCAGGAAGGGGGCAAATACGTTTTCATAGCACTGTACCTTATAAATAAACCACTGAAAGAATGTACAGACTGTTTTTTGGCTTTCAGCTTTTGCTTGTTGACGTTAAACTGATACTGATACTCCATGGATTCTCAGCTAAGTCGCCCATAAAATATGTCCAGTAAAAGAGAAAAAAAATCACTTAGTTGGCACTAAATCAGAGAAAAACTTGATAACAAGCCATAGAATGTCCATGTGTGTGCTCACTAGTGAGTAATTTTTTTCTCTAATGTGTGTAAGGGAGTCATCTGCAGTATTTATAGGTGGCTGTATGGATGTGCATGTGTGTGGAGCTTGTTCAGTGTTATAAACACCAGTGGAGTTTGTTTGCATGCTCAATATCACTTTGGGAAGCTGTCATTTACTAAGATATACACACAGATGTTAAGTATGTGTATAGCAAGGCGGAAAGAGTGTGAGTCAACATGTTTGTGCGCGTGTGTGTGATTGCCATCCTGTAATAGTCTATTTCTATCTGTCCAAATTTCAAGTGCAGCTTGCCAGAAAGTATAATTTGCTCAAGGGACTGATTCAGCAGCAACCAGTTGTTGTGTGTGTTTTTGTAGAGAGAAAGGAGAGAGAAAGCGAGACAGAGAGATGAGATGGCCTCCTGTTTTTTCCATACAAAGTCTTTATAGTTGTTTTTCCAGGTGCCACAAATCCCTCACCCCACCTTGCCAGTCGCTCTCTTCCATCCACAGACCCACCAATCATTCCTCCCCCTTTCCATAGTTGCTCTTTTTCACATTTTTAAGTAGGAAACTCCAGCTCCATAATTCCCTGGGAATGCTGTACAGATCATATATCTGCACACTCAGTTTAAGTTATAATAACCTCTCAATGTTGTTCTTTCTTCCTGTGGTTATTCTGGAAATCCTGCATCCCACAGGTATGCAATTGTGGACATATACAGTATAAACTATTAGCCCTGCCTCTGTATAAGAGGCAGGATTGTGGCAAGTGCTTAATAAATCTGAAAAAATCAAATTTGCACAATAAAGAAGTCTTACAATTGGATTTTATCCTTGCAGCTTCCATAAATATGCTGTGTAGTTGGAATTAAGCTTGAGCTTAGATTGCATGTGTTAGATTGTGCTATAATAGTGCTGTCTCTCTGCAGCATTATAGTTAATGTACTGTACATGCATGGTTATGAGAGTGCATTCTTCACATGCGTGATGAAGAATGCATTGCTCTTTTTGTAAAAGGAGGTCTTGCTTGCAGGTTTACTGTGGTTTATATCTTAAAGGTAAAATGTATTCAGGTCTCAGGTAAAGCATTTTCAGATTTTCACTTAAGTGAGTCTAAGTTTTCTGCTCGTCTGCTTCAGTTGATCTGTTTGTGTTCCGAAGCACCTGAAGTTAAATAAAATAAAGCAGAACAGAACAGTCGAATACACATTTATTTCCTTTACAAACAGAACATAGGATTGCAAGTGAAGCATGGGCAAAAACAAGAATGTGCAAGCAACAGGTGTTTTCTCCCTCTGTCACACCTGTCTCTTTTTTATTGAGTCATGATTTCTCATTCAGGAGAGAAAACTGTATATCTACTGTCTCCCTTCCTCTCGTTCCTTTGATCTGTCATCTGAATGTTAGCTGGAGGGTGTCCATATGTATTTCATATGGATTCTTCTACTTCTTGATTCATGTCTTAATGATTTACTTTCTGTTTCTGTGTTTTCCCTTTCTCTTATCCTCAATCTCTCTCTCCCCATCCTCCTCTATCTGCTGACTCGCAGGTGGTGTCCTCCTGTCAGAAACACACATGACACATGGCTCATGCTGGGAGACGGAAGGGGCGAGAGAGACTACAGGAGTGACACAGATCCAGACACTCACTCACAGAGAGAAGGAGGCAGCTGGCTATCTGGGCTTGCTCCCCTGGTATTCTGCAGCTGTGCTGTAACAGTTTTCAGCTTCGTCAGGACTTTAGAAACCACAGAGTGAGATAAGGGGTTTCTTCCTTTGTGTAATTGCCCAGGGGATGAGCCTAGGCTAGGATGATGTTAAGGCCTCGCTGGCCTCAGATCAGGCCCTGGGGGCTGCTTCTGTGGAGGCATTGGTGATACCCCAGCTGGATCTTCTGCTGTCACCAACCTCCAGGGCTGTCATTAGTAGCTAATGAGCTGCTGCTAGAGAGGAAACGGAAAAGGTGCCTGTGGAGAGAGGAGGAACCCTACAGCTGTTATTAAGAGGCCCAGGGTTCTCAGAGAAGGAATTCTTTGCCCTTTAAAACTCTTTTGGGTGCAAGCATGAAAGGATATCAACACTGGAAGTGGTAGTTGTTAACATTTTTTTTCTGTTGTTCATTGCCATTTAAAAACATTTTTTTAAGAAGGCTTTGTATATCTTTGAACATTGTCGCCATGCAGATGAAAGACATTTCTCGGTCACAGGATTTTGAATTTTAAACACTTTTTCCCTCTCAACTGAAAGGACAAAAGAAAACAACAAAATATTATAATCCATTAGGATTTTGTGTTTCACATTTGATATTATTTTAACCTTCGTTTGCCCTGACGCACACTGGATACTATGGCAGCAGCATATCGTGTAGTTGTGAGCAGTGTGAGCTGCTACAACAGTGTGGTAGTGGACCGCCGCACCCACTCCCATGCCGTGCACTATTGCTCAGGGCCATGTGGGGCGCTGTCCCAGGGACTGGACTGTACTGTTGCACACCGTGGCACCTGCGCTGAGCTGCTGGTTGCTCCTGACCCAGCGTACACTGACAGCAACAGCTCACCCATACACTCCTGTAACATGACCACTCAGCAGCTTCCTAACCATGGTAAAATGAACATTACTGTGGATACTGGTTATAATGGTGGTCTAGAGAGGGCAGGCAGCAGTGGTAATTTGTCTTTAGGAGAAGACAGCCCCACGTGGCGTGGTAAAAAGACCCCAAGTTGTGGAGGATCAACTGGGAACCTGAGCTCCTCTGGCAGTTTAAAGGACATTACAGAAGAGGCCATTAACTTGGCCAGTGGTAAACTCAAAGAGTTTTCTTTTGATAAGCTCCGCCTGTCCTCCTCAAGCCATGTCACCTTTCGGAAGGGTCGTAAGGTCCGTCCTGACTCTTTTAGCCGTCGTTCCACTGGAGATCTGGAGATCATCTACGGCCACTTCAGCTCCAATATCACTACTAATGGAACAACTACTGGTATGACGAATGGCACAATAAATGACATGGCTACTTCTAATGATGAGAACATGCCACCGTTTCTGCTAGGTAAAGGGACTGGGCTGGAGGAGGCAAAGCTAAAGGCCAACTCAAGCAGCTTGTCAGCCATTACCAAAGTAGGAAGTGGTTCCACAAGCAGCCTGTCAAGTATTGGGTCATTAGACCAAAGTCTGAACACAGTGGCCTCCTTGTATCGCAACACGCTGGGGGAGGAGAACCTGATTGCCCGTCTGCTAGAGAAGACACGGGCAGAGGCGGGTGCTGGGGGAGCAGGTGGGGAAGACATCCGTGCCTGCCTTGACATCCTCCTTAAATGTTCTGAAGACCTTAAGAAATGTACTGACATTATCAAGCAATGCATCAGACGTAAAGCTGGTGGAGGGCCAGAGGATGGGGGAGCAAGCCCTGACAGCATGTATCGGGCTGTGATGTCCCGACTCAGCTCCTATCTGAAGAGACTGCCTCTAGAGCTGGAGGGGATTGGAGGATTGGGAAGCAGTGGGCAGGGTGCACCTGGAAGTGGGCACAGCGATCTGGCTGAGCTGGTTAATACTCTTCACTCCATTCAACAGGGACCTTACTCTCCAATATTTGGCAATGAGCAGCCTCCACGCTATGAAGATGTAGTGCACTCACCTCCCATACCAAAGACTGTTCCTCATCCCGCATCTTGTGCTGCCACCTCCATTTTGTCTTCCTCCTCATTTTCTTTTAAACCAGACTCCGTCCATACCAAAGCAGTCCAAAGCTCCCCATCCACAGCCAGTCCTCTTACCAATGGAGTACAGCATCCACACCCTTCTTCTACAAGTCAGCACACACTCTCTCCCCTGTCTGTCTCTCCATCCAGCTCCTCTCCAACACACTCTCCCTCCCCTATTCGTACCTCCCCAGTCCCACCTTACACAAACACACCACCAGCGTCCCCCATGGAGGCCCTCTATATTGAGGAGGAGGAAGTAGATGTAAGCAAGACACCAGAGCTGATCTCACAACAGACACACACTCCAACAAGAGGAGTAAATGCTGTGCATAACAAAAACGGGACTGACTTAAGTCACCACAAGCACCTATCCCAACTACACACACTCCATAAGTCAAATACTTTGCCAGGAAGCTACACCCCCAGTTGGCCCTCCTCTGTCTCAGCACCCAAAGCTGTTTCACACAAGAATGATGAAATTGACAAGCTGCTGATGGACTTGGAGAATCTTTCTCAGAGTATGAGCCACCCACGAAACACTGAACCTCCTCTACCAGTCAAGACCAGAAAGGGAGACGTAGGCCAGGTGATCACCTCCAGTGATGCCATCACTCAACCCAAAATTACCCAATTCCAAGTCCAGAAGCCAGCTAGCCACTTATCCATGAACGGCCCTAGTTCCAGGACTTCACAGAGTCTCACTCCTCCTCATGTAGAGAACAGTGAAGCGGTGGTTGAAGAGGAGGAGGATGGGGCGCTGCTGCTTAGGATTCTAGAGAGCATTGAAAGTTTTGCCCAGGAACTGGTGGATTCTGGGGCGGGGAGCACAGGGAGTGCTGAAAGGAACGTCGGGAAGGAGAAGGAGGTGATGAGGCTCCTGCAAGATACACTGGCCACCACAGGCAGGGCTGACACCCCTCAGGAGAACACAAACCCACCTGCTGTTGCTCTCCCTGCTCCATCCTTGGACACAAATGCTGCCCCAGCTGAACCGCCAAAACACTCCCTGGCAAACACACCTGCACCAGCACCTACACCTGCAGTATTTGAGGATGTCTGCATTTCCATATCTGAAAATGCACCTAAACCTACACTCAATGCTGCCCACAAACCTCTGGTTACACCTCTACCAGAGCCTACAGCTGAGGCTACAGATACAGAAGATACAGAAATCACAGTAACATTAACGGCACCTGAAGCTCCTGACCCTGTTGCCATCCCAGCTGCAGTGTCCTCGAGAGATGCTGCCATTGCTGTTAGTGACCCTGCTGCTGTGAGAGACACTGGTTCAACTCTCCTAATCCAGCAGACTCCAGAGGTGATCAGGGTAAGTGAATATTACATTTTCTATTTATTAAAGCCAATAGGTTCCCACAAATGCTCTGACTGCAACCTAAAACCATCATTTTTAATAGACAAAGTACTCTAATTTTGAAATATGCCATAAATCCATAGTCTTAAATCTCTCATTCTGATCTTGTGTTGATGCTTTGTGTATTTTCTATAGTAATTAATGTTATTACCACATTGCATGTACAGTATATTGTAGTCTACTATGCCAATAACATATAAATATAAGAAATATATAAATAGCTAGGATTTCAAAATAAGTCTTTAACTAAAAATTCAAACAATTATTAATTATTAATAAGAGGCACTTAAAAGTTACTTAACCAAACACAGCAAGTCCACCACAAATAGACAGGCAGTCTGAGATAAAAGTAGTGATAGACTAATAGCATTACATTGAGAATAGACAATTTAAAAGTCCACCTCTGTTGCTTTCAATGGATAAAACACCCAGGCAAAGATTATTGCTGTGACACGACGGGGTTTATGCTGTTGTAATTGATGGGCCGTGATGAGTAGTATTCATTAACTGTGCTGAACATGCTGATACAGTTTCTCTGTTTGAGCTTGAATAAAAAGACTGGTGTTCCGAATTATGGAACAGGCTCATTGTCAGGAGTGGCTCTGTTTTCTTTTCCTGGTTTCTAACTTCTGTTCTGTACTGTGTAGGGGTGTGTGTGTTCAGGCATGTGTGTGTTTGTTTGTTGACCCTCCTTTCCTCTTTGGGGAATGTTTAAAAGTAATTTAAGGTTGTGCTACAGAGGGAGAGAGAGGGAAAAGAGAATTGGAGAGTGTGTGTGTGTGTGTGTGTGTGTGTGTGTGTGTGTGTGTGTGTGTGTGTGTGTGTGTGTGGCACTGACACAACAGTAAATAAACTCAGAAAAGGTGGTTACCTCAGCCTGTCTGTGATGTGGGTATTTAACAGTATATTGTGGATTTAGGTAATTTGCATGATAGGCAAACACACATTATCACCAACGTTTATTATCAAATCATTACTGTTATCAGTTTTTCCCTCCCCCTGCCTCTCTGCCTTTGATTTTCTTTCTCGCTAATTTGCAAATTTTTCTGCATTTCCTCAATCCTTCCTTCTCCTCACCACGCTATCGCTGCTGTTTATGACTGTGTGTTTATTTACTGAGCTGTATAACCTTATGCCCTGCTGTTATGTAGGGCACCTATTTATGAAGTTACCATGGTAGCTGCCACAGTCAGAAGAGAACAGCCAGCACCCAAACACATCATTACTACGCGATCTTCCTCCATCCTCCATCCCATCTCTCTCTTGTTTGTTTTCACTGCTCTTCTGCCTCCAGATAATTTGCAAACTCTTGGCATTGTTGCATCTTTCAATTGTCTTTTTTCTTCAGTGCATCTGGGGTCCTTTTGCTTTTCTTTTTAGTGTTGTTTCTTCACCTACGGTTAAGGAGTCAGTCTATGTTGACCACCACTTCACTTTCTGCCCTGTGATTGGCCGTTGCGTTATTTTGGGAGCATGGAAGAACAGTTGTTGCTGTGTGGAAGGCAAAGCAACCCAAGAGGTGCTGATTGGAGCACAGCAGGAGGGGACTTGGAGGGCGGGGCGAAGTGGAGTGGGATTGTGGGGTGTCTGTTGGCACACCAAGTGTTAATGGTATCATTACCCTCCATCCCTGGCAGGGCTAAGTGTGAGGTTGACCTAAATCTGTCCACCCCTCTTGTACTATGGCATCCTGCTAACAGACTCACTGTCGCCACAGTGTAAATGAACCTGCATGTGTGTGTGTGTTTGTGTGTTTGTTTGTGTGTTTTGTCACTTGTCCAGGTGTTCATGTTCATGTGTTCATTTACATATGTGTTCATGCATGTGAATATCCACGCTGGTGTATTGATGCTAGTTGGTAAATGTACGTGTTTAACCAAGGATATATGTGTGACTGTTTGTTGGCCTTAGCGAAAGTTGACCCAGTGCTACTGTGGGTCACAGCTGAGTTTGGGAATAGCTTTCTGACACACAATACCAACTCTGGCGCTCTGGCAATTAAACTTATATTCCTCAGTGCCAACTCCGCCCCCTGCCTCAGTTACGCATTAAACTGCCAATCAAACTGTAAACAAGGCGAGCCCCCTCACACACAAGTGAGAAAATGCCCTTGCACTCTTACACACACCACCTTGGAAGTGTGGAGCTATGTTTCGCTTGGCAGTGCACTGGCCTCCGCCTGTAGCATCCTTATCTGTGTATATGCATGTATGTTTGTTGTTGTTTCGGATGCTGACAGACTAATACAGGGCTTTCTGCACCTGTCAGAACAGACCCATTAATCTCCATGGATACAGAGAAGCCAGAAAATATCCCAGGAGAGGCAACAGTAACAGTCGGAGTAGGGAGACATGCAAGCAGTGATGCTTTACTTTACTTTACTTTACTTTACTGTGCTTGGCAGATGCTTTTATCCAAAGCGACTTACAGGAAGCTAGTGCTGAGTGTCTGGCTCAAGGTCACACCTGGTGGGGGATGGGCTAGGAGTCAGGCTGGGATTCGAACCTGCTACCTTCTGCATCCCAGTCTTTTTCAGTACAGTCAATGGTGATTTAATTTAGAGACACACATATACTCATGGCTGCATCCAGAGCAGCCATTGTTATGGCTTAATTAGTCCAGTTGATGTGAATACTTATGTCAACTGTTATATACACGCTATACTAGAATAGTGCTGGTAAATTAAGGCTTGAGTGATGGCCTGTTGCAGGGTTGCCCCCAGGATGCTGATGAGAAGGTGGTACAGCTTCAGTCTTTGCATTGGGTCACTTTTCTTCTGTAGCAGCTGTGTATGACAGCAGTACGTGTACCATAGTCACTAAGAATGCATCACATAAAATAACAGAATCTTGTCCTGGCACGCCATTTCAGATAAAAACATGAAGACCCCTGCATCTTAAGTCTGCTATGCAAAATACTGTTTCAGCCATGAAATCTGTCTGGTCAGAAAGTGGAATTAGTTTGTATTACTTTGAATTAGTATGCTTATGTTTCATAGTAGCACAGTTTTTACTATATTTACATCTGAAAATAGTGCAATAGCACTAGTTTGCTACTGTTAGTCACAGCCTTTCTTGAAACATTTAAGAGATACATGCCATACGAAGCCAGTTCAGCATATTTTAGTTTATTGTTGCAAGTTTACCCCTCTCTGACTTACCCTGATCATTTTTTTTGCCCGTTGAGAGAAGTAAACTGTTGACCTTCAAAAACAGAAACCTCTATTTTTTGGCACAGAAAGCCTTGAAAGTAGGACAGAAGGAGTTATAAAGAAAAACATGCGGATGAAAAGGAAATAACAAGAAGAAAGGAAAGCTGAATTAATGGATGTCTGTTCAAGACAGCAGGGAGAAGAAGTTTTTTGTTATACGAGAAGTTGGCTTAGAGAAAAGAGGAATTCAAAGGGAGTTAGAAAAGAAGAGGAGCAGGCAAAGAAAGAAAAAAAAAAACAGAGATGACAAAGAGACTCATGGTGGTGGGGGATGGTGGTAATGGGGGGGCCCTGCAGCGTACAGTTGTTGACTCTAGGTCGGAGGAGGATGACATCATTCCTCTGCTGCTTCCACAGGAAATAAGGTCACAGCAGGAACCTCGGCCAAGCACGGATGGACGCCCATTTCAACCTAGGTGCACTAGCACACAGATGAATGCATCCATTTATACACACACATACAATACACTCTCATACAGGGGCCTGTGTTGCTGTGTGTGAGAGTTCCAATACAGTTCATGCCATGCAAGGTTAGTGTGAACAATGGAATATTCACCACCCAGCCCTTTGATATACACACAAGCACACACAGATATTTGCCTTTCTATAGCTGAGAGGACACCCATTGATGTAATTAATGCATTCCTTAGTCTCCTGAGACTCTGACCTTAACCATCACAATTAAATAAATCTATATTAAATTAGCCTAAACCCTAACTTGCCCTAACTGTAAAACTAGTCTTAATAAACGTCCACTTGAGGGGATGTATGTTAATACACACACATACACATCCACAGATGGTGGGGTTCATTAATTTACTGCTTTATTTGGCATACAGTTATCTGCATACACACACAGCATTTTTAAGCAAGTGACATCATAATTCACCACTCCCAGTGCAGGCTGGGATATCTTCCAAATTCCCAGTTCCCAGTGTAGTGTGCTTTTTTAGAGAGCGTGCACACTTACACAGATGCTTATATGCATGCACACACATATGCAAGCCTGGCTTTTTTATGTAATTTACTTCTTTATCTCAAAAGATCAAACTCAGCAGGAGTCTCTGCTGCGTAAGCTGCTTTGGGCCTCACTCTATGTCACCATGGAAAACAACACAACGAGTTTATAAGCAGGAGGTATTTGGCGGGACTTCCATTCGCAGGAATATCAGTTGTGCAATCTTGATTGGCTAATGGGGACTCCCTTGCAGAATTATGATACCAGGGGAGATCAAATGGAAACTAGATGTTTTTTAGGTTTATTTCAGAAAACTGCATTAATGTAGATGTGGCTGGTTGTGTTTGCACATGTAAGTGTATGTTTGTTTCCATGTAAAAGAGTTTGCAAATGTTCTGGAAAATCATGACTTGGTAGAAGCTTGGGTGTCACCAATGCCCTCACCCATCATACTACAGACTCCTTGTCTACCCCAACCTTCCTCTTTCTTTGATTTCAGCATACACCCAGCTCCACCCACACTGTGCTGGAGATTTTCTCCAGAAAATACCCTCAGTGTTTTTTATTACTGTATTCTTATTAAAGTTATTGCACTTGTTGAATTGGCATATTGGCATAGTTTATATGACTTATCTAACTTCTTGAAGCTTTTGGTGCCATTTCTTTCTTGTGTTCGGAGCTGAAGTTTCATCCCTTCATCCTATCTATTAGCATATTGTTTTCACTGCACAGCTTACTCACCTTTCAGTTAGGGTCAGTTTTGTGGAACTTGGCCTTGAATAGGATAATATGATGGAGTTCAAATGCAACAGAAACAAGCATCTTCTGTTAGGTCCAGGCCCCCATGTGAGGTTTGAGTGTTGGGCTAGTTTAGACATGGTAACAAGCAGAGAGCTACTACCCTCTAGTGAGCTCCTACTGTACCATGTAGAGTACTGGGCTGGGCTGGCTTGGAGTCCTGCTGTTTGAAATAAAGAGAATCTATAGCTCCATCTGCAGGTAAATTTTTGGTCTGACACCAGTGTTTCAGAGATCTTTCAGTGTTTTAAACCGGAAAAATAGCACGTGGTGAAACGATTACACAACTTGTCATGACTGAGACTGATGAAATATTCTTGTGAAAAGCGGTTTTGAAAGATTTCTGACAGTACTGGTTGGGAAATAAATGTTAATTTTTTTTTCGTCCTTCTAAATGACCTGCAGGAATGCGACCTTGCATGCAACAGATGCAACATTTCAGTTTTTTTTCTCTTTTTATTCAACAACTTTCAGAGCTATTTGACAACTCCTACAATATGTAACATTACAGGCCTGCTGCAAAATTGACAGTCCCTTTTAAAGTGGCTACTTCTTCCTTCCAATCTTCCTGTCTATCTTTACTCTTCTGTCTGTAAAAGAGAGGAAACTTTGCTGAGCTGGTATATGATTTGCCATTGGCTGTGTTGACTGCACACTAGTGACAGCTCTCTCACTCCAACTCCAGACTGAGGCCCATCACTGTTGCTGATGTACAGTGGCTTGCGAAAGTATCTGGCCCCCTTGAACTTTTCCACATTTTGTCACATTACAGCCACAAACATGAATCA
>JAUYWH010000014.1:6355031-6388124 GCA_034779795.1 Ctenopoma multispine | reverse complement strand
ATTCATGTTTGTGGCTGTAATGTGACAAAATGTGGAAAAGTTCAAGGGGGCCGGATACTTTCGCAAGGCACTGTAGGATTAGCTCACTTACTCTAAATCCCAAGATAGTCATGGGGAGGTAATGCAGACCTTTCCTTGATACCCATATGTATAAATATAAAAAGCCTAGCTGGCCAGTAAAGGCTTGGCGTGTGTTTTTATTAAACATGACTGCTGCTGAGGCTGCTGCTGAGGGAGAAGATTCACTGGGCAGTTTTTTTCTGATGATGTAGTTGGACAAGCCTCCCAGAAATAGGTAGCAAAGTGATATAATAAGTGAACCACTCCTCTTGTATTTATTGAGGCTGCCCCTTATTGCCTTAAAAATTTCAGGTTCATGCTTTTATGTAGCAGATATTCAGTATGACATACTGGGAGCATTTAGCCTTGCAAAATAATCTGCCAATATTGGGTTATCACAGAAATAGTGGTATTGACATACCGGAAAATATGCAGCAAAAATTATATAGTGGAAGTAGATTCTTGGATTTTTATCGTATTAGTTTAACGTGTCCACAAAAAAAGTGTCTCATTTTACAGTAGGTTATATGACTATGACTATAAATATTTACTACAGCAGTAAAACTAAACTCTTATCTAGTGTTTAATATATACCAGTTAGTTGTATATGGATTAAAGAAACAAGATATATGTTAAACTGTGAAATCTAAAAATGCTGAAAGGCATTGAGATACTTTAAAATGTCAAACTATTCTGTTTAGTCCCCATACGATGCAAGGGGACTTGGGAAGTTGTTTTGTAGAGAAAAAAACTGTGCATATCAGGGACAAGCAAATGAGCTGAGTACATTTACTTCTTTTACATTTTTAAAGCCAATTTATTAAAGGAACACAGCACACTAGTATTCAGATCTTGGTGTGACCCAATCAAAGTATCTAAAATATGCAATATGGGGAACAGAGCAATGGCTGTGCGCGTGCTGGTGTGACAGTCAGACACAGACGTATGGACAGGAGATGTCCAGGAATGGTAGAAAACTATTGTTTTAATCTTCACTTTACTTTACTTGGCAGACGCTTTTATGCAAAGCGAGTTACGTGGAGAAGACACAAGCAATTACCATTCGGGTTCTGTAAATTAAGAGTTACTACAAACTAAGAGCCCTAATCTCATCTGGACAAAGGTGTTTGCAGCGGTGGTAGTGATTGCTACTGGCAACAGAATGTTAAACAGAACCGTAACTGCTGGCGGCAGAATATCTTTGTCATAAAAGTTATGTGTTCATGTAACTGACATCAGCAGGTTCTTATCTGCTTCTGACTATATCATTTCCTCCTGCAGCAGATTTTTGATCTTTTATTATTGAATCAATAATGAGTGACACAGACGCGGGCTATAGTGTGTTAAGTGGTAACACTTATGTTAGTATGCAAACATACAATACCAAGATATAAAGAGATAACAGTAGACCTATACTGTACTGGCTTAACATCAGCATATTAGCATTGTCACTGTGAGCCACAAAACAACACTGTCTCAAAGAACTACTAGCATGGCTGTGGTCTCAAAGAACACAATGTGTTCTCGTGGTTCTTTTGTCAAACATCCAGTATTATAACCATCTAATGTAGGGTTCCAGTGGCTTGACCCAAAACATTGGACATGTTGTGGAGACTCAAAAATTCAATTTTTTTTTATTACAGAACAACCTCTCATTGCACTCAGACAACAACAGCAGCTGTGTTTTTAACTGTTCCCATGTTGTCCTCTTGTTCCGATGTGAGGTAGACTGAGGCCAGCACTGATGCACGTCATCTATCACAGAAGCAGCACTTGAACTCAGATCATTCTCTGCGGTTTAGAAAGGAGGTTCCCAAGGCAAGTTTATGTTTGTGTGTGTGTGCGTGTGTGTGCGTGTGTGTGCGTGTGGAAAAAGTGTGTCTGTGTGTCTTTCTTGAGAGGAAGTGAGAATGGGTATAACGACTAGAGCAGCAATGTGAACTGCATTTCCTGCTGTTGGCACGGTAACCCTGGGAGCATTCCACCCTCCACTCAAACCAGGGAAAGGGTTATTGCCATGGAGATGGTATTTGGCAGGCCTGGTCCAAAGTAAGTGTGTATATAATCACAAAGATGGGGAGGGGGACTTATGTGATATCAGGTTCATGTTTAAACTTTATTTGTCCCAGTGGGCAGTTGGTTTCACTGCAAGAATTAAAAATAACATTGCATAAAAATATAACTGTCATGCAAAACAGCATCCACTTGCCAATGCAGAAATGATTACAGTAATCTTTATATGAAAAATGTATGTGTATGTATGTATAAGCATTATAATTGAATCATTTTAAATTAAGCATGTGTCACAAAGCACGTTATCTAACAACTATATTTAACAAATTTAAATATATCTAATCAGCCAGAAAGCTTGTTAAGTAGAAAATCAAAAAATAAACTGATGATACCAAATAAATCATAACTCTATTTAGTTGTCATCAAAATCTGCTAAATTTTGTGTGTGTATATGTGTGTAAAGTCTGCCCAGTGCCTGAGACAAAAATAAACGTGAAATGGGTTACTATATTTACACAGATAATTTTACACACAGCAGACTGTCCGTTTGACAGAGCAGGTGTGCGTGAGAGTGTGTGTGTTTAGGAAGTTGTTATGTTCACACTATTCAACTTCCCTGAAAGACTGGAAGAAGCCATTCCTGTTAACTGGATCCACTGGGGCATACATGCACACCCACAACCACTTGCACACATTCACACGAATCATGTACCGTGACAAATTGGGCACATGTATCAAAGCTTGTGTGCTAATTAGACCCTTAAGGAGGCTATGTGTGTGTGTGTGTGTGTGTGTGTGTGTGTCCAGTGTGTATTTAACAGTTGTGTAAAGATGGCAGTTGTTGTTGGACAGCTGACCCTCTGCGTCAGTGCCATTGGTCTTTCCATCATTTATTTGATCATTGCTGTGACGGCTGCTGACTCACCTGTTCCAGTAGCAGTGGGGTTGGATTAGGTTTATACAGTGGGTGTAGGAAAGCACTTGCAGCCGTAACAGTCAGCACACACATACACACAGCTGTTACTCAGTTCCTAACCCCATCCAAAATTTTCACTCTAACTCTCTTCTTGTTGCTTTTTATCTGCTCAACTATCATACAATTTACAAGTGCATATAAAATTATTTTTTATCACTGTAGATATTTCTGCGTCTAAACTGAAAAATACAATAATTATTTATTCTTTTTACAAACCTATAACAACATTAGACAACTAGTTAACATCCATGTCTTAAGAAATCAGGTTAAAGCAAACATTTAATAAAATGGCTTTTAGTGCAGCATTAACACAATTAACTTAATATTATGTACAATACAATATAATGATGATACAATGACTGTGGCACACTGGACTTTTGTAACCAAACCAAACCAAAGGATATTACAATGCTGGCCTTAATGTTGCAGCAATGTTTGTCAGTCCTTCCAGGATTTTTGTGGACTTTTGGGGAATTGTTGTGGCCTCAGATGCCTGTTTTCACTTTTTGTAATGACATTGCAGGAGCAAGTGAGAATTGTAAAAATGATTTGAAAAAATGAACTTGTTACAGCGAGAATAAACCTCACTGTTCAGTGTTCCAACACACACGTTATCACCAACCATGCATGTTTAATCCAACTCATCTTGATTCTTTCTTGCAATAAATCTGAATGCAGTAGCCTCTGTCACTGTGATATGTCTGTTGTTTCTGCGTTTCAGCCACTCTGGGTGTGTTTTGCGTTATAAAAATGTTTGTCAATCCACAACAATGTGGCGCATGGTGCAAAACAGTTTACACTGGAGTGAGGAACATCACTGAACTTCCACAGTCCTCAGCAGTAATGATTTCAGACATTCCACCTTTCCTTTAAATTGCAGATGTTTCTGAATCTGCGATTGAACGATTCAGGATGTGAATCTCTTCTTGATGTGAGTTGACCTATCATTTGCCTTTATTCGTAGGTTTGTGCACAAAGGCAAATATAGTGTTACATAAGAAAGTTATACCTTGTATACTGTTTCAATTACAACATCATGAATTCCTGAAGGACTAGTTTGTAGCATATTAACACTTGTCAGACTTTATATTAGAAGAAAGATTAAGAAGATGAAGAAAGTAACATTGTCTATATTGAAGCGTAGTGTGAACTTTCTGACAGTTTCGTCTTTCTGTGAGTCGTACAGAAACAGAACAGAAGTGTACATCATCCACGATTTGAAAACATCCCCATAGAATTCACTATCTTTAAAAGAGTTGGCTTGTGCTTATGCCCGAGAATTTTCACAATTTGGTTTTTCATTTCAGCATATCTGGTGTTTGAAAAGGTGAGAAAAAGTGAGGTGCAGGTTTTAGGACCGAGCAGAGGCATTTTAAAGGGGCAGGGTTGCTGACTGTCAGTCAGACAGGAAAAGAGCACACAGCTGCCCGGTGGCATCTGTTCTGGCTCCCTTTACACACACACACACACACACACACACACACACACACACACACACACACTCATATTAACATAAACACACGTATCTCTTTATACAGAGATTTAATATCTCAGAAGTGCGTAGCTCCAGTTAATGAGCTGGTAAAGAGGTATTGGTGGAAATTTCAGTGAGTAGAAAAAAGAGAAGAAGAGGAGTGAGAAAAAGAAATGGGAATGAGGGATTCAACATGATGTGACAAGGTAGAGGTGGTTGCCAAGATTTGAGTCTCTCTTGTCCAGTGACTGTATGTTTCCCTCTGCTGCGCGGAGGTGAGAAGTGGACAGAAACAAGACAATGTAAATGTGTGTGTGTTGTGTGTGGGATTGGTATGTGACCTTGGCTTCAGTACAGAGTCCAGTTGTTCCAAAGAATTCAGTAGAGCACAGAGGGAGCTGAGAGGAGTTACCCTAAAATCTAAGGTGACTCACTTATTTTTCTGGAAATTTGCTCACACTCACACGCACATCCTGAAGTGGACAAGGTCTGCCCGTTATCCATCTCTTACTAACTTGCGATAATGGCTTTAATGCACGGTGATAAAGTACATCCTGAAACAGTGCTCAAACAGACAGCTAGAGAAACCATAACACGGTTCACGTTTAAATGAAATAGAACCACAGCAAAAAAGCAGCAACTACACGAACAACAAAAGATAGTTATAAAGCAGCACGAATGTGACACGTTGTGTTGCTGTTGTGGGAAAAGCTCATAATTTTGAACCTCTAAACCTCACTTACTTAGTTCATGAAAATGTTTTCATCCAAAAACACTCATGCATTTCTACTTAACTATATCCTTCTGTTTTATGAGTTATCTTACTCAAAGAACCTAGTATAGCACTAGAGGGCACTAGACTCTCCATTTGTGAACCTCTGAAACACAACCACAGTGGACTCAGTGTTAACTCTGACAACTGATCCTGTGAATTCGACAGTTTCCTTTCCTTCGACAGTAGGCGGCAAGTATTGTTATGTATGGTACAGTAAGTGTAAACAGTTATATGGCAGACATTTGGTGTAGCGTCTCAGAGTTGGGCAGATTTTAACTAGGCGGGTTTAAAATAGGCCATGTCTGTCCGTCCAGAGGGATCCCCTCTCTGGAAGCAATGTCAAGTTTCAGATTGGTGTTGCTTGGCACTGAAAAGTCTTTGACCTGATCTGGCATTGCCCTCGAAAAAAAGCCAACTCTGGGCTTTCTGACAGATGGAGGAAGTTGTATTGGCAGTCTGTACTGCAATCTATTTCTACTTATTATTAATCAGCAGACCTTCCCATATATGCTAATTTACCACTGGGTGTCTATAGATTTTAAACCCAACCTTTATTTACAGTTTTTTTATGTATATATATATTACCCCCCCCCCCCCCACACACACACACACACTTAATTACCTAATAGAAAAATAATCACCAACTATTGTATAGAAAAATCCTAAATCAGGATTTATTGTCCTTTTCATATGTGCGTCCATTTTAAAAATGTTTGTGTTTCAGCAAAAGGAAAGATACTTTAAGCCAAGGAGTTAGGTCGGTGGAATTACTGTATGTCAACACATATAACAACAGGTGCTTTGCTTGCTGATTCGTCACTTGATCCCAAATTACCTCTGCAGAAATATTTTGGCTTACTTGTGCTGTCCACTCAAACTAAAGTACCAGCCCAGGCTGTCTGCAGTCAAATTATTTCAATCAGAGTTACTTTGAGTTGTAACTTCCCACTGGCTAACTTTAGTCAAAGGCAGGGACTGCCTGCAAACACTGCACAGAAATGCAACATGGCTGAACCCCCCTCATCACTCCCACCCCTCGATCTAGGGCTCAGGGCAGCCGGTTTGCTGTGTGTGTGTTGCCAGACCCCGGCATGGCTCATGTTTCTTAGTGCAGTTCGTCAGAGCCCAGCTTGAAGCGGCAGGCACCAGTGAGACTACACTAAATACATACATCCAGAGCTGACAGGGGCACACCAGTAGGTTTCTACCTCAGAGAGAAGTCACCACTTGGGACTGTGATTTGCCAGAAAACTGCCCAGTACCATGGTTCTGCCTTCTGGCCTTCACAGTAGCACGGGGATCTTATGGAACATCTCTTTACACTGATACGCTGCTGGATTACTGCTGTACAGGCCACCACTCTGGGAGCCGGTGCATTCAAGTGCAATCTGCAAAACAGAGATTTTGTCAGTGTACGTGATTGAAATATCTCACATATGCTGGATATTCCTTTGCATCGCTGAGGTGATCTGCCATTTTTTGGTCAGTGGATCTCTGAGCTGTTAAGTGGACTTTGTTTTGTCGCCAGGCAAGCTGGTCCACCTGTAGTCACCGTGTCAGTAGCCAGACCAGTGGTCGTGTCTGGTGGGGGGTTCCGAGTCTCGGCCCCCACTATGATGATCAAGGAGACATCATTACGCCGGGACCCTGACCTGAGGGGGGAGTTGGCCTTTCTGGCCAGGGGGTGTGACTTTGTCCTGCCCTCACGTTTCAAGAAGAGACTCAAGTCTTTCCAGCAGCAGCAGGTCGGTCAGTGCAATAGGCAAGAAGGACAGAGTACAAGTTTGGACCCATGAGAAAAAGTTAACCCACAAAATAATCTCAATCTACTCATAAACTGATTGTTTCTTAATAATGCGAACTTTCTGCTTCCTCTTTTTAACACAAACATAGACGTATACATGTATTAAATACATACACATACAGCAGATGCATTTTGTTACTCTCACACACACTGAGTGGCATGCCAGGGACGACAAACTATTCTGAGGCAGATACCAGCAGAGTATTAATAGGGTAGGAGGTGTAGGAATAGAATGATAGAATGAACGCTGTGAAGGAGAGTGTGTGGGGGGGGGGATGTCTGCTACAGCTGTTCTGCTCAATACACACATTTTGGAGGTCCTTGAGAAGACACACCAGGCACCAAGGGCAGATTTTGATTTAAGCTGCATCAATTATAGGCTGGTGTCACATCTTTTATTTCACTAATTGAAATCTCTAACCTTTTACATATTGTCACCCATGAACACGCAGAAAGTGAGAGCAAAATCTACTATGGTGGTGGCTGGTAGTGTAAATTGTGAAATAAAAAAAATAATAATAATCGTGAATTAACTGTGTAAAAACTTTATTTTTCTTTTTGATTACACTACAATCAAAATTATTGGATTTACGGTGTGAAATACTAAGTTACTGTGTTACTGTTGCTGGGGTCCAGTTGTTTACTTATATAGCACTCATTCAAATTCTTTATTGGTGTGTGCACAGAATATTATATTTTAGAGCTTGATTAAACTGTAATAAACACTTATTTGCTGTTGTCATGTCCATCCATCCATAATTTTAAACTGCATTTCCTGTGCTTCTGTCAATCCCAGCTGTCATTGGGTGAGAGATGGGCTACACCCTGGATCAATCCATAACGATTCATTCACACCTATGGACAGTTTAGAGTCACCAGTCACCACCATAACTGCACCCCTAATTGACTTAGTAATTAGCTAGATGCCAGAGATCAGAACAAATTAAGGTTGAAACCAGTTAAACCAACAGTTTAAATAACTCTTAAATTCTGACTAGTTTCTTCTTCTTTCTTTTTTGACTCACTGGGAGTTTCTACTATACACCTGTACATGACTCCATAATTCTTATAAAGCTGAGTTTTGTCTAAAATCTGAGGAACATTATCTTTAAAAGTATTGAAATTCTTTCAGTAACTTCAGAAAAATGGAAAAATGTGCCACAGTGTTTGTGTAAGGGAGTGCAAGGGAGCTGTATTTTTTTTTTTATCTCTTTGGGAAGAATAAATAAATAATATATTACTCAACAGATTACCACACATCATTTCCCTTCTCTCTTTCTGTAGGTCCAGTCCAAACCAGACAAGAAACCAGGCACACCTCCACCAGCCCCTGCCCCAAACACAGCCACAGCCACACCCACACCACGCTCACCCAGCCCTCCTCCGGCTCCGGTGATAGTCACGCCTCCTCCCCCTGCCATCAACATTCCCAGGTTCTACTACCCCTGTGGGCTCCCTGCCCTGGGTCAGGCTGCCAACCATGATACAGCCATCACTGCCATCGAGACGGCCTTCACTGAGTTTGAGGAGGAGAAGGCTGACATATATGAAATGGGCAAGATTGCAAAGGTAAGCAGTTAATTTGTAATGTTCAGCATTTAAGACGTGCAAGTAACGTCTGAACCCACTTTTAATTAAAGCTGGAAAGATCAGCATCGACAATAATTTGCAGTACTACATATGTGAGATGAGCTTTCTGCTCTGTTTCTGCTCAGGCATGCGGTTGTCCACTTTACTGGAAGGCCCCTATGTTCTACGCAGCAGGTGGCGAGAGGACAGGCTTTGTGTCTGTGCACTCCTTCGTTGCAACCTGGAGGAAGTAAGACAGACCCTATGTTCATCTAACTCTAATTAATATCATATCTCAACTCAGATCGGTTTGTGGTAATCCTCCTCTTTCTTTTCTGTCTTCTGTAGGTTGCTGCACAGTTGCCATGATGATGCATCAAGGTTTATTTACCTGCTAGCCAAACCTGGCTGTAACTACCTGGAGCAGGAGGACTTCATTCCTCTACTGCAGGTACATATCTCATCAACACTGATCACTGAGATGAGATATTCAGAAGATACAAAACGCCTGTCCCATCTTCTGGATATTTTCTGCAAACCTGTCTAAATGATATTTTTTCTGTTGTGTCCTGTTTGTACTTGTCTGATTTAGGACATAGTGGATACACACCCTGGGCTCACATTTCTGAAAGATGCACCTGAATTCCATTCCCGCTATATAACAACGGTAACTGGAATGAAAAACTATCAGCTGTCATATTTTTTTTATTATAGTAACGCGTTTCCGTTTAATGATTATAGTGCTGCCATTTAGCTTCAAATTATTACTATTTTGTGGAGTTGGCTGTAATGGAGTCATATATTATATTATACAGTGTTACACTGTGTAAGAATAAAGCAGAACATAGAAAATGATTTTGTTTTAAATTAAATTTACTAATAGAAAACTAAGAAATAATTTTACTTTTGATAGAACTGCATTTTAAATAGTCTTTTCCTTGTAACAGGATATTTTTACCTTTTGGTTTTGTTATTTTTACATCACAGTCAGATGAATAGTTAATGTCAGTGACTTGCTTCCGTGCACACCTAGTAACTTTAGCAGCAGGCTGTGTATGTGTATTTATGAGTGTTCATGTGGACTGGGATGGCAGCCCCAACTGAAACAGAAGTTAAGAGCTTGCTGCCCAGAAGTGCAGAGACGCAGAGGAGGCCATGCTCTGCTGTATCAGAGTGCAGTGACATCACAGAAACACTGATGCCCCCTACAGCCCCCTGAGGAAGAGGCATCTGCCCTTCACATATTGAGAAACTTCCTTAAGTTTGGACTAGCTGGCCCACCGCTACTGTATGAGACATAGATGAAGTCATAGGACGTTCATGTACTAGAAAAGTGTTCAGCTTTTGTATGGTAAAGGTCTTTATCGCTAAGGACATAAATGAGAAATTGAGAACCAGAATAATCCATCATGGGTGCTTGGTTGGTAGGTCAGTATGTTGAGTGGCACAGCTTGTATAGTACGTGTCATTTAATGCTACATTCATAGACAGAATCAGTCACACCAGCAGAAGTGTGAGTTTGGCCTTTTTTTATAGAAAATGACAAATTATTAAACTTAGTATGAGAGTTAGTTTTAGTAAGTTTTAGTTATTATGTATTCCAAGTGCATGTGAAGAACCATTTCCTTGCTCTCGCTGTTACATTATTGTGTTCATTCTGTTCTTGGGGCTGCAAGTTAATCAAAAACATTTCATAAATGATTTTATTTTGAATCTTCATCTCTCCATATTGTACAGTAAAACTGACTAATATTAATTAATCCCATCTGGATCTGTTAATCAAGGTGATCCAGCGGATATACTATGTGGTAAACCGTTCGTGGACAGGTCGTATTAATATGATAGAGCTGCGTAGGAGCAACTTCCTACAGACTTTGGGTCTCCTGGAGGAGGAGGACGACATCAACCAGATCACTGACTACTTCTCCTACGAGCACTTCTACGTCATCTACTGCAAGTTTTGGGAGCTGGACACCGACCATGACTTGTACATTGATCCCAAAGACCTGGCAAGATACAACGACCACGGTAAGAGCAACTTGGATTTGAGGACACACTGTTAATTGTGTTACATGACCATTTAGACAAAATATAATTCACTGAACCAATACTTAAGTAAGTAACTGCACTGTATGCGCAATGGTTTATAACAGTATCAGTTTGTTTCTGTGAATTTGACCAAAATCTAATTTTTTTCTTATTTTGTTCACTCAGCATCGTCAAACAGAATCATTGAGAGACTGTTTTCAGGTGCTGTTACACGGTAAGCAGAAACATATAGAAACAATTAATGGAGGAGCTGATTACTTCACTGGCAGTATTAAGTGAATGGCTCCATCTTTTGTTTCCAGGGGTAATGCTGTGCAGAGAGAGGGCAGGATGAGTTATGCAGAGTTTGTCTGGTTTCTCATTTCTGAGGAAGATAAGAAAAATCCCACCAGGTAATCACTCGGTCCATGGCAGTGCATTTCTTGCCATTGCATGTGCCTAAAAAATAGTTGATATCCAAGCTGGATGACATTTGTGTCTGTATGCCTTTTGAATATCTGTGTGGATTTGTCATTTCTCTCTGCAGTATTGAGTACTGGTTTCGGTGTATGGATGCAGATGGCGATGGCGTCCTGTCCATGTTTGAGCTGGAGTATTTCTATGAAGAACAGTGCGAGAGGATGGAAAGGATGGGCATTGAACCTCTGCCCTTCCAGGATTTACTCTGCCAGATGCTTGATCTGGTTAAACCTGAAAGCTCAGGTCAGTGCCAACGTGAGCTTACTATTGGTACTTTTCCCCATTTTGATCATTTTCATATCTTTTCCATCTGCTGCAGATCCCCAGCACTTACACCTAGCTATCTGAATAAGTATGTGTTTATGCATGTGTTGCATTTTTCAGGCAAGATAACACTGGGTGATCTGAAGCGCTGCCGAATGGCCCACATATTCTTTGACACCTTCTTCAACCTGGAAAAATACCTGGACCATGAACAGAGAGACCCGTTTGCTGTGCAGAAGGTGTGAAAATTCATTTTGTGTGGGTAGATTATTCAGAAGTAATTTGGAAGGCAGTGAGGAATATTGGGCTTCATGCAAGAATATTTGTGTATACTTGACTGCATGAATGTTGTTTGTACAACTTTTCCATGTATTCATACTCATAACTAGATGAAGTTGTTGTAAATCACGTGTTTTCAGATTGATTAGTCCCACCTGTTCATGAGGAGTTGTGCGTCTATGAGATTTGATTGTCAACATAATCAATGCCCCTGAAATTAGCATATAAGGCTGTCTGTCCCACTTCATTTGTGGGAAAGTGCCATAAACAAAAATGTCATACAGCATAAAAATAAGAATTTCTCACGGTGGAAATGTTTGTGCATGATCTTACATGAATCGGTGAGATATCATCAGTGCAGTGCTGAAAGGCAGCGGTTCAGGCTGCACGAAGTCACTAGATGCTAAAAATCATTCTAAAACAAAACACTCCATGAATAATAGTGAAGGCTGTTACAGTGTGGACAGTAATCACTGAGATATGAGAGCAGAGATTACAGACTACTGGTGTTAAACAGAGTTTGACACTGGACAGAGACCAGCATTAAATTCCTGACACAATGAGACGAGGGAGAGAATTTCCCCACTTCACTGCTGTGCTGAAATATCCTTATAAAATCACAAAAATCTAAAATACTTCTCATTAAACTATGTTGATGGTATGATGGACAGAATATTAATTTAAGCCTTACATTTGTTACATCACTTGTGTCACCACTATGATTTTTAAGTAAAATGAGTGCAGACCTCTCATGAATTTTGCTAAGAGAGGAACTGATAAATGCTGTAGATGCTTTTGAATTGCTCTTAGATGGCAGAACAAATCTTTTCATACATGTGGTTCTTGCATTAAGGCTATAGATTCCTTATTGCAAAATAAAAACTTGCGGGAAGCTAAATAAGTAATACACAATTCTACATTTGCTCTACAACTGATGGGAAGTGTTTTTTCTTGTAAACAATTATATTGTTAGGGAAGATGATGTAGTTATAATAGAAAATAACTATTACTGAGTGATTGTATGTATGCTCATTTTCAAACCAACTTTGCATAGTAATCATGAACACCAGTGCCCATAAACAAATATAACGTCACTGTTGAAATATAAAAAAAATATTTGGAAATTTAGTCAACAAGAAATTATTTTGTTTACACTCGAACAATGGTTCTAGTTTTTCTAGCGTTTTTGTACCCAGGAGTATGAGTATAATGAATATATTCACTGCCAGATGTTGATGCATTTGATTTAAAGCTACGCATTACACATGCTACACTCGTACATTAATCATTCTGTTTTTAAAGGAAAATAATGTTTGTGGTGTGCATGTATTATTGCAGGACATTGATAGTGATGGTCCGGAGCCATCTGACTGGGATAAATATGCCTCAGAGGAGTATGAGATACTGGTGGCGGAGGAGACTGCAAATGAACAGCTACATGAGGGGTATGACACAAACACTCACACCTGCAAATGAATCTTTCCCAGAAAGGAATGCAGTTAAGGATTTTAATAGCCTGAGTCTTGTGCTTCTCATATATTTAAGGAAAGCAGTCATTTTAGTATGTGAAGATTAGCTTTATTAGTACTATGTGAGGTGTATTTATCTAGAAACAATTAACCAGTTCCACTATGTGTGTCTGTTCCCAGGTCATTTGATGATGACTATGAATCTGAGGAGCTCCCTGGAGAGATTGGAAATAAAATGGAAAAATTAGTCATATCAGATCTGTCAGCATAAAACTCCTCTCTGGAAAACAAACAGCAACCGAGTGAGAGGTTTCCTTGGAATGGATTTGTCAAAAATAAATGGATGTGAAGACAGAGAGAGAGAGAAAATGGATTTTGACTTCTGTCTTATGATGGCTCTGGAGTCTCCTCAGAATGGACTCATCATCGTGTGTGTGTGTGTATGTGTGTGTGAGACAGTAAACTGATACTGTCCTCTGTGTGCATGCATCTGTATTAATGCAGATAACAGTGTCACATTTTCAATTCACATGTGTGAACAAAGCCAACAACGGAGGGAGAAGTGCTCAATAAGCTCCAAAGGAATCCAGAAGAAAATAATGAGATATCCATTGTTAACCTTTTACTGACAATCCTGCCAGAAGACAATCACCTGCATTTGCAGTTTGTTGCTTTGATAACGGAAAACGGTACAGGTGGACTGTCAGTTACACAAATAGACTTAAAAAAAAGACAAGAAAAAGAAAACCCACAGTCACAACAGTCCGCTGCTCATTTACACACACACAGACAGACACTGCTATCATTGTTGAATCTAATCTGACCTGATCTGATCTAAACCCCTATTTCCTTCAGGGAGGAGTCGTGTAACACCTTAGGTGGTTGTAACAGCACCTCTTTGTGGCTAGTGTGTGCTACGGCACAGGGTGCATGATGACCGGCCAACTTCCCCAAGAGGGAAATCTGTTCATTACACTGCTTGAGCTGCTCTATTCTTAGTGTGGCATTATCAGGCCTCCACCTCTGTAACCCTGTTGCAAATGTTTCTAGACCAGACCACATGGACTGTAATGTTCCAGCCATACAGCGAGTTCAGTCACAGTAAAAATGATGAATGTTGATGAACATATCAAACTCTCTGGTAGAGTTGACGACACATTTCCATCTGTAACATTTATAATAATATGTGCGCATAAGAACTGTGAGTTGTCTCTGTCAGTCTCGCTCAATCCAGCTCCGCGGCACTGCACTGTATGTTTCTCACATCCCTGGTGATTGTGTACAGTGCCTGGTGGTTACTTTGATTTGTACTTCTCATTTATACCAAAAACTGTCTTTTTGTGCTTGGAAGTCATTGTCATATACCATTTGTTTATGAAACATTCTTATGTCCATACTCCATGTAACCCACAAACCAAACACACTAATAGGAATGACTCTTAAAGGATGAGGACACCAAAATTATGAAAAAAGAAGAATCTTTCTGACTCTAATGGTATCTAGCATTGCGTTTTGAGATATCTGTCTCTGACATTTCAGCGTCCACTCCACTACAGTAAATTAACTTTTCACTAAATAAAAAATTTTAACAATATTTGTGTATAATCCCGAGTAATAGCACATCTCCTGCCATTTTTTTTTCATAACTTGAGTACAACAAATCAAATTCCAAACACAAATGTTGTAAAGAGCTGGAGGCAGAAATCTCAGAATATCTTTAAACACGGGCAAATGTTAAATAAATGTGCTTAGACAGATGTAGGATTTTGTTTGTTAATTTGTGTGAACTGACCCTTTAAATTGATTATTTGATATGGCGCTCTCACTGGAACAGGTGTGTGTGTGTGTGTGTGTGTGTACACACTGCACTCGCTACAATAGCTAGAAGCCCATGTTTGCTTATAAATCACTGATAGGAGTGTTTTTAGGGGCATGTGGTATGTGGTACTCCTTTTTGGGCTGTTTATGTGTCATAGACGTTGCCATGGGGACGGTGTAGCTGGGGTCATCGAGTGTACATGCTTGTATAACTCTTTTAATTAGAAATAGGACAGCTCTTGTTCTTTTCCTTCAAATTCACTGGCATATACTGTACAGTATGTCCATTACTGACACTTGTCAGACACAGACATGCACAGACACAATTAAACACACACCACTCTACTGTTGTTTTTCAAAGGGAGTAAGAAAGCTGTAAGGCCTTATTGACTCTGAGTGTCCACTCTCTGCTTTATAGCTATTGTAAATGTACCTGACTGTGTATGAAACTATATTATTCTAATGATTACAGTAACAATAAGCCATTATACAGTAGATATAATGGCTCAGATTTTTGATGTATTTAATGGTTTGTATTGCTGTGCCACTGTGTGGCTCGGGATAAGGGGGGTAAATTATGTTAGCTGTGTGTATGTTTATATTTTTGATGCATGGTGGAGCTTGTCAGCAAAACGGGAAATCCTTTGACTGACTGGACTGATCTAATGCTTAGTCCACCAGACAATCACAGATGAGATACATCCCAGTTGCACACACACACACACACACACACACACACACACACTCAAACTTTTTTCACCCAGACAGTATTTAAGAAGAACTGCTAACAATGATGGGATGTCTCGGACTGATACCTTTCTGGCTCTATGCAAAGTGTTCACACATGCAGCATCAGGCAAGGAGAGAAGCCATGCAGGACTTTTATTTTGAAATTATATCTCTACTGTGAAAGGTAGAGAAAAAAAATCTTTATTTTGAAGTGCTTCTTCTATGCAGAGGAGACTTGAGTAGGCCGGGATGTAATGCAAAATGCGAATCCTGATGGTTATGTTAATGGAATCTTTCTTTCTTTCTTTCTTTCTTTCTTTCTTTCTTTCTTTCTTTCTTTGTCATTTTCTGCTCTGTTTCCTGTTATTTGTTGCTTTTGTATGAAGTTTAAAATTTTAAATAAAGATGTTTTAAGAATATGAACTATCCTGATGCTGACCTGCATCCATTGTCCTCCAGTACTCTCAAACACACACACACTCTCTTTCACACACACATACAGAGCATACGCCATCATTCCCTCCTTGTGTACACACACTGTGCACTGTAAGTGTACTTTACTGCTTTTGAAATTGCAGTGTCCAGTCTGGGCTTCTGGCCTTTTTACATGGCAGCAGCCTTTGAGACATTTTTTCTTATTTTGTATGTGTTATAAAGAAATATGGGTCAAGCTAGTTTATTTTTACCAGTACTAAGCCACACTTCACTGCTGTTCTTTAAACACATTTAAAATTGGCACTGGGACACATGAAGGCAACTGAGGTTTTTTGGAGTTTGTTTTCTCTTAAAGTGCAGGAAATGATTTGATGCCACTTCAGTTTGTTGGCTTGGACTGTGACTGACAAACATGACGTAAGCACACCTCTTCTGAATCACTGTGTCTAATGCCACTGTTGTCATGACAAACATAAGCCAAAACAGGAAGTCTCTGGCAAGTGTGTCATATTGTTGATTGTACTTTAGACAGAAAACATATTGATCCCAAATTGATTGAGGATCACTTAATGCTAAGATTTATCCATACCATGACAGCAAATTTTCATGTTTTTTGACCAATGATCCAACCTTGGACCAGCAGCAAGTGTCATACTGATTTTTACCAGTAACATTACTAGTCATGCAGTGGTTTTCGTCCAAACCAAACAGGAGTAGTACCATCTGGCACCACTAACTTCCTCACTATTATCATCAGTCCTCATCCTTCATCTTTGTCCCCTAGCACATGACTACTATTAAAAGATGGTAGAACATGTCTTTGCTATTAATCAAATACTAAGAGATCCTGATATTTTTCTCTACAAAAAAAATAAGCAAATGTTCTTATGATGTGATCATGTGTGTTTTCAAACATTTGGACCAATTAATTTAAATTAACATAATGTATATTGCTTTAATGTCATTTCGCTGTGGTTACCACACTTCTGTCTACCAGATATTCATCATTTAAAAAACTTTTATGGGTATAATTCATGTCAAACTGATGGCTGGAGTTTGTGCTAGGGGTTTGATGTCCTGAATGCATTTATTGTCTTGAGAATGATGTAATAGTTGGCATGCAATGCCATTTGTGCATGAACAATTTGCCTCCCATCGAAGGTCAGAGTTTACTGGTCTTTGTTTGAAATGGCACTCTGCTTGTTTTCCACAAATGTCAGGGATAAAGCAATTTGCAGACCAGATCGCAGTCCCACCTCCTTGAGTCATGGACATTTCACTGCCAGCGCTGCCAACACCCACCATCCAGTGGTGGTGTGACCCAGCCAATGTAATGTCAAACAACATTGATGTCATGATTGGAAGGTGTTCCGTAACTAGGAACACATGACATGATTGGCATAGTTGGAACAAGCACAAGTCTCCCCTGAACATAGTGCTTAAGATAAGACTGATTGGAAAACCCATGAAAATAAAGCGGAAACAACTGGAACCAATTCATCTTATCAAAGAGAGAAAGAAGGCAAAAGAAAGAGGTCTTGAATTAGGCACAGTGTCTTACTTGTTCCAGACCTACCTTGTTCCAGACATACCAGTGATACCAGAAACATGAGCTTTGGATAAAGTCAGAGTCCTGAAAAGAGAGAGGAAGCAACTGGAAACAATTTATCTTATCAAAGAGAGACAGAGATATGCTTGGGCACTGTGGGATTTTGAATGCCAAGCTAGTTCCAGACGTACTAGAGATACCAGATACATGCCAAGCAAAATACAAAATATCAGCACCAGATATTTAAAGCCACATGTGTACATTTTGGCATTAAGGTTCAATTGTCAGCCAGTTCAAGACTTTAATCCAGATTGAAATGTAACTATTAGATGGATAGCAATAGCAATGTGACATTTTGTACAGACATTACACACCAATTCAGAAGACTTCAGTGTGACCCCTATATATTATTCTCTATTGCCACAAGGCTGATAATATGTGTTTGGAGTGACGCATCTCAACTATTTCAATACAGATGTATAGTACAAGATCCATTGCTGACCATCCATTGACCATTGTTTTATCGCCATGACATCAACACGTAATTACGTATTTGTTCAAATATTTTGTCATCCATCAGAACGATTAACACAGAAATTACACAGACATTCAGTGTGTCAGGAGGATTCATTCTAATGATTTATGTGAGCCAATAAAAGGCAACATGAGGTTACCAGATTTGGTTTAGAGTGAAATATCTCCTCAACTACTGGATGAGTTATTGTGAACTTTAACCCGAATGTGACATAGTTCACAAACCACTATTCACTTAATACCTTTGTTTATTTAAAGTTTTTGCTTTATGGACAAATACCTCCAAAACTAATTTGCATCATCCCCATACTGTATTTTGTGTTATGTGCTAATTAGCAAATGATAGCATGCTAACACGCTGGGCATGCTATGCTGTCATTGTGAGCAAAGAAGAGTTCCACCCTTTTTCTTTGCACATTATACTGTTGTATTAGTGTTGCCATGTCTCAAAGTTCCTGATTTTTTGTCATTTAAAGAGAAATATCATTTGATGCAATGCAATGTGACATAATGGAAGGAAGATTATGTTGTAATATAATGTAAGCATGTATACTGTTCTAATAGATAGAAGATTGTCATGTGTACCTCCTGACACATGTAAGTCTCTATCTCTTACACATGCAGTATAAACATGTATTCACACACAGTAGGTGTGAGGTATTTGATAGTCCAACCAGCTGTCTTGCAGAGTTCAGAGGAAAAAGAGAGGAAAAAAAAGAAGAGGATAGAGAGAAGCTGACAAAGAGACAAAGACAGGGAGAGAGAGAGAGAGAGACTCTAAGAGAGGCATGTCTGCTCTTGTTGGTGTGCGGAGAGCTTTGGATTGACTCCTTTGAACTCATGATGAGCCAAATTCCATCCTCATGTCTATGGGAGGTAGTACCTCACATGCACAAACACACCTGCACACAGATACGCACCATCATGTTCATTCCAGCACTTCTCTGCTGCCAGACACCCATTATCATCTGTCACCTGGTGTCTCAGACTGGCATTTCACTCTGCTTTCTAGTGAGCATTTGTGCACACGCACTCTCGTAGACACAACATACACACATAAAGTACATATAAACACACACGCATGTAAGAGCAGAGTAAGGGCATAATTAACATTTAGAAAACCACACTGGAGAGCTGGCAGCAATCCAACAATCTCTTTTCCAGCTTTCTCTCTTTTGCTTTCTCTCTGCTGTAAGACTATACAGTACATACTGTCATATGGCTGGACGCATTCCGCTTACTTCAAAGGCTGCTGGTGAACTGAATGTGCATTATTACAGGGAGGGCGCGCTCAGAGAGAAAAATCTGAGAGGGAGAGACAGGGTAAAGAAGGGGGAGAAAGAAAGCAGCTGGGTTGGTGGTAAACATCTGGTGGTTGTGGAGGCCTGGCCTTGACATAGAGGGGAAATAGCTGCAAAGTTCCAAGATCTGCTCACTCCAGTCTTTGCTCATCCACTCTCCTGCACAGATCTAATCTAATGTGACTGTCTGTCTGTAGTGGTCCAGTACGTCACTCAACATTGCTCTGCTTTACTTTTGTTAACAGATTTATTTATTTATTGTAAATCAATAGTGTATTTTTTATTCACACAGCAACACGAATCCCAGATGAACACTGTTTCCACTGTACAAAATCATGGGAACATCTTTCTGATATTGAGTTGCAGCCCTTGTTGCACAATTCGCTACTCACTTGTTAAAATGTTTCTACGCCCTTCCCTAACTCATCTGCTTCTATTTATCTTCATCTACTGCTTAATACATATTGCACAGAGCAGATCAATAAGGGACAATAGCATTAATGAACGAATATGCTGTAGTTTTATTATTATTTGAATGTTTAAACCAACCGGGATCAAGACATCTTTACAGTGTTCAGATAAACTGAAAGCTGTCTGAATGTACTGTCTGGCAGCTGTCCAGCAACCATTTCCCCAAGGGGGTCAATAAAGTGTGTCATTATTATCATGAGCATTTTTATGTGCTGTATATGTGTGATTTGTGTTGACAGAACTTTTGCGGCATTCCTGCTCCCATCCCAGTCCTCTTTGGATTTCTGTTGTTGGAGTTTTGTTAAAAAATCAATAGGAGAACAAACTGTACTGTATTCATCTGTGAAAGTTTTTTTTAGAAACATGAGGAATTAAGATTGGGTCATATAGTACAAAGCCTTCTTAGCATGTAAAAAGTTAAATATTTCCTTGGTGTAGTAACAGTCTTTATGGATATTTCTGTTTTGTATTTTGTCTCTTCATAAACTGGGTAAACTCAGTTTCTGGCACAAAAAGCATTACCACTTCTATAGTTTTGTACACTTTAAATTGATGTCAAGATCTCACATACAGCAGTAGGTTTGTTTGACCCAAGATGATGAGGATTTACAGGTAATGTCAACAAAACACAGTTTGTGTTGCCATAAACAGTGGACGAATAGTCGAATCATTAGGTTGGGTGGATGCCTTTCTGTGTGGAACATGTTCTTCCCGTGTCTATGTAGGTTCTCTTCGGGCACTCCTCACTTCCTCACTCAGTCCAAAGACATGTTAGGTTAAATGGTGACTCTTAATTGGCGATTGCCTATATGTGTAAATGTTTGTCTGTCTCTGTGTGCCAAACTGGTTTCTGAAGTAATATTGATGCAGGCTGCTTGATGCATCTGATGATGATGATCAGTTACTACACAATGAAGACCAGAGGTGTATAAAGTACACAAACTCCATGCTTAAGTATATAAAACTTTTTCTACTCAAGTAAAAGTACTAAAGTACATGCACACAGTACAAAAGTAAAAGTATTTCACTAAGAAAAAGTGTATTTTAACATTTGTCAACATGTTTTTGAATTCGCTGCTAATATAAATGTAGAAATGTTTTGTACAGATGTGTTCAACAACTTCTCAAAGGTGAAAATGATGGTAAAAATGTTTTGTTACTTACAGACTGTGGAACAGAAACAGACGTTGGTGAAAATGGAGCCTCATATTGATTTTAATGCCATATTTAGTGACAGGAAGTTAATCCATATATGATACATCAGCATTTTACAGCAAAAAGTAAGTGATGATGTTAAAATACATGTAGTGGTGTAAAAGTACAATATTTTCCTCTGGTTTGTAGTGGAGTAAAAGTAAAATGAAACTACTCCAGTAGCGTACAAGTAGCTCTAAACTGTATTCAAGTACAGTACATGAGTAAATTACTAAAGTACTTAGTTACTAACCACCTCTGCTGAAGACAGTATAAATGTCTGTCTAGTTTTCATCTCTGTGCATCCCTGAACAAAACATTATAAAGAATCGAAATAAAAGACCATTTTAATAGACTAACCCTAATAATAATGACAGGATGTTAACTCATATCACTGTATATACCAATATGTTAATTTAGACATAAACTCCTTTGTGAGTCCATATTAGAAATTAAATGTATTTTTTCAGTGGTATTATGTACAATTCCTGCAGTTAGGGGGCTCCACAGTCTGTCTGTGCCCACGGTTTTTAACCTGAGCTGTGTTTTAGGCATGAGAGATGAGTTTTTCTGCTTGTTATGGCAATTGCCCCTCGAAGATGATTAGTGTTTATTGAATTGAACTGAACTGAACTGGATGCCTTACAGGCACATTGTACTGTCCTTTGTCCTACTGGCTAAGACTTACACTAGTGGCTGTTTTCTTAGTGCGTTTGCCGGAATGTGTGTGTGTGTGTGTCAGCAAAGAGAAATCCAGAACTCAGGGGCAATGAGTGTATTTGGCTTGGTCTCCTTGCTTGAAAATACAGCAAGGAAAGAGGTCGGTCACTGCTGAAGACAAACCTACACTGACTGAAAACGTGTCGCTAGTTTAACAGTTTGTTTTCTTGTTGTTTGCACTCATCCTTTAGGTATCTTAAAGCCATGTTAATGTACAACATCCTCTGATAAAAGCAACCACTATCTGGCACAATGCTTCGTCATGTCTACTGAAGGATTCTTCATATGTTTTTCTGTCTGTTACTTAAATTTGAGAAATTCAGCCCTGGAGCTGACTGGACTTTTAGTTGAATGGGGAGATTATTGTGCAGTGACTGATTCACTTTAACACGATTTTCTGCTGAGTGCAATGCAGCTCTCCATAGCCAGTCAAAATCCAGCTTTCAACCTGTTATTAAGAGCAAAAAATAAACTTGATGTTGAATCTTTCTAAATTACATAGAATCTGATCCATAGATGTACTCCAATTTTATCATACACTTGAAATCGTTTATGAAAAGTACAGTAGTCAGTCCTTTCACCAAATGATGACTTTTTGCTATTGTAATGAAACTGTTCTAATGTGTTTCCACTGACACATAGGGCAGATGTAATTCTCTGATCCTGACATAAATTTGTAGACATTAATGTCTTAAATGTAAGCATTAATTTCCTAAATAATCATCTCCACAGATTAAACTGTTCTGTAAATACAACACAAGTAACCAGAGGAAGAAAACCAACTCCATGTAGTTAAGATACAGTCTAGTATTTGTACTGTATCTTGCTCATGTTTGTTATATTGTTTTGTCATTATTTAACACATCTACACAGAATCTCTGATTTCACTAATTTTGATCTTGATTCTCATTTTACTTAAATCAGGCAACAGTGTTTTTTTTGTTTTTGTTTTAAGCACCAGAGTCGGACCTGTAACCCTTGGACATCAGCTGACAGATGCCTGGTTTCAGTGCCATCACCAGAGGGACTTTGGCCTCTTGTTTAAGTTGTTTTGGAGGTGCCGGGACAGAGCTTAAATCCACTTAACACCCTCAAAATGTGCTAAAAGCAGATAAATCTGCATGTTATGTCTGAAGAAAACTACTGTATAAAACAGAATCAATAACCAATAATAATATTTTTTTTTATTTACTGCTATTTTTCATATAATAAAATCAATTTTCTGTGATGTTGACATTTGGTCTTTTGGTCTAGATGACCAGTGAGGGCCAGGGGACACAAGGCAGTGCAGGTCATTTGCTGCTGCAGGTCGTGGTATGAAGATTTTCTGTGTCATTGTGGGAGATAAATGCAAACCAGCCTAAACTGGATTCATCTGGCTTTTATTTGCACAGCAGTTCAGCCACCTTTTTGGTGACTATAAATAAAATATGTTAGAATATAGGCTAAATACCTGTGAGAAAACAACAGTTATGTAATACATGAACATATATTTTTTGGAAAAATTTTAAAATATAATATATTTGAAGTGATGTTTGCAGCTCAGTAACTGTTAAGGTATTTGTTACAATACATACACTCACTGGCCACTTTTTTAGGTACACCTGTTCAATCTAATGCAATTTAATATAGCAGCTCTACCTTTACAAGTCAAAACAGAGAATCGCCTTGTAATATAATGCACTCCAGTATGACTCCACCATCCACTATGAACTCAATAATAAACATTTAGTAGAATCATTTTTGACAGATTTTCAACGACATCTGGTAAATTAGAAACCTGTTTGTAAGTAGAATTCATGGCAGAGCTGCTGTATTGGGTTGTCTGGGTGTACCGTGGGTGTATTTGGTAAAACTGCTTCAAACCTTGTATTCTGGTGTGTTCAGAATGACTCTATAACATTAAATTAAATGACACATTAAGGCTAACTAAACCGAGTCTGCATGACAGGTTTTTCACACACGACCTGTGTCCGAGCACACTGACTCCTTCTGTAGCCTCGTCTCTCTGTTTTGGCTTTGCGCAGTGTGCATTACGGTAAGAAGGCGGGCTCTGACCTCCATGTGCGTCGCGTTTTGATTGACATGGCGGAGTCTCCCAGTACGCGTCGCGCCGTGCCAGCAGACAGGCAAGAAACCGACTCTGGGAATAAAAAAACGCGCAGCCCCGTGTGTTTGAAGATTATTTTATTACAGCGAGGTGAGTTATTTTACTCTTCTTTCACCGTACGAATCAGCCCGCAACGAATGGGAATGGAGACGGAAGGAGTCGATGTTGAAAAAGTTTTAGAAGTGCGTGTCTGTGTGTGAGTTTGGAGAGCTGAGCGCTGACGCCGGCAGTCTGGGCCACTTGGCGAGCGCAAAGGAAAAAGGAAAACTGCTTCATTGCTGCGGAGAGGGGAGTGAATCGAAACTTTGGGGAATATTTTCACGTTTAAATTGAAACAACAAGGAAATGCAAAACGGCGAGGATTCTCGTGTTAGTTCCCCGCAGGAGTGAATGTGTCGGGCTTTGCATTTGGAGCCAGCTCTTTGTGGTCCCGATTTCTCAGCTTTCCCGAAAGAATGTGTTTTTGATTCCGAGGACTTCAGATGGAGTGAGTGCGCAACAGGAGAAAACCTCCTCTCTTTTGTGTATTTCTGCAACATATCGCAGTTGTTGCGTTGCGACTTGCATTGTGGAAATAGTCGGGTGTATTGTAGCTCCTCAAAATCAGGAAATAAGCACTTTTATAGCTGGAAAATAACTTGGAAGGGAAGATGCTGAGGCAGTCAAATTTGACAGAGGGGGTTGACACTATACGTGGTTATATTGCATTAGATAACTGTTGGAAGACAAATAAGATTCGGTGTCGTCGCTTTTCAGAGAGTTTGTTTGCGGTTGCAGAATACAGGGAAACGGCTTCGGAGGAAAAAAAAACTCAACTCCAGCATATCCTAGCATTCCTTCCAAGCCAGCCTGTCTGCCTCTCTCTCTCTCCCCCTCTCTCTCTCACTCACACACACACAAACGACTACGTGTCTGTTTGTGCAGGGAAGACAAATCTCTCTCTCTCTCTCTCTCTGTCTCTCTCTCAGCCTCTCCGATGCAGACGTGGAAATCAAACATTGGTCTCCCACGATTGATTATCTGCCTTCCACGTACCTACATGAAAAGACAACACTCCGTTTGAAGCGCTTTACTAATCAGTGATGGGGACACAAAGGAATGTGGAAGAGAGAGGTCGGAGATTTTAAGATGCAAAAGATGGCTTGTGCGTTAGTTTTTTTTTTCAATATTTAATAATAGGATGGAGTGGTGAATTGTCATGCTGTCATGATTAGCGGTGGAGGGGGGTGTAATTGCAGCTATGATTTGGGAATTGCATATCTCCCCCATGCTGCGGGTTCTGGATCCAGTGGGCACGTTGGAGAATATAGGCTAGGGGAAAAAATAACCTAACACACACACGCACACACACACACGCACACACACACACGCACACACACACACACACACACACACACACACACACACACACAGGCAAGCTTACTTTTTTCAGGAGAGAGAGAAGAGCAGGAGACATCCGATCCTAAATACATGACGTCAGATGACTTTCCTTTGGTGAAAGGCTGATGTGGCCATGGAATTTACTTTTCTTTAAAATGCACGTTTTACATTTTCAGGGGTGAGGATGGGATGAAGCAGTTGGCTACCAGCTGTAAAGGTTTGTTAGGGTTTAGAGTGTAAAGGAGTTCTGCCACAATTCAAGGCTTTTAAGTCTTGGCACAATGAAGTTTATTCTATAGTCAGACAATCAAGGTATGTGCAATAGGATGTAAGTAAGGTCATACTCTAAACTTACATACACAGTGTATGCATTTTAAAGTAACCACTGCACTTGAAAGTAAAATCAGTTCAACTGTTCTCAAGCTCCATACTAAGATTTTTCATTTGTGGATGTGATGCTAACTCAGGTTTCATTAGTAACAGGTAAGATAGAGTTTCACATTTGGGAAGCGTCTGCGCTATGGCCCCATGACGTTTTTGTGTGTGTGTGTTTGTTTCTTTCTTTCTTTAGTTTCAGTCAGGGTTGATAATCAAAGCCTGTGGCTCCAGTCAAGTATGAAGATACTATAGAATAGTAAAGGTCATAAAGGAATCACTGTGAAACAAGCTGCAGTTTCAGCTTTCAGTCTGAGTTGCATGTGCTGATCACCAGCCTAAAACCAGATATTTTCAAAACAAAAAGATAGATTTTTACATGCTTTAAGTACTGCACCAATATCTTCTTTACAAAAGCTGATTGAGGTTTATATCACTGTACGCTGTTCGCTGAAAGTTAAGCCTCTTTGGCTTTAACATTTATACACAATAAGAATGTAAACAAAGCTTCCAGGCCAGCATTTGAAAAGTTATGAAAGCCCTCTTATGTTGATCCTGCATTTAGAGCAGATTCAATGAAATGTTTGGATGAAATCTCTTATTTCTGCATTCTGAAATGACAGTTTTGGAGTTTTGTGAGTGTTTCATTGGCTGTGGGAAGAGCCAAGAATGTGCTGCTAGCGGATGTACAGCAGCATAATGTAAGCAGGGAATTGCACTCAGAAATGATGCAATTGCAAGCAAGTTACCCCTGCACCCCACCCCCCAGTTTTAGTTTTCCATTTGTAAAATATATGTGTCTGTAGTAAAATACACTGTAACTCCAACAGGCAGATACTAAGAATGACATATAGTTAACCAGGCTGCATGAACTCGCAAGTGTAAGATGCTTTGCCTTTAATATTCACAGACAGGTTATTCTAAGCGCAATAAGGAAGTTGTTCCCGTGTTTCATGGCGACTCGTGATGCCAGAATCTGTCTCCTTCTGACCTTACGCTCTATCTAGGTTCTCCTCTTTCCACCTGCACCAGCTTGTGATTCGCTGTTGTGTTGACCCAGTAAAACCCTCAGGTACGCCCATTCAGAACGAGGTCAGTGAGGGGGCAGGTTGATGCCAGTCATTGTGTGTGTGTGTGTGTGCCTGACTGGTAACCTAGAACATGTTATTCAAAGAGTAGTGTTACTGAAGAGTACTTGTATATCAGGAACAAAAGCTGAAGCTATAGAGTTACACAGAAAAGACAATCCAGACCTGGATAGTGTGTGTGAGCATGCAAAAGAGAGGTAAGAAAGAAGAAGAGAGCATCTCGTCACTATTTGTTTCTCTTCCACTGGTTTTCCAGGAGGGTAGAGCTCATATAACTGAACCACCCTGGTGCATGAATGCTGGTTATAGCTACGTTTGCCAAAGGTTAGATTATACATTTTCAGTGTCAGCAATTGATGTGTCTAAAGGGAAAATTTTCTATGCCATTAACTGTCATCTTCTAGACACAGTTAAGACACGCTCTCGTCTTTTGTCATTATTAGAGCCATTGTTCAGTTAGCCTTTTAAATGTAATTTCAGACACTTCAGGACAGTGCCAGTGTAGCTATGAAATGGGTGCATAAGCCCTGGAAGCTTAAAAAAATCTGTTAAATATGCTTAACTTGTGCAAATATCTAGTAAATGTATCCACTATTTATTATTTTCTATTATCTGCTGATTTTCTGTGCCTGCAAATAATCAGACACAATAGATTCACACAGATCATGGCAACATTTTGATGACCCCCCCCCCCCCCACATTAACTAGTCCACCTCTGCTACATGCAGCATTGCACTCGTCCTACAAATTATATAACGTCTGCTATTAGTCATAGCATCTGTTTCATCTTTAAATGCAACAGGTGTGTTTTCCAGAAAGATTGCTGCCCTCATTGCAACTGTAGCTCAGTTGTAGTTTGGTCAGTTGATTGATCTGATTTCTGCCTCCTTGACTGTGATGAGATGTTTTGTTATAGGGAGGTTGGATGTGCCGATGGTGTCTCTACTGTGAGGTCAAGGGGTTGACACCTGGAGTGCAGGAGGAGAGTTTGTGTGCTTTCTTCTCCATTGTCTCTGTGACCCCTCTGTCCTCACAATGCACATAAAGCACATGGGGTCTCCCTAACGCAGACGAGTCTGTTTGCCTTGAAAACATATTCTGCTGTGGCTGCTTTGACATATGATGGAGTGAGGGAGGCTCCAGAGGGTACAACCACCCGGAATGTATACTACCCAATATTTTTAACAGATGGCCTCTTGGTCACTTCAAGCTGACAAAAATCTTTGATCAGTATTCTAACACACACATACGGGTTGGGGTGTGTATTACCAGGTGGGGTTTGGTGTACACATTTTTACAGCACAAACACGTATTGTAAACAAAATTTTATGCGCATTTTAAGTGCAGAAAATTCTTAATGTCCAGTCTCATGAGTGCTGCTGCTCATCTGCTGCTTGATGCTTTCACTTTCTATTTCCCAGCCCTCTGTCTGTCTCTTGTGTGCTCTCTCTCTCTCTCTCTCTCTCTCTCTCTCTCTCTCTCTCTCTCTCTCTCCCCCTATGTATCTTGGTCTCTTTCTCTGCCGTGAACGGTGGCTTTTTGTTGAAGTATCCCAGCATCTCATGTTTGCTTGGCACAGAGCTGTAATGTTTACCCTCCTCCTCTTTTTCTGCCTCCCTCCCTCCCTCTCTTCCTCTCTCCTTCTATGCTTCTCGTTCTCCGGAGCCTCGTCTCCACAGTTTTTTTTGTCTCCCTTGATAATTTCCTGTATTGTTGACAATTGATTTAGAAGAAGATAAAAGAAGCCTTTCAACTTCTCTACCCCACTTCTCCCCTCCTCCCCTCTTCTTTTCCCATTGCCCTCTCCTCTCCTTGTTTGTATCTGGTTTTACAAGTTCCAATTCTGAATAAACATGCATGAAATCTGCAGAAATGTGATGCCTAGTCTCACAAACTGTCATTGCTGGAAATTAAATCTGAAACTCCCCAAGGACTTCCACTGAAGGTCATTGATGTTCTCAGCTATCCTAAACTTTTTGCAAACAAAACAGTAGCCTTGAGGCCAAAATTCACACTCAACTCAGACACTTCATTACAAGTAACACTGTGTCTACACAGAAAGTATTTCAGCAGCATGAATGTGTCCTGAAGCATATTTTTATGCTGGAACTATTTTCCTTAATGTCTCCTGTGTCACCACACACATACATATACATGTCATGTAGTAAAGAATAGAATTCAATATAGTATAAAATGTAATTCTCAGGTTGTATACACTAGACTTTTTATTTGGTGTCAATACATTTGAATGAACACCGCTGTTTATGCAACGTGTGATTTCACTAAAACTTTCACTTCTCTCGTTGGTGATTTGACTTATTGCTCATCATGTTGTGTCATTTGAAAGGTCTTGACAGCCGCTGTGTCATTTCAGCAGAGACGACAGTGAGGGGGAGAGGCAGACTGATATTACAGGAAGAGAAAAGATTATGAAATAAAATGATTATGACAGACGCATAATATTTTGTATACAGAAATTAGGCTGTCAAGTCCTCATCAGTTTTTAAAGTTTTGTGGATGTATGCCTGCAAGAATGCTGCAGTGATTCAGATGAATTGTGTATCACTCTGGTTGCCCTGCCCTGTGGGTGCCCTTGTGCAGTTTCTGTGAGGTATCATCTATAGAAATTGCTTGTTCTTTGTGTGTGTGTGTGTGTGTGTGTGTGTGGATGTGTGTACACACATATGTGCATGTGCATGCTCACCTGGCCGAAAGGGATCAAGCGCGCACACACACACACACACAGAACATTGCTCTAACACGCATGCATGACAAACACACATGCACACAGTGTAACGTGCCCGCATTAGCATGCCAAGCGTGTTGGTGGTGCTAGTTGGCAGGCACATGGAAAGTTCCGCCAGTCGTTAATGGCTGTTTTTATGCCTGACTGTGAGCGTTTTGAGTGTGTATCTCAAGTGTCTAGAGACTGCCGTGGGCTGGGATTTTCATGAGTCCATGTGTCCATGTTGGAATAGGTGAAATAAATCTTTAAGTGGTTATACTGTGTCTCTGATTATAACTGGATTTAGAAATGTGTGTGTTTGTGTTGCACCGTGCTGTATATGTGTGTGTATGTGTATGTTGTACGCACAGTCACATGTTGGTGACTGTGCAGGGCCAGAGTTTACAGTTCTGCTCAGGGAGGAAGTAGTTTCTTTTTAATGCAAATCTTGTATTGGATTCCATTGCAAATCACATACCTTCCTTTTCCTCCCCATCTCCATCCTCCTCTCTACCCCCTTAAGGGGATGCAGACACACTTTGAACCCCCCTTTCCTCCTCTCACAATCCTCTCCCACCCTTCTCAGCTCTACATACCTGTCATTTCTCCTACTTGTTCTTTTGCCGCTCACAGCCAATTTCCGCAAGTTTTAAACATTTGAAAATGCTTTTGCTCTTAAAAGTAGTTTGTTAATGAAATTTAAAGGAAAAAGGATAGTGGCCAAATCTCCATTCCACAAGGAGTGGGACAAAGCTGCTAAGACAAGTTAAGACAGTTGTTAAGTATGAAACAGTAATTTAATCACAGCTTGTGCTTGGCAGCTTTCAAGTTAAACAGAAACAATACTCCAAAATCATCTGATTCCATCAAAGTAAACTCAGGGTGAAAACACCTGTGTTACGCTTTAGCTTTATTTATTAGGGAAAGAGACTTAAAAAGCTTTTGTCTTTTAGTTTGAAAAATACATTTTTCAGATTTATCTATCATGGTGTGGACATGGCCTCAAGCCCTTATTTTGCTTCACTCATTCCCTCCTTGCCCTTAAGCTGGACCCCCCACAAATCACTAAAACATCCCAAACACATCCATGTACACACAGGCTGGCAGAAACACACAAAACCACACTCACACAGCCACATCCCTGAACTAGTGTGTGAAATCCTGAGGCTGATTGAGGAGGAGGAATGTGACCCTGTGACCCCAGGCTGTGGGGAGGGGTGTTATAAGTGTGTGTGTATGTGTGTGTCTGTGTGTGTGATGTTAGGGAGCAAGTGATTGTATGTACACTTTCCATTGGCCAGCTAGTCCCAGCAGTGTCCTCTCTCATTTTTCAGACCAATTCAGTTTTCTTCTAATGGATTAAACACAGCTGCCTGCTCTCTAGGCATGCAGACACAAACACAGACACACACACACACACACACACACACATAAACGCACACACTCTCTCTCCCTCCCCTATACGCATGCACATTCATAAATACAACTATAAGTTAGTTGTGTTAGTCATAGAATTAAGTATGTAAAGGACCATTCATTCATGATTTGCTTGCTCTGTTGTGCAGTCAAAGACTGTGTGTGTGTGTGTGTGTGTGTGTGTAGGAAAGTGTGTATACGCACATCTCTCAGACTCTCTTGCTGTCTTGTCTGTGAGAGAGGAGCCAGGTTTCTCATGTAGGTGTGACTAAATAGTCTTTCTCTCTCAGCACCCACACACATACATTCACAAACACCACCCACCGAGCAAGTTTGGACCATAAAACTGATGATCTGAATGTCTCTTGGTGGTTTGTCTGCGTCTGCATGCTCGTTTTACAAGAATGTGAGTTTGTGCATTCATCTGTATCCTGTGTGTGTTTTTTTGTGAGCCTCTGTGTGTGTGTGTGTGTGTGTGTGTACATGAGATAGAGAGAGGGGGGAGTAGAATTCACTTCTTGACTTGGCATAGCTGTCTTAATTAAGACTTATGGCATGCAGCCCTGATGGAGCTAAGCATTAGTGGCAGAGACGTGCTGTGTGTGCAGGCCTGGGCAGCAGGTCCGCTGGCAGTGAATGTGGGCTTATTGTCTGGACTCTGTGGTTGTCCTCCTTCACTCCTCTTTTCTAGGCGCTTGTAATGTGGAGCTGATTATGATGATTGTAGGTCATTGCATTGAAGTAGATGGTAATGCAGAGGGCTTAGGGCTAAAAGAGACAAAGATGGCCTTAGGTCATCTTTGAATATAAAAATCAATTCAATAAACATTTGTGTTTAAATATGTGTGTTGTCACATTTGAATATTAGTTATGCACCCCTGGCTCGAAGACCTGCAGAAATAAACTATTATTTCTAAAGTAAGTGCATTTTTTAGTACTTTGTTTGGTACTTTCTCAACTTTGTAGCTTAAGTGCTTGTGATGTAACTGTGAAATGAACGGAAGGGAAAATGTATTCCTGACATACCATAGCTACTAATGGCCCAATATAAATCTGAGTGGGAATACACATGCACATCTTCTTCTGCCCCCAGAAAAGTTAAAACACACCTGTCATTATTTATTTAGAGGCATTGTTCTTATCTTGCTCAGTTACATATAATATATTTAGTGTAAGGACATTATAGAGACCTATACACTTAGTCCTGTAGTGTGTGGCATTTGGGCTTTGCTGTAAGTCTACTGTCAGTGCTAACTAAAAACATTGTCTTCTGCTTGGCTGTACAATGTATTGTGTGTATATGTGTTTATGAATGTGTGTGCATGCTGTTGGAGTTCAAGCATGTCTTTGTGCCCAGCTGGTGTGTTTATGTATGTGCCTGTGTATGTGTGTCTGTGTGCTGATGTGGGCAGTGACGAGGAAGTGGCTGTGTTTGTTTAAACTAAGCACGCTCAGCCATGTGGGACAATTTAGCGGGAATGAGAACCCTACGCCCCCACCTCCCCTCACTCCTCTCCAAGCCTACACTGCTCTCCTCCCCCACCCTAACTCAAAACCGTCTGAATGGGCGGCTGTCTTTTGAAGGCTGAAGGTTTGTTTGTGAGGGCCAACAGTGTTGGGGGAAGGATGAAGGGCGGTGAAGGTGGGGGGAGAAGGTAGGCAGGGAAGGTTCTGAAACAGGTTAAAGCTGGAAGTGAGATGGAGGAAAGGGGGAGGTTAGGGAGTAAAGAAAGGCAGAGAGTTCACTTGTATGTAGACAAAAAACTGATGTTCATTGGCCAGTGGTCTTGTGAAAACTATGAAAACCATACAAAATACTCCTTATGTGATCTGCCACTTAAAAAAGACGTGTGGGCAAAGCATCATTTTATGTTAAAGAGCTGTATTACATAGGACCAACTGCATTACACAGCAGTAAAGAAAAGACAAAGGTGAGGTATTGGGTGAAGACATACATAAGAGAGAGATTATTAAGTAAGTTAACTTATGTCTGTGAAGATTCTCAGTCATCCAGGTAAAGTAGTCTGAGGATTGAGTCATGGCAACTGGACTTCTTT
>JAUYWH010000014.1:6344023-6354931 GCA_034779795.1 Ctenopoma multispine | reverse complement strand
GTTCTGTGGATGCAGAACGAAACGTCTCTACTTGGAAGAAAGAAGTCCAGTTGCCATGACTCAATCCTCAGACTAAGTTAACTTATGCACTGATGTTTAACAGCTATATATTGTCATGCTGGTATGATATTACATTTGTCTGAGACATTAAATGAATGTCTGATGCATGTGTAAAAAGTTCCTTAGTGAAGCCCAAAGTGTGCATCATTTTGTGTGTGTGCGTGTGTGTGTGCGTGTGCGTGTGTGTGTGTGTGTGTGAAGGTGAGAGAAAAAGACAAAGGAAGAATGCTTGAACCTGAGTTGAGTTCACCTTATCATCATATCTCCATGGTGACAAGAGGAAAATGACTTTAAAATAATATGTATTTCTGAAAATGAAACATCAGTGTATTCATAGCATAAATAAAAAATAAATGACTTCATAACTGTCTAGATTTTTGTCCTCCTTTTTGACTTCATGTCTTTGTTATACGTGGCTTGTTTGTGTGTTCGCCTATCTTTGTTTTTGACTGTCTTACACACTGAAGGTTAAATAACACACTTCTGTTGTCTAACATAGCCTTCATTATTTTCCATTTAAACTGCACCACCTTGCACAAGGACACCTGAAGACATGTGCATATTCAGCATTTGGTTAAAGATCAGTTATTGTGGTGCCATACCTGCAAAACATGAGGTCTGAGGTTAAATGCCTGTAAGCATTCCTGAAGGTCTAATGATGTATGAATGTTAGTAGGTAGACCTCAAACTGGGTGACTCTAGTTACCGTGGCCTGGAGATCCATGGTGTTAGGGAAAGGGTTTGCTGTGAGCTCTCCTCAGGCTCAGTGTGGCTAAGGGTTAGTGCACTCAGCCCTCAGCCTCTTGGGATCTGATGGAGAACAGTCTGAACTTGTGGTGGGAGAGGGAAAGAGGGATGAGGAGGAGGGACAGAACATGACAAAAGGAAAAGAAAAAATTGGAAGCATTGCCATGAAGAAGAGTGAGTCATGTTCATGTGCTTGTGGGATAATAGCCACTTCCTCTGTATTAAGCAGACACAAACATCAAGAAATGTTCTCAAGAAGTCTGATAATAAAGATGGTGTTGTACCAGTCATGAAATAGCAGTGATGTTATGGACATTGATGAGTCTGAGGGAAGTAATAAAGACAAAAACACGAGTTAATGATGATTTTAATGGGGAGGGTTTGTGTTAGTGCTAGTCTGTAACCCATTTTGGTGTGTGTGTGTGTGTGGTTACCAGTTTATGGAATCAGGCCTTGAATATCTTTAAGTCAAAAGAGCTTTCAGAAAGAAAAGTGAGAGTTTGGCAGGTCTGGCTGATGTAATTGGTGGAAACGTCTGTGTCTCTGAGTGGGTTAAACAATATCACAAAGTAACTTTGTCTGTTTGACTGTTTGCTTTGTCTCTGTTTCTACTTTTACTCCAGCACAATGACCCACATTTTTTAACTTCATATCGTTCTCCTGTGTGCTTGTGATTTGACATAGCCTCTCCTCTGTTCTTCTCTCCGCTGGAGTTACGTCGCTGCTACGTGGCTACGTGGCAAGCATTGGACTGTCAAGGCCTCTTCTGTGGGTTTACTGCCTACTGGCCTCTTGCCCAACCACACACACACACACACACACACACACACACACACACACACACACACACACACAGCCAGCCCACAGCTGTACAGCTGCAGGAGGGAGGGCTCACTGGCTGATGCACACATCTGCTGGAGCTGAATGTGCTAATGTGAAGCTAACAGCTAACACAAAACTCCCATTGCAACACAGAGCTAATTGTTAATTCTCTGCCCTTAAACATACGCAGGAGAAACGTGTAGAGTTGGGTTATGTGCTATATAACAAACAATATCATGCTATATTTTTGCAAATATAATATAAATGACAATATGAAAATAGTACTATTTTAGGTACACATCACATCAGCATAACAAAAAAGTTTCAAAACAAGCCTGAGCAGTTTGGGCTTGAGGCACTGGATCAAATTTGATTCACATTTCCATCCACTGGTTTGGGCTTCTGACACAACTACTTCCTCAGACTCCTGCAACATGCAAACTCAGCCTTTCACCATGCTCGTTGTGTTTGTAGGTGTGAGATGCACGTGTTACAGGGCACACAAAAACTTGTCGTCAAGCAACTGTATTATGCTTTATATTCAATTCTAATCTCATAACTGTATATTGTAGCTGATAGCATATGGCACAGACCTATTGGAGTGTATTTTAAACATACTTTGCCCCCGACTTTTTGCCTTTTTTTCCCCCCTCCCTGTCTCTCTTACTAACACACACGCTTGTTCAGTGCCTGCTGCCTGTGGTATGACAGGCAGTACTAATGTTTGTTCTGGAGCAATAACACAATTAGGATTCCACACATTTCTCCCTCCACACACACTCCACCGCCAGCTCCCTCCTCATTTTCTCCCTACTCTTGCTTCCCCTTGCCTTTCCTCCTGGTTCTCTTCTTGGCCTCCTCTTTCCATTATGCCCACCTGCTCTTCTGTAAGTTAACATATTACAGTCATTTCCACTTGTCAAGAAAATATTGATTCAATAACACCAAATTGCTTTGGTGTCCACAAATCTACAGGGCTGGAATATGGGTGAACTATATTGTTAGAGCTGCTCTCGTTTGGTCCACTGCCCTTCTGCTTAGGATCTGATGCAGGCACCCACATGTATCAATTAACCTTTTTCTCTCTGCCTCTCAAAGTCACTGGAGGTACTCTCCCACATCTCCTGACCTGGGTGTAATATAGCCATTTCCTCTTTATTTTGTTCACAAGGAAAACTGATGCCTCTCCTGCGCTTCCCTCCCTCCCTCTCTTCTTCCCCTTTTCTCATCTTCTCTCCTCTCAGTTTCCTTTTCTTTCTCTTTACTCCCTCTACTTTTTCTCCACCTTTCTTTCTCTCTGACCTTTTGTCTTCCAGTTTGTGTTGAAGCTGTTGTCTTGATCCTGTCTGGGTCTGCATGTGTGTGCACAGTTATGTAACTGTAATCTCTCCCTGGGAATGGGCCGCTGCTTCTTTGAGCTCCACTTCCTCCTGCCCACTGCCCCAACAACAGCCTATAAGAGGAGGCAGTAGCTTCCCATCAGCAACCAGGAGAAGGGAGCTGTGTTTTGACAGGACAGTGGAATGTGTGGAAGGCGGGATGTTTCCAGGAAGTGACTGGTAATAGAATCAGATCCTGAACTCTTTGGCTCAGCTACTTATTTGGCAGCATAGAAAATACTTAACATCAAAATACAGTTATCTGTGGAAATAAGCAGATCAAAGTTTTGAGTTAAAATTTAGAATTTTGTTGTTTTTTAAATTAAAGTAAATAAAAGAGTATTTCTGTCTTTTAGGTCATTTGAAGTTAACAAAGTAACATAAGCAGTACTTAAATTTAAAGTCTCAGAAGAAAAAAGGGGCAGAAAGGGAGGGAGAGGCAGAGCTAAAGCTTACCTAAAGTCACTGGGTCATCAGGTTCTGGCCTGGTTCCTGGAAACCAGGGCTGATGAGAGGATTGGATGGATGCATGAGGAGATGGATGGGAGGGTGACAGTGGAGAAAAGCTTTGCCCAGGGTGCTCATTTTGTGTATGTGGAAGCAAGGGATGACGGGGGGAAAGAAATGCTGAGCCTGTCGTTTACCAGGCTGAGTCTCGACTTGTCTGTGATCTGGCTGCACATAACAATCAGCAGAATGAGTGTCATTTGGAGGAAACGGGAAATAGGAGACGGGGAGGAAGTAGAAAGAGAAAGAATAGTACTGGGCAAGAAGTAATCCAGCAAAATAATTAATAATAGCTTGATACTTTTACAGTTCATCAGACTCTGACATTACGTGTGAGGGTGTTCCTGCATTTCTTAGGTCGGTCTGTAGATTGGTAGTAGCTCCTCATCTGCCTTGAGTTATGTGCAAGATGCAGGCGACGACCGCAGTCTAACCTTGGAGACTCATTTACATTCTGTAAAAGTGAAGAAATGCTCATTCATGCAGGGAATGTGGAACGTGGCAATTACACAGCTTCCAAAACTGCAGCGTTGTTGTGATAAGGATAGTTGTAGCCAGAAGTTAATAAAATGACTGAAGAAAATAATCTGCAGCAGTCAAGTGCTGGTCAATTGAATCTCGCACTGTTCGGATAAATTCTCAGTTGAGATTATTTGGCATTGGTATTCCCAGCTGTGCAGGTTTCCTTGGTGATGCAGCAGATTGTCATGTGCCCAGGCAGCATGTTCAGTACATCTCTCAGCAAGACAATGAACATTTAACCGCTTGGGCACTGTAGCTTTGCCCTGACAAGCAATCCAATTAAATCTGGAAACCTTTATAAGCAATGTTATCTTGAAGAGAGATAAAATTTGAGAGGTGCTTTTGTCTTTTTTTTTTTTTATCAACCCGTATGAAAGAAATGCAGTGTGGGATTGAGTTAAAATGCTCTGAAGGTTTTAAAGAGACTTGCTTAAGAGACTTGGTTAAGACTCACATTCACCATTAGATGTGGTTTCTTGGGGTGCTGGATCTGGATTTTTCTGGGGGGATGTGGAATAAAGTTCTGAGGCCTTTAGGGCTAAAGACCTGAATTCAGGGAGTTTAGAGAGGAGCTTGTTCATACATGGTTTGTAAGGGGAGCGCGCGTGCACATATGTGTGTGTCCATTGCATTCCACTCCACCCGTTCAGAGCTCTTCTTTGTGGATGACATATCATTACCGCAATTACAGGGCAAGAGGACGTAGACATGCACACATAAAGGCACTGCACAAATGTATGCACACACACATATGCAAGCCGCATGCATGGAGGCAAATTGAAGAACAGGCTGAATTTATTTTTTTCAGACACTTTTCCTCTTTCCACATCTCAGTGCTTGCTTACTCTCTCTTTCACACACACACGCTCTCACACACACTCTTCATATGTGCAGGAAGCTGCCAGCCAACATGGGAACCTGAAGAGGTTCCATCTTTTATAAATCCCCTCTCTGTCTTTTCCAAGTGTGTGTGTGTGTGTGTCTGTGTGTGTGTGTTCGTTCTCCCTTTAGAGTGAGCACAAGCACAGCATTCCTCATTGCTTTCCTATGCACCGCTCTTTCTCTCTTCCCTCCCCCTCACTCCTTTTCTGCATCTCCCCATTCTCCACTCCACCACACACTCTCTCTGGTAAAAATGTACTCACTCAGTCGATGTGTGTTGATGTGTGTGTGTTAGAAAGAGGGCGAGTGAGTGAGTGAGTGAGTGAGAGAGAGAGAGCAGGTCCCTCCTAGACTGAATACCTTTTGTAAAAGGAGCTGGGATTGAATGGGAGTGGTGTTGGTGGCACTTTCCCACCATATTTAGAAGCTACCCCCCTTTCTCCAAACACACAATCTGTGTGTGTGTGTGTGTGTGTGTATGTGTGTGTGTATTAAATGCCAGCACAGATTAAAGTTGTCAACTGATAAAATGAATTTAAAAGAATTTGGATCAATCTCAGCTGTGTTGGTATATACAGTTTCCGTGTGTGTGTGTGTGTGTGTGTGTGTGTGTGTGTGTGTGTGTGTGAATAGATAGTCATTCAGTTTTGAGCAGTGACACCTGAGAGCATTCCTTACTGCTTAACGCACCCAGGATGAGGAAGAGGATCCCTCTACCTAGGTCTTTCTCCCTCTTATATCTCTCCTGTGTCACTGCATTTACATGCACATTACAGTGTGCATGTAACACCCAGCATACTGAACATGCATTGAGCCTGCGACTGACGTATTTATTAGAGATCAATGTCTCTGGTTAATCTCTCGTCACTGCTAAAATTCAATCTGTAAATTAAGTTTCAAACTCATGGTACTGGTAAACAATACCATTACAGAGAATAACATTATTTAAGTACCAAATGTGGTTCAGTTTCAATTCTCCATCTTGCTCTCTCTCGTTTCTCTTTTTTTTGGTTCGCTTTGCCATTAGTGAAATCCACCATAAGTAAAATTCCCTTCTCTAATGGAAACAAAGAAGTCAGGAAGTGCCTGACCCACATACAGACCAGGTCACAAAGCCAGGTCTATTCATGCAATTTGAGATATTTAAATTGACATAGATTAAACCTGCCATACCTCTTTAATTGGACTATTAAAGTGAATATTAATGAGTTATAGTTCTTTTCTATTGTTATGTTTGTCTTCATCTTTCTCTGTGCAACAGCAACCTGAGAGAAATTGATGGTGAAAATGTGATTGTTCGGTTCAGCACCCAGCAGGACTTGTGCAATGCGAACGCCACTGCTGCAACAATTTTTGATATCTTCTTACTTCTGTGTTTTCCAATCACATGAGTGATGGTATCTAAAAAAGGCAGTTGTGTAAGATTCTTGCAAAGCTTGTACACGAGCAGTCAGAAAAGTTTCAACTCTGCCACAGTATTTTGCAGCCCAACGAAAAGATGTGTGACGGTGACTTTTCGCTGAAGGAACCAAGGCGTAGCCTTATGTTCCTGAGTTCCCAACTTCCTGGAAAAGTTGACATGCCAGATCAATGACCTTTGAGTATGTGATTACAGCTTGTTTTTATTGAGATGTAATTTGCTAACATAATAGGCTTCCATGTTATGCATATGGGTTTCTGTTTGATAACATATTACATAGTTCCTTAACAGCATATTTATCTTCTGCAATTAATGTTGATACTTAACAGAACTGTGAGCAGCTATTACAGGTAATTTGCAATCAAATTAAACACACCAACATTTGGATTTCATATTATTCCACAGGTAAAGGAAACATTCAGGACACACTAAGGGATTTAAAATTGGTAGAGAAACACTCAGACAGACACATTCTCCAGAGTAGGTCTGTATGGCTGTATTAAAGTTCAACCTACTTTCTGTCCGAGTTTAGACTTTTATAGATTTTCATCATCTCCACTGCCTATCCCCTGTTAATAGTGCTCTGGGGAAAAGCAGGATTACATCTGAAATCAATCCTTATCTCTTTTTGAGACAAATTCACTACTAAGGACCTGTCATGTCTGAGCTATGTATCATCCTTCCCTGAAAAAGACTGACCAAACGCAGGATAAGATGCGTAAGATAAAGTACTGAGGAAAAAGTCAACAAACAATAGCCTGTCATGATTTGTACACCTATCTAAATGTGCAGAAGGTCAAAAAGAGTTAGAATAATGTTAAGAACAGCCTTCTGCAGAGGACGGCTTTGTTTAAGGGAACGAATGTTTAAACACTACTGTGATTGTTCAAAATATGAATTTTGATTGTCTCTAAGTAAACATTAGACAAAGCTATTTTTAACTTTGATCTCCCCACATCCAGCAATTAAAAAGCAACAGTCACCTTGAGCAGCAATGGTGGAGAATTACATTCTGTATGTGACTGATTAGCTGACGTTAGCTTTATCTTACCTGTGTCAAGCTTCCATGACCAATTTTGTTTGGAGAAAGAAATACCAGTCTCAAGAGGTTGTACTTGTTTGGAGGTGGCACAAATGTGAGTTTGTCTCTCTGTGTGTATGCTCTGTGTGAATGTTAGTAGGGAAGGAGGTGTGAAGGAATTCACTGGAAGTAAGTCAGACAGTCTGTTAAGTGGTTGTGAATATCCATTATGCTTCATCAGGATGGACAAACTGGAGTCATCGGGCGTGTGTGTGTGTGTGTGAGAATGATGAATGACTGCATGAGTAATGAGTGTTGTGCTATTAGGTCAGAGCTGCCTCAGTGTCTAAGGTTTGGATGTGTGTGTGTGTGTGTGTGTGTGTGTGTGTGTGTGTGTGTGTGAGAGACAGAGAGAGATACATAAGTGTGTTTTTTCCTCTATGCATCTTTTAGGTTACAAGGCAGTTCCTATTCCTACACAGGGCTTCTGTGTAAAGCCACAGACATTTGTACACTTACAACCAGACACATACAGTCTGTCTGTCTGTCTGTCTGTGTCTCTCTCTCTCTCTCTCTCTCTCTCTCTCTCTCTCGTTCTCTCACACACGCACACACACACACAAAATCATTCATAAACCCGGACAAGTGGGTGATTGTTTTCTGGATCCAACTTGGAATTTTTCAATTTAACATATTATCCCTGCTGGGAATCGACACCTTATTCCTCCCACATTCCTCTGGGGAACGGAAACCGTGTGTGTGTGTGTGTGTAAGTGTGTGTGTGTAAGTGTGTGTGTAAGTGTGGCATGGTGATGTCTGAAGCTGTCAACACCAGCATGCATCTGGTAATAATTCCACTGGGAAACAAAAGTCATTATTCATTCATTGATACATGTTCTTATAGATCCTATAGGCAATGTGCAACACACCACATAGAACAGCTGCAAAAAAAAAAATCATATTTTCTACATTTAATTTCAACACATACATTTTTTTCATTATCAGTTGCTCTGTTGCTGTTTAAATTTAGAAGATGCCAATTCCAGGGAATGACATGATGACACAATAAAGCTAAACACGCATAGATAAGTGTAAGCATTGAGCTTTTATGTTGTCGTTTTTATTTTTGGTTATCTTAAAGAATATGGGCTTTCAAGTTCCAATACCTCACTTCCTTTATTCCTTTTTGGTGAAGGGCTTTCTATTACCTATCTTACTGCACACCAGAATTCCTTGGATCTTATACAAGTGGAATACATTACTGGAGTTACGTTTTTTGCTTGTGATTCATGCTGATGTGTTTATGAGTAAAAATGTCTAGCAAGCTGATGTGTTTGAATTTAATGAATTTCTTCAGAAAATGAGGGGTTATTTTAAGAACACAGAGGTGAAAAGATGTTTTGGACAGTCCTCCTGCTCATTCTCTATTTATCATACAAGCTAATGCTTCATTCACTTTCTCCTGCTGTCTTCCTCCCTCCTTTCTTCTCTGTCTAGCTCTTCTATTTTTCCTGGCAGAGCAGAGAGTGGTGTTACCATCTGTCTGTGATGTGTCCTGGATGCAACTGTGTGTTCAAGGCAGGATGGTCGGGCTGAGCTGGGAATGGGGCTCGAATGGAGAAAGAGAGAGTTTTAGGGAGGCTAAACAACAAAATGAAGAATTAAAAAATATACAGTGTTAGAAAAGCGTGTGTGTGTGTGTGTGTCCGTGTGTGTGTGTTTATGTTGAAACAGTATGAGCCACAGCTGTGTGATCTGCTAACCTCTTCAAAGACCTTGACAGTGTGAAAAGATGACCAGCTGAAGGAAAAGACACACAATGACACACAGCTGTTTTCAGAGGAACTGTGTGTGTGTAAATAGGAACTTATACCGTTGTCACTAGTCAGTAGCTCTTTAGCAGTGATTTAACCAGCAACACTGAACACCTACATCATTTAACAGTCTACCTCTGGCAATGAGTCTGTGTGTGTTTTTATATGTGTGTAGATGTATGTGTTAGTGTGAGGTAGGTTAGCTTTGCACAACAGTTTTCCTAAATTTCTTAGTTCATCAGTGTGTGCATGGAGACAGCTCACAGTATATATCACTGCTGACTTAAGTGTGTGGGAGCTTAACATGTTGAGTTTTGTGTTTATCTGTGTGGTTTCTGCTGCAAGTGTGTGTAAGCACATACATTTTCCTGACGAGGACCACGTGCACAGCAGACACAGTATTTTTTTTTTTAGCTCTCACCATACGTATAAACCAATTAGGTGAAACCATGTTATTTTCCACTTAAGATGAATGGCTCTGGTTGTTGTCTTTATTTTTTATAGTAATGCTTTTGGTTTTACTGCTACTATTACACAAGCGAAGGAACCGTCTCCAGATTTAGCTCTAGTTTTCTCTCCATAGAACGCCAAAACAAATGACCCCAGAAGACCTTAAAAGACTTCCCGGTCTTGCTACATTTGCATGGTTATATGGAATACTATTCTACTGTGTGCTGTATTTACAAACCTGACAGGTGCAGTTACTAAGTAACTAAGATCTTATTCATACAATATTTCTTTTATTATTAATCCTCCAAACAGGATATTCACTATAATCCCTCCTTTATTTTACAAGACTATTGTTGATGATGAATTAGTCTCATCACTCTCATCTCTGTTTTTGTCTGCCTCTTTAATCTTGTTTTCTTTTATATTGACGTGATATGACTTGTTGGATTTTACCAAAGTGGATATGTCTGTACAAAGCCAGTCCTAGCAAAGCACTAATGTTAATCTATTAGAAACACTGGAATAATGAAGCAATGTCCTCCATCTCTTCTGATGTGTCTCGTTTTATTGCTCTTGTCTGACCTTTGGGCATATCGTCTGCACCTTTTCATCTGTCTTTGAGCTGTTACATGCACTGAAATAATTTATTCCACTGTATGTATGACTACATTTGTCATGTTTTGCGTATATACCTTTCATTAGAAGTATATCTGCATTTTCATCCGAGCGCTTATTTAAATTGGGACAGAAACTGCCAGACTATGGTAAACACAAAAGAAACGGAAAAAAAGCTCCTCAACAATGCTAAAATGTTTTCACGCTCACATGAAGTGGAAAATTGCTTTGTTGATGAGGAAATTGCATGATAAACACTAATGGAAACACATGGTAGGCTGCTTTTAATTGAGACTTGGCACAAACTGGTGCTATATTTAATTGTAAAACAGTTACTTCAGTATTTTGGAAAATAAACTTATCTGCTTTCTTGCCAAGACTTAGATGAAAGGTTGATACCCCTATTGTTGGTTTAATATGAAGCAATAGTCAGTAGCCAGCTTGCTATTTTACCATAAAAAGGCCACGTAAGGGGGGACATTTAGTCTCTTTACAGTTCAGTCTTTGTAAAGATTAAACAAATTACATAACATGTTAGTAAGCTTTACATTTGATCATAGGTGGATTTTGTGAGCTTTAGACAGAGCCACACTATTTCAATTCAATTCAATTCAACTTTATTTATATAGCGCCAATTCACAACACAGGTCATCTCAGGGCACTTTACAG
>JAUYWH010000014.1:6333421-6343923 GCA_034779795.1 Ctenopoma multispine | reverse complement strand
TCTGAGAGACTAAGAGTGAGGCTCTCAAATGAATTATAACTATGTTTAGGTCTGGGGTTGATTAATAAGTTTGAGTTCCAACTAGCTGTTGGCTCCAACTTCATATTTACACAATAGACATAAAACTGGATTAGATTTGGGGCAGTAGCTCAGTTGGTAGATCAGTCGTCTATGAACCGACATCCGGTTCCTCCCGGCTACATGTCACCAACATCGAAACCGTAGCAGCAATGACATCTGCTGTCTGGCAAATAAAGTATATTCATTATTATTTGCTATTATTACCAGTGATTTTTATGTCAGTCTTACCTTTATGCTTCTGCATAAGGGTATATTTTATAATGTCTCTTTTGGATGAATGTTCGCCAGCTGCAGCTGATAGTAAAGGTCATCAACATGTTACTCTCACTGATGCTTTATGTGTGAGAATCCTGTTTGATTGCTTTAAAGTAGTGTAGGGAAACACTGCTAATCTGGTTTTTAGCTGTTCACATTCTATGACCTTGCAAGAATGGTAATGTGTCTTTGTCATTTAGTCACTGTGTGTGTGTGTATGCGTGTGTGTGTACGTACACTGTATAACTGCACAGCACTGACATGTCATTCTCTCTCTCTCTCTGTACTTTCCCAGGTAGGGCAGTTCAGTGAATTTCTCCATGAATGTACGTCACAATGATGATGACAGACCAGATTCCACTGGATTTGGCCCCACCCCCCCTCCTGAATGGGGAGGTCCCTCTCATGCCTCACATGGTTAACGGTGACGCAGCACAGCAGGTAAACACTCACTTACACAGACATGCACACAGATTAGAACACAGAACGAACATGCATGTGCACTCACCTTCTTCTCTCAACGTTGCGTCTGTGTCGCTCTACCGTCCAGGTGTAAACAAAATGCACCAGCATCAAACAGTCTTGCAGGCACTTCTCTTTGTTGTCGTTTCATCACATACCTCATTGGTTGTTGCCACAGGTAATGAACAGCTGCCAAGCTTTTACAGTAACAGGAACAAGGAACAACAAACACAGATGTGTATACAGGCTCAAACAGTTTAATCATTCTACCCTAGAAATGATTTTAAGCTGCATATAACTGGCTGATTGGCTCCATTGATGGAACTCAGGCCTTAACTTGAATCATTTTGGAAAGGTTTCAACTGTTTCTATGCGACTCTTATCAAAAGCTGCAGAGCCAAATTGATCACCTTCTAAGGACAAACCCCCTCCTGAGTTCTGCACAGGCAAAAGGAAGCAATCAACATAATGAAAAGCATCACAGTTAATTGACTTGGCTCTAATTCTGTTGTGACTTATATATATTTTTACACTGCACTCTGTTGGTAGATGAGGGATCATGATGAATTGTATGTCTCATCCCCAGCCTGTTCCCTCACAGCCCAGAGTAAACGTGGTGGGAGTGTTTTGGCTGCAACACATAACAGTTAGGGAGGGTTTTGGCTGTAACACACAGCAGTTAGGGAGCTCTTTTTATTGTAACACCCTGCAGTTTAAACTTGGTTCCCAGTGTGGAATCAAGGATCTAGACCGATGATTATATAGATTTGACTCTTTGTGTGTGTGTGTGTGTGTGTGTGTGTGTGCGCGCCCATGCTTGTGTGCTTTTGTTTGTTTCTCGGTCTTCTTTACACTCCTTTATTCCCTCTTTTATCATTTTAGTGTGTGTGGGCACACAAGTGTCTGTGTTGAGTCTGAGAACATACTGTACTCATGTGTTTGTCTGCTTCTCCATCAGCTTTCCTTTATACCTACCTACTTGTAACAATGTATGTGAGTTTTTTACCATTCAAGCGAAGGGATCAAAATGATGTGATTGTTGTGCAACTGTATATAATAAAGAATATTTTGTATTTTTAAAGAAAATGTGAATTATGGAAAAATAAATCCACAAAACGAGCAAATCATTCTCACAGCTCTTGAATTGAACAGCTGTTACTTGTAGGAAACTTGAAAGTGTCTTCAGGTAATGGAGTTAGGTGCAGTGGTTTATTATCAACCTTTGTCTTTATACATTTATCTACTCACTCTCATCATCTAAAATCATTTTTCTAGATTTTATGTTGTCACCTAATATTTAAAAAAAGACTGCGACATTTACTATTTACATATCCAGCGACTTGATTGGCCTTATACTGTAAATTTTTGTTTATATGCAATACATCAAATGCTTAGTGACACAAAGAAATTACTCCAACATTGTAAACTTTAATAGATCTCAACAGACTAACAGTCAGCTTCTCAGAAGCTGTTCAAACAATTGTTTATAGTCTAGTCAAGAAAGATGTTTGGGAAATGTAGTTTCAGCTCAAATCAGAATTTCGATTATTATGATTTTTTTAGTTTAGTCATTTTCTTTACATAAGAATTTGCTTTAAAACATTTTTTTCATGGTTTTATGTTCAAACTTCAGCAGACTAGAGCAGACTGGATTGTTGCAGCTTCAATAATCAATCGTGCTATAAACATAAAAATATGCTACAGACATGTCATGACTATTTTACACATTCTGTTTTCTTGGCTCATGCAGGTTTAAACATCACACGTACATATATGCAGGAACTCCACACATACACCCACATGGTCTGACATGGGGGTTTTCTCAGTGTTTGGGAAACATGGGTCATCCTGTACTATGCTGGGGTTCCCATAGCAACAGCAGCCGCTGCAGCAGATAGAGCAAGAAGTGTGTATGTGCGTGTCTGGGGGAGAGGAGCAGGTTAGCGCTGAGATGGGAGACCATGCAGACACTACAGAAGAAACGTAGGATATGAGTTTTTTTACGACGACACACCTGTAGATTTTAGACAGGACTTTGCTTGTGTGTGCATGCATGTGTGCGTGTCTGTGCAATGGAGGGTCACCTTTTTCATGTCTACAGCCACGTGTACACTCTCAACAATCTGTATGCAGAGAATATGACGGTAAGGTGCATGCATACTCCCTTCAGGCACATTCATAAACACAGGAGTTAAACAGTGCTCATGTTATTTGGCTTCATTTGTTTGTGCTCACCTTTGAGGATGTTTAATTGTGATATATATCACTCACCATGTGTGTAGAATTTCTGTATATATGTTTTAATGGATCTCTGACAACCAGTATGATTAAAACATCTCACACACCCTGATTTCTGAGATTAGGATGTGTGAGATGGCAGCAGTGTCTCACTATTACATTATCTAACACCTCACTAATATTTGTGAACTCTCTGTCGTCTATGCTCTGAGATTTGGTGGTATGGTATGTTATGTCACCTCTGCAAGCCTGTTCGCTGTCCTGCAGAGCGTCTGGTTTAGTGATTATTGAATATGGATGTACAGTATGTTTATGCCATTATGTTTGACATAATTTAGTTTTTTCTTAATGCCATCTCGTTTTTTTTATCAAATAATGTGATTTGTGTTTCCTAATTATGTTTTTTTTTTTTTTTTTGGGTGTGGGCGGGTATGTTGGTACAGGTGATCCTGGTGCAGGTGAACCCAGGGGAAACATTCACCATTCGGGCAGAGGATGGCTCACTACAATGCATCCAGGGTCAGTCCCATCTTTAATTAATATATTATCATATTAATATGTGGGCTGGTGGGCTATTCTGATGTTTCACAAGATAGTAATTTCCATCACTTAAATAATTTCCTAGCTCCACAAGCTTGACATTAGTGTTAATGCTCTTTTAAACCATATTATGTATATATTATTTTAGATTATTTTGATCTTTTTAACCACCTATGTTGCATAAGGTTTTCATTTATTTCCCACCCTTCCCCTATTAAACAAATTGTAAATTAAGGGGCATACAAATGACATAAAGAGAAATAAATTGTTTTGTGTATTGATACATGTGAAAGACTAAATTCTTGGAAGTGTATTTCCAAGTTTGACAGAACTTAATAGTGCATTCATGTACTATTGTATGAATCTATTCAGTCTCACACATTTTTTGAGATTTTTTTAATGCAAGAACCTACTAAATTATAATTTTAATGACATTTGCTACCATTACTGATTGTCATTTGGTTGTAATTTTCCAACAAAAGCCTGATAATGCAAAGTCCAAAGCATCATCACATGGCAGTATTGTTTAATGGCAGCAATTGTCTCCATTGTGACATATCAAGCAAGTATAAAATGTATTACAGAAGCTGTATAAAAATATCAATATTTATGAAAAGGTGTGTGGTTTTAGTTGTAAAACACAGAAAACACCGTAATTGTCCTAAATGGTAGTCTTTTAGCAGTGCAGTCATTAATGCAACACTAAGGGTGAGGAAAAGGAAGTGGGGGAAATGGTTGCATCTAAGCGTGTTATCTCCAAATTAAAAACCTGTAACTGAAGCATGTTCAGTGACAGTTTACCACTAAGTGGGTAACCGTGGTCTCACTCTCTGGCTGTATCTGATATCCACACATGAAGTGACTGGAAATGTAAGCCACTTAAAAGCTCTTAAAGATAGAAGGAGGTCACAGTAGCACAGGAATTCCCCCAACTCTTGTGGAATTGCGTCTCACTTTAATGATGTCAGCAAAGTAAGCTGCTACTACGAAACTTTGAAAGGGCACCTTTGTTTTCTACTGACTCTTTCTCCATCTGTCTGCATCTCTCTTCATCTCTCACACTTTCTTTGCCCTCTGAGCAAAGGCTTTCTTCAAGAGAGAGCATTTAACTTGGACACTGACTCCCTCCTGGAAAAAAAACCACCACCATGCCATACTCTGGGTTGTAACTAATTACAGCTCGCCTCCTCTTCTCCGCCCGCCGTGTAATTTAATTTTTCCCTTAAATTAGAGATCGCCCTAGGCAGGCTTAAGGGCACAGATAATGCCAGATAAAAACGGTACACGATAAGACAGATGGATGCAAAAATGGGCCGATACAGTTGACAGAGAAATTTATAGATATGGATCAGTGGCTTGTGGGAATGGTTTAATGTATACAGTGATTAGATGAATGGGATAGCAGTCAGTGATTTGCACAAAGACAGACTATTGACTGGTTGTCTGGTGGTTTACTGTTTATTTGCAGGGATGCATGTGTGCATGCAAAATTTAGGATTGAAGGCACTGTGTGTGTGTGTGTGTGTGTGTGTGTGTGTGTGTGTGTGTGTGTGTGTGGTGTCTTTTACTACAGTCAATGACAGTTAATTGGGCGGGGGGAGCTGAAGGCTTGAGTTAATGTTTGAATGCACATATTATTAATGTGGAGGGCCACACACACTCACAAACTCTTGCTCTCTCTCTCTCTGTGAGGAGGTCACTGGGTTTAATGAGAGGTGGAGTGTGGCAGTGCGTTTTGAAGGCGAACTGAGTCGCTTTTTAGACAGAGACTTGGTTTGATTACTGAGAGCTCTGTGTTTGCGTATGCTTGTGTACTTGTGTGCCTGCAAGTGCGCTTGCACTTTGGCGTACTTATATGCAAGTGTTTATGTGATGGAATGACATTACAGAGCCCTTAGGGCACAACCAGGAACCAGCTTTTATATAAAGTAACCTCTGTTTAGCTGCTGCACTGTGGTGCATGCATGCAAACATACCTACGCAGAGACACACACAGATATGGATGCTCTGCCAAGGCAGAACCAGGCTGGAGATGTGGACATAGCAGCCAGAAGAGATTATTTCTTCTGAACCTTTAGGCTCCCTTCTCCACTGCCCTCTTCTCTCTTCTTGTGTTGTTGTTTTTATTTTTGTACATGTTCCTTTCCTCTTCATTCACCTGCAAAAGAAAATTCGTATTTGTTGGATTGATGTTAAGTGCTCCTCAATGTCCACACCACTGTTAAATGCTTCTGCCTGAATTATGCTCTTTTATTTGCACTGAAAGTTTACATAGAGTTATGCTCATTAAATTCCATAACCTCAGGGCCCATAAAACCATTTTAGAACTACGGTGTACACATTCAAATAAGTGAAGCTTATTTTCCCAGTTATTTCAAGTAGTTTTAACTACTCAGTTATGCCAATCTATACCCAATCGGCTCTCTCTTATTTGCCCCTTTCATGCTTGTGTTTCTTTGTTGCAAAGAATGAGTCTATCTTAATCTGAGATCGTCTCTGAGATTTCTTGGCTAATCAGCATGCACTTTGTGTGTGTATGTCTCCGTCTTCCGTTTAAAGAGACTGACCTCTAGGTGCAGGCCCCCACTACCAATTATACTCCACCCCCACTCCTAGTCTATCTCTTGCCATCTCATCGTGATGCTCTTGTATAAAATGACGCTTCTCCCTTCTCTACACCCAACCCCTTCCCCCTATAACTCCCCCCCATCCCTTTCTCTCTCCCTCCCCCACCAAGACCATTCCCCTGAGCTTTCCCACACTCACATCAAAGGACAAGACTCTAGAGGGTGTGTTAGAGCACCCTGCTCAGGAATGTGAGTGTGTTAATATGTGTGTGTATGTGTGCTTTACTAAGCTGTGTTGTTTTACTATGTTGTTTGCTCTTTATTGGGCTTTTATGAGGGACGATGATGAAGAGCAGGGAGCTGTGCCCTGCCAAAGAGGATGTGATATCATGAGGCTTGGATGGCAGCAGCTAGGCCCCATCCTGCAGTGTACTGAATTTAACCATGATCAACAGTTGATTAGTTGGTTGAGCTCCTTTTCCTCTTCGTTCTCATTTGTACCAATATCATCCCATCATATTTGAATAGAGATGGTTTATCTGTGCTGATTTAAATATTTCTTGCCACCAACAACTTGGATTTATTTCTGTAAAGTCATTTATAAAGCTAATGGAGCATGCTGAATAAGTGGCAACACATATTTTTCTTTGACATATTGTGCTACTATATCATGTATATCATGTAGTACTGTTAACCCAGCCTTCAACCTTTTCTAAAATAAATACATCTGGCAGGCTACTGCTACTTTTCTGCACAGCTTTGCCTGTCCTTCTGAATGCGTGGATGAGAAGTGCCTTCACTAAGCAGGCAGCTGCAAAGTGATGGTTGTACTGATGCATTACTGCAGTGGCATAATGGAAATTGTAGTCTGTGCTGCATCCCAGTTTGGCTGGCACGTACTACTACCAAATAAGCATAATCAGCTTTATTGTCATTGATCACATTTACATGTTACAATGAAATTTGACTTCTGCAAGTCTGATGCTTATCCCATTGAGCTACAAGGCCGCAATGTGGTGGCGAGGCATGTGTGTCTTCTGGAGAGAGAGTGTGCATCATGTGATTGTCTGTTTTGTGGTTTACCAGCAGATGTTTGTTTGTTCTCTCTCTTTGTGTCTACCTCATTTTGTTACACTTTGTTATGTCTCCATCTGCGGGTGCATCCTAATTCTGTTATTTGATATTGCCACGCTACATTTGGAATTAATCAGGCCTGCTGTCAATTAAAGATGTTCCACTTCCCTTATTTCTGCACAGATGGACTTAGATGGAGGAGTACCTTAGGTGGAAGTCCTTTATCAGATAGACACTCCCCATTAAAAATGTGTCAGACATTGGATGGTGCATTGAAACTTCATCATCACCACATTATAGTTTGTCAAACTGATTATAGATAGACAAATATTAACAACTATATTATAACAGTTTCTTTCTTTAAAATTCATACATACTGTGAAATACCAACCGATAAATCAGAAAGTTAGCATGCACTCCGCTAATGTATGACTGAAGACGGTCACAACACAATCTGGATTATTAAATGTAATGGATTTGTAAGTGATTGTAAGTGTAACTGATAAATGAAATGCAATGTTTGTTAAGCAGCTGACATCAAGTGAAATTATTTGTGTTACTTTGATTCCCGCATATGTGCAACGTCCTTGTTTAAGTGGTAGCAACAAAGCGTAAAAGGGAAAAGAAGAAACATTTAGAGAAATTGGGTGTACCTTGCATTTTTCTTCCCCTCTGAAATATTTTTATCAGGATTTCTCTCCCTATCACTGAGCCTGAGTTTGAACTCTCTTTTTCTTCATCTCACTCCATTTGTCTCAGTTTCTCTCTGCTTCAGTGGTTGTCACAGTTGGATGGATGATGTCGATATCAATCAGTTATCCCTGATATCCCTGGTTTCACTGCATTGCTACAAAAGCATGCCTAGGTTCGCTTTTACCAGCCTTCTCCTGCAATGTTCACTTCTTCACTCTGGGCTCTTTGATGTAAATGGATATAGCTGGTTGAGAGAAATATGGTGGAAAGTCTAGCAGCCTGTGTTTACAGCAGGCCAGATGGTTGTAAACAAGCTGGGGGAGAAGGCACAAATACACTTTTTAAAGAAGGGTTTAATTTAGATTACTGTTTCAGATGGTCTCTTTGCTGCTTGTAATCAGAGGTGGCTCTTTTAAGAACCTTTTCAAAACTGCCTTGAAATCCAAATCCCACCCATATGGCACAATGTGACAGTTGCACTGAAATAAAAATTGCTGTGCAGCAGGAAGAAGGTTGGCTGATGTCTGTATAACAGCTGACCAGTTGGCTAAAAGGATTTACAGTGTGTGCGTACTGAAATGAACTGTGTAACAGTCATGTGTTGTTAGAATGGAACTATATTTATATCCCTCATCCCAAATGTGTTTAAAAAATCTGGGTGTGCATGCTTGTCTTTCTAATAAATTCCATTACCAATGCGTATTGTATACTGTATTTATGCAGTTAGATAAATTAATCATTTGTGATTATGTAGTTTTAAATATTGAATATTGTATTGTGCTAGATGGAGAGACGCAGTACGGAAAGGAATCATAAAATACTAAAACGCTCCGTGTTTGTAATGTGTGTTTATGTAGTTTTACCTCACCAGCAGGCACATTTTTTGCAGAGCATTTATGTACAAATTTCTATGTCCTCGGGCCAGTAAAACTAGTGTTGTGTTTAATCCAGTTTCCCATTGGATTTGGCAAACTGGTCACCATGGGAATGGGCTCTCACTCCAGGTGGTGTGTAATGGAATGTGGTCCCTCTAGGCGCAGTTGAAGCGTGCATGAGTGTGTTTGTGTATAGCATACCTGCCTTTTTTTCTTTTTCCAGTATTTTCCACTGAAATGAAGTTTGTGATAAATTAAAGGACAGAGAGGATTGGTTTGGTTCATTTGGCACAAGGTAGCTAAGAGCTTGACTTCTGTGTGTGCGAGGCAGAGAGGGAGTTGATTGTTGTCGTATGCCCTGCCCAGCGCTCAACTCAATGCCCTCACACAGTAGGGCATGAGGAGGCAGAGGGAGGAAGGGAGGCAGGATGAAGTGAAGTGGAAATAAAATGATATAATGAATGAAGGAAGGTAAATAAAGGATGAAAAGCACAGAGAAAAAAAGAAGGATAGAGTGAAAGTGAGAGAGTCAGACGCTACATGTCTGGTCGTGTCTGCTGCCATGCATTCTGGGCGAGGCCACTTCCTCTATGTGGTGACCCCAGCCACCCCTGCACTGCTGCCTTGGTCTGCCCTGCCAGATCCAGGGAAGTCTGCATTTGCTGTTAGGAGTGGCCCACCTAGGGAATCATGGGGGTATGAGGGATTTTGGGAGGCAGAAAACAGCAACAGCAAAACTCTGCAGATTATTGTGTCTGTCTTCATATGTAAGACTGTGTGAAAGTAGAGCAACAGCTGTGTAGAGGAGAGTGCTTACAGAATCTTCCAGAGAGACAGAGCAAGAAAGAAAGAGCTTTTTAAGGGATGAAATTCTTGGCTCCCTTGAAGCTCAGGGTACAGCTGGAGCACTTCTCCCTCCCTCTTTCTCTTCTCCTTCCCGTCTTTCCTACCTCCTTCACTTCCTCCCTTGCTCCCATCTGCCCTGCTTCTTGCTGTGTATCTTGTAGCATTTTTTTTTACATTATTTAACCCCAATTTAAGCTTTGGTGATTCGCATGTTGTTTGTTACTTCATAACACTCGAGGGCCCTTAAAAAAAATGCTCATGTTGCTTTTCGGATTAGATTCAGTGAGATTGGATGAAGCATCATCCAGCACATGGGGATGTAGCTGCAGATGGTGACAGGACACATCAAAGAAGAGTTTTCTTTAAAAATGTGCAAATGTGCCTGAGTCATTCTGCAAAGCTGCATAGGATACACATGTGATTGTTTGCACCATGTCTGCTTAGATTTTACAGGGAAGCCTCCTTTTTTCCCCTTCACTCTCATCTGATTGGATGGGCATGCATATGTGTCAGACGATGGGTGGGCCCAACCAGGGTGGTTAAGGAATGAGCAGAGGCTGGTTGAAGTGAAGTTAGTTTAACGTAAATGCTTTTCCATATTTCTCACCCTCTAGCATATACACAGAATCTCCACCATATTGGCACTTCTTTTCTCAACAAGCATGGAAACTACACAAACACACATACTCACTCACAGGAAAACACACACACACACACACAAACAGTGGAATTCATACTTGGGCAGTGGGGGAAAGTCCCTGCTAATCTTGGACCTCCAGTCTTGCCTTCTTGCTTTCCACTGACTTTCACACCTCTCCTCTCCTCTCCTCTCCTCTCCTCTCCTCTCCTCTCCTCTCCTCTCCTCTCCTCT
>JAUYWH010000014.1:6300534-6314500 GCA_034779795.1 Ctenopoma multispine | reverse complement strand
GGCGGCGGAGGCGGAGGAGGAGGAGGAGGAGGAGGAGGAATTATTTGGATACATGCAGAATCAAGCTCAGATGAAGTATTTATGTGAATGTATGTTTCCCAGCATTGTTCCATGAAGCAGATTTACAGTGTGGAGATGTTATTTCAGGTGTTTAAAGTTTTTTACTAAATAAAATACCCATTCATTTGTCATGGACTGTCATAGACAGTTTTAGATCAGTGGAAGTTGTTGTTGGAGTACTTCTGGGACTAAAATAGGCATGAAACTCTGCAGGTTGAGTCATCAGTACAAAAGATGAGCAACTGTGTAAATACATAAAAACTGAAGGTACATCCTGTATGGATAAGTGTTTGGAGAGACGTAAAAAAAAAACGTTAGTAAGAAACATCCGATCAGAGCTTAAAATAGTGACCTGGCTTAGTGCCAGCATGTGTGGCTAGGCAGATTTTATTTTATGTTTTGACAGGTGAACTGATTTCCTCAGTCTTTATGCAAAGCTACGCTGATCAGCTACTTGCTGTATCTTCATATTGGGAAGATATGATATCTTCATGTGTGCAGACGTGAGACTGGCATTAATCTTCTTATCTAACTCTGTAACAAATTAACAAAGCATATTTCCCAAAATATTGGACAAAATAATAAGTGACAAACATGAAGTCATTAAAACTGAAGACCTTTGTTCTGTCGAGAGGCAATGAAGTCAAAGCAAAGCAAAACTATAGAATGAGAATTTGCAGGGGCGTAAAGGATTTCCCAAACCAGTGTCTCCTCATCCTCCTCCTCACTTGACAAGATTTCCACTTTTTGTTATCTTTGGTATCTTTTGGGAAAGCCGTCCTGGATTTTGAAGGCAGTGAGCAATGCTATAACTACTGCTGCACTGAGATCAGTGGTGCACATCTGCTTTGCACCCTCTGATGTCACATAAGGTTGTGTAATCCTTTCCTCACATCTTCTTAAGCCCTCTCCTACCTTTCTCTTTTCATCCCTGCCTTTCTCCTCCTTTCTGTTGATCCCTGGCTCGCTCTTTGTTTCTCAATTTCCTTGTGTTTTTATACCTAATCTCTTACCCAGACTCATCTTGCCTGTCCGCTCTCTCCCTGCAGTTTGTCCTTCAGAGTCTCTCTTTCTTCCTCTAAAACTCCCTCTCGTCTGGTTTTGGCTCAGCCTGCTGCTCACCCTGCTCCCCAATTCCTCATTCCTCTTCCTTTCCTGCTGTCCATTGCTCCCTCGCTCTGTCTGGCTGTCCCCAGTAATCAAACACAGGAGGCTAGACACAGACAGGATGTGAGGTTAGACGAGGAGAGGAAGTGAGGGTGCGTGGGCAGCACATAAACAGAAAGTGGGAGAGGTGAGGGATAGAGAGGACAGAGGAGTTTAAATGTGTGTGCAGTCACACTGGGAAGAGATTCAGCTTCTGTGTCAGCCGTCATCATCAGCTCTTTGTGCTCTTTGTGGTTGTCCCTTTACTAAACACTTAAGCAGCTGAACTCGACAACCACACCGAGTCATAACACTCAGCAGTGAGGTAAAGCAGTAGTGTTTTTCAGACTTTATTAAATTAAATATTAAATGCATCTCTTTCTTCTGTCACAAACTGAGTTGGCGGATTGGCCAACAGTTTTTTTTTTTTTTTTCCACAGTGGTGAAAAAAGCCTCATTCGTTGTTGATTTGTTGGGGCTGTAACTAGCAGAGAAATGTAACCACTGGATTTAAAAGAAGTAGTCAATTGCAACTCTTAAAACAGTATTTCACAATTTTGTGTTGTGTTTTGTACATGAAAGAAAAGTGATTTAAATGAATAATAAAAAGAATAAATATGATTATAGGCATGAATTGTTCAGGATTCTAAGAACACTCATTTGTATAGCATGTAATGACAATTTGTCATTAATCTAAATTCACTTTCATGAAATATGTTCAAAAGTATTTTAACAGACATTTACCTGACCAGTCAGCCCCAAAACCTCCCTTTTGTAATAAACATCCAGAGATGTGCTCATTGGCCTTGATTATTATTTTTATTAACATCTGTAATGCTGTAATGGAATTCCACAGAATACTTTTTTCTTAACTGCATTAGACAAGTAGCTACAGGACCGCAGCATAAAACAGCTCATATTCTCCTTTTTCACTCAGCTGTGATGAATGGGTGGAATAAGCAGGGCCAGTATGTTAGCTTACAGAGCTGTTCATGTTTGGTGCTGCAAGTCTGAGTATGCTCTCATTCCATAAAAAAGAAAAGTTCAGTTTTATCCAAATTGATGAAAGGAGACAACTGTGTTGATGGAAAAAAGTGCACCAATGAGCTAATGTGTCTAGCAGTGATGCGGAGTGTGTACTTCACCTGTTGAACTCTACCCCCACTCTCTCTCTCTCTCACACACACACACACACATACACACACACACACACACACACACACACACACACACAGTAGCTGAACTCTCCTTCGCCTATCACCAGTCTCCTGTAACTTGATACAGGGGCTTTGGAGACACACACACGGTCTCTCTCTCTCTCTCTTTTTTTTATTCTCGCTTAACACACACACATGCACACAGTCACACACACGGGGGTCAAATTAAGGTTGTGCTTCCATGACATCACTGTTGCCATGACTCGTAAGTGTACCCCCAGGCAAAGTAAGGCCCTCTCCTCCACAGAACCTGTCAGAGGGCCATTCACACATACACACTCTTAAACACAATCTCTCATTCATCACTTACTCTAGCTTTACTTACTGATTTTCAAATATTGTTTATACTGTCTATACGTGCATAGGTGTGTGCATATGTCTTGATTTTTGTAAGTCCATGAATGTGTTAAATTGTGTTGAAATGCCTCCTTGATGCTAGTTACTGTGTGTCCCACAAATACAGTAGTTTCATACCACTGTGTTACGCTCATAACACATAGGCTTGTACTGCCGACCGCCACACACACATGCACATACTGTGTGATTTACAGTGGTCAGGCTCAGATGGAGAAAGCAGGCCTCATCTGGTCGGAAAATTTTCAACTCCTGCGATCACACGGGGGGAAAGAAGACTTCCATTAGGCACACATGTGCACATACACTTGAACTCGCCTTCATAATAAGCCCAAGTGTCCACTAAATCACCTTTAGCCATGTTGTGTAAGTGGACCAGAGATGTGTGTTTGTGTGCATATGTTTATGCTACACGTGTGTTTGTGCGTATGTGGGCCCTGCAGTATTCCACCCCATCACAAAGAAAGAATAGAAAGAACAGCCCAGCCCACATTACATGACAGCATTTTTATGTCCTTTCTGACTGTTTTGTTTGTTTATTGTTTAGTGTTTTGGACTTTCTTTTCTATTCCTTTCAATTATCAATTCCATACAACAATGTATCCAGTAAAAATGTTAACAAGTAAATAGAACAGTAATAGTGTTTAATATGTTCCCTGATATTATTATTATTATTATTTAAATGAATACTTTTCTATCAAAAATAGCTGTATCTGATCAAAACTTTCAACATTACCGTTCAAATCAAACACGATACACTGCTAAACTCTAGTATCTGCTCAAGCACACTGTAAAAACTGCAATAAATTTAGACTATGTATTCATAAGATCCAGCGTTAATGGAAGTGCAGTCATTGCATACATATGGCATTGTATTTGGTGTGTCATGCGTAACAAGCTACACTGTAAGGCTACGACAACATTGCTGACGTGAAATTATATGGTGGATAATTATTCACAGGTGTAGAGCCAGTTGAAGGGAAATGATACATAATAATGATTAGGATAATGATTTCTATCAACTAATGACTCCAATAATAATCAATAGTTTCTATGTAAAGAACAGAGTAATCACTGTGGGATACGAGTCGTTTTTTTGTCTCGGTGATCCCCATTTTATTTACTCTAGGTCAGGAATTTGTGACTAATGTTTTTCTGTGGAAAGCTGGATAATTTAATGTCTTTTCCAAGGGCTGTGTTCATCATGACTTGATGAAATGAAATGGGTGCTTGCTGAAGAAAACAAGTGTTGCATCACACACATTTTTCAGAATTTAGGTCTGTTTTTACTCTATTATGGGCTATTTCTGTTCCTTTTTGTTTCCCACTGATGACTGAATTATTAGTTGGATAGAATTTTTTATAGACAAATTAGGGTTGATTAGGGAGTCAGTCGTTAGGGAGCATTTTACCTCACTATGTTTCTCCTATCTAGATGTAAACCTTGGCTGACCTTAATGAGACATAGATTTCTATGTCTATCACAATAATTTAACTCATGGGAATTGAAAAACCTCTTCTTGTCAATCAGCAGCTGTGTTTTTAGCATTGCTGCCAAAATCACTACATCTGCACATCTGTTTTGAAAGTGAAGATGGCTGAATGTTTCTTATTTAATTTAAAAGAAAAAAGTTGGGTACCAGTATGTGTGTGAAAAAAGTGGCAGTCCCTCCTCTTTGTAGATTATCTCAGAAACAAAAATGGAACAAAAAACTGATTTTGACTTTTTGACTTTCCTGTCACTGTCTCCTCAGATCATGATTCAGAGGGGAAGCGTGTTCAAGACATGCTGTCTACAATCGACAAACCACAGGTTGGTATGCATACCTCTTCCCACACAGTTATTTCTATCTTTTCATCCTGCCTCCAAGAGAAACAAAAACAGAACTGGTGTGTTTATTGCATCACTGTCATTCTCTGGACTTTACAAACTACTTGGTGAATATCATGCGACTCTGCTCACCCTGGCCACATGAGGGCAGCATTTGTTCATTCACATCATTCATTTCCCACTCTGCCTCTGTCAGCTGAAAACACTGTTAACAGTGTAACAGTCTTTTTATTTCCCCAAGGGGAATGCGATTGAATGAGCTTGAGCCATACAGACATGGTTTGCCAGGGAAGAAATGCTCACCCTCACTTAAAGCAGTTTGGTCAGCAGGCTGTGCAGTTGGACAACATCTCTGAGGTTACATCATGTGCTGACAAAGATGTTGAGCACAGAGCGAAGATACAGTAAACACAGATTGATTTTTCTACTTCCATATCTTCAAATGACCTCCACACTGAAACGTTTGTGGGTAATGATGGAAAAGAGAAGGAAGGAACATGCAAAAGAAGGAAGTAAGAAAGAATAGTTGGTTTGTGAGTTAGCTCTGTATCATTTTGATAAAACTTGTAGCAAACCGCTTTTCACCTCATATGGTCTGGATACACATAACCATAATGATGATGATGATGATTTGATTATGGCCAATATTGACAATCAGGTATTACACTAATAACACATTTATGAAGGTTGTATATTGGACATTAATATTGCTGTTTCCATTGTGGTAGACTGATTAATGGCTGAAGCTGTCTTATCCAAATTGCATTAACGTCAAAAAACGTTTCTCGAACTGATCTTAACTCTTGTAAATGGTTCTTCAGTATTTGGTCAAATAAATACTAAATATGTTTTTATTTTAGTTATTTTATTTTTTGCAATATTAAACCCACTTGTTTCGGAAGGGAATAATTGTGGGTTTATGTGCATGAAACAAGGTAGAACTTAAATTGATATGACAAACTTTATATGATGATCCATTATTTGGGACCTGTACTTTGGGTGAGTGGTAGCAGATAATTAAAGATCAATCTCACTGTGGAGTTTAATGTTCACTCTTTCTCAGTATTAAAAGATGGAAACACAATTACAATGATCAGGACAACGGTATAGAAGTTGTTAATCTGATTGCCATTTAACTTTTCTGTCATGTTGCAACGAGTGTACATATATACCTTTTTGTCTGTGGCTGCAGTAAAGTTTCTCCATCGCCATCTTCAACATAATAGAGCAGCAAGTGGGAAGATGTTTTCAGACGTGTGGACACAGTGACATGTTCTTATAAAACCTAATCATTATGTTCTAAATTCTCAATGAGATGACATGTCTGTCTATCCGTCTTTTCCCGTCTGTCTGTCTCTCTTACTCATAGACAGTCTAGGCATGGTTGTGGTTTTCGCTGCCCTCAAGGCACTTTCATCTCCTATTCAGTGGCTGTGGAGACTGGAATGGCAGCAGGCTGTGCTAAATCACACTAAATTGGCTCACCCACCATGTGCTGCAACTAAAACTCCCATAAACATGCAGACACTTGTTGGCACACAGACATACACATAGTTTAACACATAAACTTGTTGGCCACTTTTTCTTTTTGTGTTGGTTCATTTTAATTTTCATGCTCCTTCATGACATGGATGTGCCTGAGCTGGACTAATGGTTTCAGTGTTTTCTAAGCCAAACCTATACATGAAGAGTTGAAATACAAAAATACACACATGCACATGCAGACTATTAAAAGCGACACTATAGTATATACACACACAACCGCTTATGCAGTTGGACCTCCTGTGCTTGGTTTCACTGTGTATAACATACACAAACAGTACATATGTGTTTGTATGTCTTACAGGTGTCCAATGTGCAGGCACGGACCGCACGGCTGTCTTGGGCACCTCCAGCAGGTCTGGTGAACAGGCATACTAATGGGATGCCTGTGTCCTGCTCCTACGAGGTGTCTCTTTCAGATAAGGGACGAGATGGAAAATATCGGCTTGTATACAGGTAGGAAACACACTTCAAGCTTAAGCACAAAACCACTAGCTACAGATGCATCTAAGACAATGAAAGTATACTAGTATGAGCTGTTTTGTCTGTGTGTGTGTTTCAGTGGTGAGGAATTGGAGTTCCATCTGAAAGACCTAAGGCCAGCGACAGACTACCACGTACGGTAAGGACTCATCAGGACTGGGAGTTTGCCTATAGTCATATCCTAGCTTAACTCTCTTTCAGGACAAAGAATAATCTAAAACAGGAATCTACTTGTGTTTTTAAATGTCTGCTTGTGTCTGCTTCAGTGTGTCGGCAGTGTACAACTCTGTTCGGGGCTCATGTTCAGAGGCTGGCTCGTTCACCACGCACTGCAGTGTCCCTGACGTCCCGTTACCCCCGAAACTCTCCCACCGCACCAAGAGCACCCTTACCCTACAGTGGAAGGTACAGTCACAGACTTTTTATTCTCAAAGACAGCTAATAAAACAATTTCACCTAGATAAACAATGCAGTGATTCAGTGTTATTATGTTTCATAATGCATGAAATCATTAAATGTAATAAATGTTGATACTCTCTGACAAAAGTGAGGCAGTATCTATGTGGTTTATCTTTGACCTTAAACACATAAAGAGACATTATTGCATTGTTGCATTGCGCAGAACCATCAGGGTGCTTCCCTGCATCATCTCTGACCTTTTTCACACAAATTGTTTTTGTCCACTCACGCTGTCGCCAACAAAGAGTGACATAAGTCACCCAGACAGGATATGAGGCCAATCATAAAAAACACTACAGATAGTTTGTCTCATCTTGATCTTTTATCTTTGGCCAACCCTGTCTTTTTTTATCTCTTATTTCCTTTGCTTGGTCCACTTCTCCCTCATACACAGCCTCCAGGCGACAACGGATCCAAAATCACAAACTACCTGCTCGAGTGGGATGAGGTAAGTCTTGCTCTTGATGTAAGTCTTGCTCTTGATGTCCATCCGTCATGCTTATTTAAAAAAAAAATCAGTTAAAGCCATCACACGGACTTCACGTAATAGATGTAGGCACTCCTTCTCTTCTCCCACTTATACCTTTTCACTTGGTCATGCTGTATGTTCATTGAATTATGTTTAAATTTTATTGCCTCTCTGCTCCCCACTCTGCAGGGAAAGAAGAACAGTGTTTTCAGAGAATGTTACTTTGGGAGCCAGAGACACTGTAAACTGTCGAGACTGTTTCCCGCCTGTGGCTACACGTTCAGAGTGGCTGCACACAACGACATTGGCACAAGGTACTGTTGCCTGTTATATCGAGGAAAATTGTATCAATGTCAGCAGCAACATATGTATTTCCATTTTGAAATCCATTTAAATCCACACACCGTCATAATGACAGGCAGAGACACAAGCATGCACCAGCCTGTCTGCGGCTATTATTCTCTGTGTGGCATAGGTCCTCTTCCTCTTTCTCATTTTCTCTCGATCTCGCCCCTCTCCCCTTCGTCATTATTGCGGCGAGCATCTCGCCTGCAGTCGTTAGGGTGACAGGAAGAGGGGAGAAGGTGATAAAGGGGAGTGAAAGTGAGGGAGGAGATATGAGCTCTCTGGCTGAACTCGGAGTGGCCTTAATGCATCCTTCAGCTTGATTCGCCTTTGAAGCTATGAACACACATTCTTGCACAAACATACACAGCACACGCAAGCTTTGCGTTACTGGTTGTTTTTCTAAAAAAGTTTTACAATGTCTCCCACTTCTGCTGCTGGTTATATATTCAAATTATTTCCCTAGTACAAATTACAAATGTTTTTTTTTTCTGTCTGGCTTCTTTTCCCTGTCCCGGCTCTTCTACCTTTATGCTCTTAACCCCTTAAAATGTACAAAAATGCCTCTCTCCATCTCGTCTGATTTTGTAAATCATTAAACAGAGATGCCCTCATCGCTTGCAGTCACACAGCCCGATGCACAGCAAGCTGCGATGCACTTTGTTCTGACTCTTGATTGATCAAGTAAAACAACAGTGTGAATGAAATGGAAACGTGTGTGTGTTTTGTGCAGTGGCTTCAGCACAGATGTGGTGTTTTACACCATGGGCACTCTGCCTGCTCTCCCTCTGGCACCTCGACTGGTCAGAGCAGGGGTGTCCTGGGTGACTCTGGAGTGGGGGCGCCCTGAAGGCAGTCCAAGTGAGGATCAGCTCAAATACACATTAGAGATCCAGGAGGACAACAGTGTGAGTACCACACACACGTGAACACCAATAAAACAGAATATGAAAACATAGCCCTCATCGATTTGAAAGGGGCAGGAGCTAGATACTCCAAAACCCATTACAGCTAACATGAAACCTTAATTTGGTTTTGCAAAAGTTTTTTTTGTCTTTGCGCCCTACTCTGAGTCACTGAATCCCACAGGAGGAGAAAAAGGAGAAACTTTTTACATGAAACTGCAGAAAATGTTTCTGGGCATAATGCATTGTAAAATACTTTGGGGAAATGTACATCAGACTCACAGAGCAGTAAATCTATAACATACAAGTATACTCTCAGGAACACACATCATATGATAGGTCATGTACTATATGGAAGCAGATATTTGCTCCCACACACTCTTTCCCACACATGTACAAATGTCAGCATTATTGCATTCAATATGTAAATGTGCATATGTGGTAATGTGTGCTGCTCCCACAGGGAACAGACTTTCATCCAAAGTACACTGGAGAAAACTTGACCTGTACTGTACAAGGCCTGAAGAGAAGTACACAGTATAAATTCAGGGTAAGTGATGCTTTTGACTCCTGCGTTGACAAAAAGGATAGTTTGGCATTTGGCGAAATAGGCTTGTTCACTTTCTTATTAAGAGTTAGAAGAGAAGATCAATTCCACTATTGTAGAAAGCTTAGACTCCAGGAAATCAATGCGTCCAGGCAGGCCTAGAAGGAGTCTGACAGTAAATCCACAACTTATGTTAGCTTTCAGTTTTTGTATGGATTAAATCCTTAAAATATAACAATTTAATTAGTGAGCTGTAGAGTTGCTGGTCTATGCATTTTGTTACCTTCAGAAAATGGCCCACCTACCTTTGTTCCCCTGTTTCTAAGCTAACTGTCTGCTGGGTGTAGATTTATATTTACTGTAGAGACATGAGTGAAATCAAATTCTCATTTTGCTCTTAAGAAAGTGATTGTTGTTGTGGACATGCTTTGGCATTTTAGGGGGTAGTGAGAATGGCCACATAGGATATGGTACGGCTTTAATTATAATATGTACCCCAATAATATGGCATTCAAAGATTAAAGATAATCTTCAAACCTTTCTAGATAAATTGTTCATACTAGTTTTAGGACAACTTTGATATTTCAGGTGCACTGTGAATAGAATCATCTCGTCTGCCTCGTTTCTTGTCAGTGATGTTCTCTTTCTGTTCTGTTAAAATAAAATGTTTCCAAGGATACCAACCTATCCTAGTCTCTTTCAGTGGTAATACAACATCCATTAATCTAGGAAAGAATACAGCATTTTGCCTCCAGAGAATTGGATGCAATTTAACCAGTATCAAAACAATCTGACAGCCATTTAGCAAGTAGAGAACACTTTCCAGCTCTGCTAAAAGCAGTGGTAGCTGTTCACAATTTGAGGACTGTGAAACAAAATGTTCAGATAGGAGATGCTCTGTAAGTGTTGTAGCATGTTTTTTTTTTTTTAATAGAGGCACTCCCGTGCATGTGTCGGACATGTAAGACTTGTTACTCGCATAGTCAGTGAAGACGGCAAAATGTTTTAGCAAACTCACATGTTCACACACACAAAGAGGCAACTTTGTGATCTTTGTGATGTTCGTCTGTTGTGAATGTCTGGGAACAAATTGATTGTGAAAAGAAATGAAAGCAGAGGAGCCAAGGCAGAGACTAATGGTATCTATTAATCAGGACAGTTATTTCACTTTGTAACAGATATCTCTGTATGTTCTTTTTTCTGATTTAACCATGGCCACTGTCCCTCTTTCATGTCTGAAACTCCATCTGTACTCATTCTGTTTCTTCTTATGCCCTCTTTTTTATCCATTTCTCTTTCTTCTGATTCTTACCATCTTCCTATCACCTTTCCCCTCTCCTTTTGTTCTCTTTTTTCCCATTTTCTTTTTCTCACCATGCTCTCACCTCTCATAAATCCCCCACACTGTGCATTTCTCTACCCACAGCTCATAGCATCGAACATGGAGGGAAAGAGCAGTCCCAGTGAAGTGTTGGTGTGCACAACTAATCCAGACAAACCAGGCCCTCCATCTACACCCCGCGTCACCACAGTGATGCCTTACGGATTCACTGTCACATGGGGTAAATAGACACAAATGCACAGAAGAACAGTGGTGTCGTGCCTTTATGAATGTTGCAAGTGGAAATGCACACGCTGGCAGAAAATGGAACAAACATGACCATTAAAAGTGAAATTGAAATGTTTACATTTATGGTACATTAAGTGTCAACTAACATCTAACTGTAATCAGTAGTGTATTTCATTTAGTTAGTATCACATTCAGTATATGGACAGTTTCTTCTTTACATGATGGAAAAAGAATTTTTTTGAAACTTTTTTTGAAATATATATATATATATATATATATATATATATATATATGTGTGTGTGTGTGTCTTTATCTACTTTGTGCTGACTTCATTTTTGTCACAGGTTATGCTAAAGCAAGTTGGATTTGTTGTTTTGTTTTACATTTATTCCTCTGAGTTGTTCTCCAGTCAGTTCATGTTGGTAATTCAAAGCCTTCAATTGCTCCAATAGATCCTCCAAAGGACAATGGGGGCTCAGAGGCTCTTACATACCTGCTAGAGATCTCAGAGGGATGCTCTGAAGGTAGGACTTACATATATTTCTCTGTTTATCTATCCATTCATTCATGCATCTGTGCTAAAAAAATCAGCTAGTTTGAGTCTATCATTTTATGAAACTATAATACAACTATAATATAATATAATCTCAAAATACATTATCCTCTGTGCTTTTTTCTCTGTGTGCATTCATTTCCCTGTGCTACTCTCATGAGTAAAATAGCAGCGTCATAATTGCCTCATCATTTTTCATTGTTTTCAACTGAACTTACACTGTCGTTCGGATGCTCACTCAAAGAAACTAAATGTTCTCTGATAACTTTCAGTCCAAATAGCTTTGAGAAAAACGGGGTGTAATATCCTTGAGTCTTTCATTCCATCACATCAAAGAAAAAGGTCATTTATCGGAGACTAGTGTTGACTCTTACAGAACAGAAGAACAGAATATAAAATGTCTGTGTTGTTGTTATTGTAAATGAACATGTGTTTTGTCATGGAAACTGTGTGCACATTGGAAAAACAAAAACTGCTTTCTTGATGTGCTCCACTTGAAAGTTTACTTGAAAGTTGACTTAAATTTACAGAACCCGAATGGTAATTGCTTGTGTCTTCTCCCTGTAAGTCGCTTTGGATGAAAGTGTCTGCAAAGTAAAGTAAAGTCAAGTAAAAAGTAAAGCAAATAACTCAAGCACGCACCTTCTTAGCTTTGTGATGTATAATAACTGTGGGCACTAATTAGATCAATGGAATTCTGGTTCTAGGAAAATAAGGTCAATTGAAGAAATATATATTTTTCAAAAAGAATGACTCTGTGCACTTACATGTGTACATGTGCACAGTAATGTTTGCTGTCTAACTCCATCTTCTCTAAATGTTTATGATCAGCTGTGTAATTGTGTTCTTTTTAATGTGTGCATTCGCATGTTTGTGTAGCGAGCCAGTGGGAGGTAGCGTACAGTGGTCCAGCAACAGAATGCATGTGTGAGCGCCTGACGCCTGGAACCGTTTACCACCTACGTGTGTGCAGCATCACCACCGGAGGACACAGCCCGGTGAGACACACATGCACACAAGAATGCACGGCTGTGAAATCTGAATTACACAGTGGTGTAGCACTATCATATCAGCTTAGCTTGTTTTAAATGTGGAAAAACCGTGAACACTCATAATCAGCGCTCATATAAATTACTCAAGTATTATAATTAACATTTCTTCTACTTATTAATCATGCTGATCTATAATTATGTTGTTGATTTTTTTTGTTCTGAATTCCTATGTCTGTGTCTTCCTGAAGTGCACTGTTAGCGTTCCGGTTCGTACATTAAGTGTCCCACCAGGGCCATGCCAGCCACCAAGGATTGTGGGTAAAGCCAAGCACAAGGAAGTGCAGTTAGAGTGGGGTAAGCGCAGCCAAAATGAACACCGTGTTTAGTTTTATTTAGCAGAAGGTCATTGACTACTTTTTTATGCAAGGCTGCTAATTCAGCCTCTGGCTTTTGTCGGTGAAGGTTCATCTTGGTGAAGTTCTCTGGAAGTTGAGTCATGGCAACTTCTTCTCTACTCTTTACTTCAGTACATAGATGTTTAATACAGCTGACCACAGCCCTGCTCAGCTTACTTTCTGGCAGCTCCGCTGCTATTACTCACTTAAGTTGAATATCAGACAAAAATATTTAAGGGTTTTCCCCATTGTTTCTGTTGTTTAATTTTATGATAATGAAACCTAAGTACAGCAGTATTTAGAAATGTACACAATGAGCTGATCTGTAAACATGTCGTCTGTCATTTTGAATGAGGAAAGTAAAATGTATTTAGAAAATCATCAAGCTCTGTCTTTCATGACATCACCTTTAATTGTAAAATGTGAACCTAAGTGCTTCTCTTTATCTTTTTCTGTTCACGTAGACTCTCCTGTCTCTGAGGGAGTGTGTGAGGAGTGTGTGTTCAGTCTGGAGATGAGCGAAGGGGACACCAAGCCGGCAGAGGTGTACCACGGGTCAGAGCTGCAGTGCACTGTTGGTAGTCTGCTACCTGGTGCCACATACAGTTTCAGACTGCGGGCTGTGAACGAGGCTGGGGTGAGAAATTCAATTGCATGCACTGCAGGAACATGATCGTTAATAATAAAAAGAAAGAGAAAGAAATACACAATTCTTCAGCTAGTAATTTACCAGGCAGTAACATCAAATCCCCTCCCTGATGATGATGATGTAAAAATGCACCTCAACAAGCAAACTTTTCAAAATGTCTAACTTTGAACTTTGTGTCTAATTCCCCTTTTTTGATATTTACTTAGCACATTGATTATAAGAACTGTGATACAGTGAAAAACAATTTAATGAAAATGTTCTGATGTTGACGCAAACACACAAATAAATAGGAGCTGTAGCGATAAGGTCAGAGTGTCCCAGACATGAATGCCTGGGCAACCTCTAATTCTGTGTGTGTGTTATGCTCTCTCTCTCTCTCTCTCTCTCTCTCTCTCTCTCTCTCTCTCTCTCTCTCTCTCTCTCTCTCTCATATATTTTGGAACAAACTC
>JAUYWH010000014.1:6283914-6300434 GCA_034779795.1 Ctenopoma multispine | reverse complement strand
TCTCTCTCTCTCTCTCTCTCTCTCTCTCTCTCTCTCTCTCTCTCTCTCTCTCTCTCTCTCTCTCTCTCTCTCATTTAGTTTGGACCATACTCTGAGCCAACAGAGGTGATAACTGCAGCGGGCCCTCCTGCCCAGTGCGGGGCACCTCTCATCACTCTCATCAGCAACACTTGCGTCACGCTTAACTGGGAGGTGAGACAAACACAGAAACACTCCTGTATTTATGAGTGGAAAACAAATATTTTCTGTGGCCACATAAAGTAAACTGGAAGGGACATGGAGGAAACATTTTAAAGCTGTCTAAAGGTGTACAACCTTCCTTTTTCTGCTTTATATCCTCAGCTTATTATGTGTTTGTGTGTGTTACAGAGCCCTGAGGGTTCGGGTACAGACATCTCTGAGTATCGTTTGGAGTGGGCGAAGGAAGAAGAACCCATGGAGCTCATCTACTGTGGATCTGCCACACAGTGTGAATTGTCGGACCTGACACCTGCCACAGACTACTGCTGCAGGCTACAGGTAGCACACGCAGTAACATACACTCAAATTACCTTATGGGCAGAAACACAAATGACGTTCATTCAAAAACCATACAGTAACAAAGATGCAGACAGAAGGAGAAATGGAAAAACAAAGGACAAACATGCTAGCATGACAAAGTAGGTCAGTCAGAACATAAACACAGTTTAAGAGATACATACTTTTTCTCTTTTTTTCTTTATAAAACTATGAATACAGTGACGGTATGCTTTATAGCTTTTGTTTGGGCTTATTTATAATGTTGTAAAAAGCACATCACAAGGTCACACTAATGCTCTAATCAATGCTTGTGTATAGTAGAACGGCAAGCAGACAAATTTTACCTGCCTTTCTTGAAAAGAAAAGTAGCTATAGCACATTTTCATACTAAAAGAAGTGCTCTTCATGTTCTCACTGCAGACAGATTATTTAGTTTTTCTTGTTATCTTCATTTACAACAAACAAGACAATTACAAAAAAGTAACAAAAAAAAAAGTTTAATTTTGAAATTGTAGTCCATGTTTTCTGAATCTAGCAGACATATTCTAAAAAGCTGATGCATGTTATGCTGAATTTGTGTGGCATAGTAAAGTAAAATTATTACAATCAAATGTGAGCAAGGGGCTTTTAACAGAGCACAAATTAGCTGAATGACTAAGCACATGAAATATACTAATCTTCCTCTGCTGGTTTTCTTGTCTTCTTTTGTTCCTCATGTCTTTTTCTTCCCTGTTTTACTTTATCTTGTCATCTTCTCGTCATCTGTGTTGCCCTTGCTTGTGCCAGTTCATTTCACTTTTTCTTTTTTAATTTATTCTTTCTCTCTCTCTCAACTTCCTATCTGTCCTCAAAATCTTTCTAGCCCGCTGCTCTCAATCACAACCCTTCACTCATCTTATCATCTGTCTCACCCTGTCCATCTTTTTGTTTTTGCCACTCAGGCGGTGAATCAGGCAGGAGCCGGTCCTTACAGCGAGCAGGTGAGTTTCCGGACCCCGGCGACAAATCCCGACCAGATCTCATCCCTCACCCTCCTGGACCTCGGGCCTTCATCTGAGTCGGGTCTCTCCCCGTCTACCTGCCTCTTTCTGAAATGGGATGAGCCAAACAGCAATGGGGCGGAGATCAGCTCCTACATTATCATGCTGGATGACAAAACCATCACTGTGGAATCGGGAACAAGTCACCTCGTCACAGGCCTGCAGCCAGACAGCGAATACAGGTACTGACATCACCATGTAGACTGATGTTTCCTTACAAAATGTTGATGATGATTGTAAATCTTACTGTTGTTTTATATAACAACAGATATATGACTTCATGTTAGGTAATATATCACAGAGACTAATTAGGTAGATGTACATTAACATCAGATGCATATTGGACATAGTATAATATATGTATGACATATTTTTGACCATCAGAATATTAGTAAATGTGTTGATAAAATAACTATCTAACTTATTTGCAGTAATTTTTCTGGCAGCTGATGAATGTACAGTTTGGTGCTGGACAGATAATGTAAGGTGCATTTTTTTCTGTATCTGCTGCAGGTGAAAATGACACAATGAAAGTTAACAAAACAAGTTATGTTATTTAAAAGTCACTGAAATACAATACAGAGCATAAGGGGCAGAGTTCGTCAAGAATCTCACTTATAGGATTTTTTTAATAAGACTTTATTTATTAGTGTTTTTTTTGTTTTTATTTGGACAGAATTTAAGCAACAATGAATAAGATACACCAACTGTAATACCCCAGTATAGATTATGCAATACCACTGATATCTAAAAACAATGATTTTTAGAATCTTTTAGCAAAACGTGCCTTGCCTGAAAACACCCGTGTCTTTTTAACTTCATTTGTGTGGGGAAGTCCAAGCTGAGTTAACCACTGATGACGCCATCTAGAGCTTGTAAGGCTACATTAGAAGTTATTTAAAAAATGAGACCAGGCAAAGGCAGCATCTCCTATTTGCTGTACATTATTCTTAGGCACAAAATTCTGTATATACAGTGTATACTGTACTCTATACTCTACTTGAATCACCAGCTACATGTATTATGTTTCTGTAAGCAATTGTGTGAATACGTGAAAGTGTGTTTGTGTGCATGCATGTGAATGTGCAGTGAGTTGTTTTGAATTGGAGGCGGGTTGGTGGACTTGTCAAGAGTCAGCGTGACACAGAGATGTTTTCATTCTCAGGTTGTTTTTGTCTCACTGTCACTCTGCTTTCTTGCACAATGGCTGCGACTGAGGCAGAACACTGTGCACGTGTGTGTGTGTGTGTGTGTGTGCACACACATGAGTGTCTGCCTGTGGGAGTTCTTTTTGTGTGTGCCACTGACGGTAACTGTGGTTGTTATTTACATTGGTGATTTGCTTCAAATTATATTATTCATACTTTATTTGCGTGTATCACTTTGTGAAAGGCCACAGAAAATGTTGCTTGCTCTGTCAGGAGAGTGTGTGGGAGAGAGTGTGCTTTAGTGCAGGTTTACCATTACTCCGAGGCTGTTATTAATAAACAGTGTGCACATTCCAGGTATGTTCCTCTTTGCTGTACATGCTGGAGATAAGTGTTCATAGTAACAATAATGTATGTTCGAGAGAAAAATTGTAATATTATTAGTATTAATACATGCTTTCACAGCCTTCATTAAGCATCTTTACTGTTATAGTCTGTCAAAAGTGTATAGTATATAGTGTATATTGAAGTGCAAGTATTTAAGGTTGTTAAGGTTAAGATTATTTTGTTCAGACCATCAAAAGATAAGCTTCTTTGTCTTTCTTCTCGATCTCTCGGCAGTTTTTATCTATATGCTTAATTACCCAGTGGATGGATAAATGTTGTCCTTTGTTCTGTGTCTTCACTCAGCTGCATGAATTATAATAGAAGCTCACAGGTACAGAGAATCAGCAATTAAATGTCAGACGCTAGATCCTCTCTAGCCAAGCGCCTCTAATATGGATGTTAATAAACTGATCAGACATTTACTGAAAAAAAGACTGAAGAAGTGAGCAGAAAAAAACAAAGAAATTGCTTTCTGTTGGTATGAAAATAAAAAAGTTCTGTTCTTCAGTAAATCTTGAAAACACAGTAATTTTTAAGTCTAAACCTGGAGGGTACATTGAATTATAATGGGTTTTATAAAACCATCCAGGGTCAAAGCTAAAACACTAGGTCAGCCTCTCTGCTGAAAATTAATAGATTTACAAAGACACTGAGAGCCCAGAAGACTATATACTACATACATTTTCAAGCAATGTTTTGTATATTTGTTTTTGGCTCATGGGCTTAATTTCTATCTACATTCTTGTTAAATTTCATGTATTAGTGTATACATACATACACTATGGAGAAACTTAAGATACCATGGAGAGGCCTACAAGCCATCATGTCTCGCACCCACTGTTAAATTTGGTGGAGGATCTGTGATTTCTGAACGCTTCCTAAGTTAAAACATTAGTACTGTTTTGTAAAAATGAATATGAACTTGTTTTATTTTTGCATTATTTGAGGTCTGAAAACACTGGACCTTTTCTGGTATTTTGACCATTTCTCATTTTGTGCAAACAATAATGTTCTAAATGACAGTATTAGTATTTTGGAATTGGGAGTTATGCTCTCAGTAGTTTATAGAATAAAACAAAAATGTTGATTTTACTCAAACATATACCTTTAAATAGCAACATCTGAGAAACTAATCATTTTGCAGTGGTTGAATTTCAACCGTTTCTGAAGACTTGTAACAATCTGTAACACCATTTCAAAATCTTCTTCGCTCTCTTTATGGCCTACAGTGTACAGATTCAGGCGGTGAATGCCATCGGCTGCAGTCCCATGAGTCCTCCCCTGTTGGCGAAGACACGCCCCCTCCCTCCAGCTCCACCCCCTCTCGAATGCTCAGCAGCTGGTCCTCAGAGTCTCAAGCTCAAGTGGGGCGAAAATGCCAGCCACACACGTGCTCTACTTGCAGATGACATGGTCTATACACTGCAGATGGAGGACAAGAACCACAGGTGGAGTGCACACACACGTCGATCTCTAACATCTTTTGCATCACTGTTTACCTCATGGTACAGACCAGAGAGGAGAAGGAGTCTATACTTACTGTAGTCCAGATCATACACATGTTTAAAGGTACAATGTTAAAAATACCAAACATACCTATTTACACATACACATCACAATAACACCTCCAAATTAGAACATTAATTTAATACATTGACAGTACCAACTATATAATAAATATCCTGCTGCATGTATTTTATTTTACAGTACTTTTCTACTTATGGATGTAGGGTGGATGATGAGTTTCATGCTCAATAGTGTGTGATACATTTCACAACAGGGATGAAGCCCCTGAGCAGCGTGATGGTTAAATCCAGTTAAATCAATTTGAAATGTCTCATTAGTGTATAGAAAAATATAGTACACATTCAAAACTCAGCTATAAGAATAGATAGATAATAAATAGTTCGGAATCAAGGCCTGTATCTATGTTGATATATTTTTCCCATGAATATTCATTTTTCCTCAATGTTTAAAAAAAAAAATAAAAATCAGTGCTTATGTTCAATAGAGGTTTCCGTTACTACTCTGTGCAGACACGATTAGTCAGTATTTCATTTGTGGCACCTCAGCTATGAAAGGGAATTGTAACTGTGGTGTGCTGCTAAGAGGATGTGTTCAAGATCTCTCAGCCACCCTGTACACCAGGATCCAGAAAGTCAATACTATACACCCAGCACAGTCACACACAAGAACACAAGAAGGACAAAACATGAGCAGCTTGAAAGAAGATCAAAGAGCATGTGTGTCCATGCATGTGTGTCCATGCATTCATACTTAGTCTGAGGTATGTGTGTAGATCTTTGTCCTTGTTTGTGTGTATGTGTTCATAGTAACCAGATGTACCAGAGAGTAGTCACGTTGAGGGCATCTAAAGCCAGCCAGGACACAGCCTCCAACAATCAACCTTCCATTTAACCGATTCGCCAGATAGGTGTGACAAAGAGAGAAACGGAGAGAGAAAATTAGCGGACTGAGGAGAAGAGGAAGGGGCAGAATGTAACCACTGACAGGGAGTTAAACGCACAATTTGGCGTGTAGGAGGAGAGCATTTTTAGTAATGGTAGAGGTGAGAGAATCTTCAATACATCAGAGCAGAAGCAGTGAGTGAATGACAAGATGGAAAACCAGACTAAAATGATAAGCAGTGAGCCACGTTTATCTGCTCACATGTCTGCCCACCTGTCAGATTGTCTTGCTCCCGCCCTCTTGTTTAGTCATTTACCGTTCTGGTTGGCCAGCTATCAGTGTTTGAATTAAGTCTTGGCTGCCATCAAGTTGGCAACCAGGTACTTTGGCACCCCTGAAATGCGAGAGAGGGCAGCAGGCAACAGATGGGGCTCTATTAACCAGGCTGTGATCTGTTGACCTCTGCAATACACAAACACACACACATACTGTACTGGTGTACAAACAAACCCAGAAGCATGCACAAACACACTCCCTGCCAGCCAAATGAAACACAGTTAGAAAGTTGTATTTACCCTTTTTTAAATTGACACAGTGTTTAATATGGAAATACACTAGCATGTGTGTATTTGGGGTTGTGTGTTTGTGTATGTGTGCATGTACTGTATCTGCCCTGCCAAATCTGCCTTGCTTGTTATTTTGAGAATCATCTTGATATTTCTTTTCATTGGATAATATACATTTTACAGCAGCTGTAAACACATACACAAGTCAAACCAGACAGTGATTTTTCACACAAATATACAAGATGAGCACTACTTCAGTAGCTTTTGTAAGTGAATTCAGAGGAGAGGCGGCAGGGTAGCTTTTTCATTGGTTTAAGAACAGTCTTAAATTGGTCCTTAATTTATCATTAGTCTGGCCATGAGTTATTTTGTCTTTCCTTCATTATCCTTTGTTTTAGTCCAGTCTAGTCTAGTTCCTGCCTAGACTCTGACTGGACTTTTAGAAGAACATGTGTATTTTTCATTTGTGTTAAGCAGCATGCTCACTGATTTAAGTGATACTGAATGAAGGCATGGTGTCCTGTCACTATATTTCCATCCATCCATTATCCTAACCGCTGGTCCTCTCAAGGGTCGCGGAAGTGCTGGAGCCTGTCCCAGCTGTCATTGGCCAAGATGGTTGCCCAAAGATAAACATAAAAAGACAGAAACATTGACATCATTGGTCACCAGTTACCCTATAACATACATGTCTTAGAACTATGGGAGGATGTGGAAGAAAGGCATCCGGCTGACCCCTGAATTCGAACCTGGGTCCTCCTTTCTGTGAGGAGACAGTGCTAACCTCTACACCACTGTGCTGCCACAGTCTATTTTGATTTTCATATTTTTTGTATACTCATCATATTCATTTTACTATTGCTACTGCATCAGTTTTGTGCAACAATTTTTGACATTTTTAAATGTTTTGAAATAAGTAACATTTTTTAGTACATAATTGATGTTCGTAGTGTTAATACATTATGCTATCTGCTATTCAGTATAGTTTTATTGTCAAAGCTCATCTTTTATACAGTCAAAAATAGCAAAGGCAGGAAGAAAGGGGAAAAAGAACTTTAATTTTTAAAATGGTTAGACTCACACAAAACATGTTTATTTCCAGATGTATTCATATACAAATGCAGATGATTTATTTGCTTTAATGGACACAAATTGCAGCACCTCCACACAGCCCAAATACACAAACATGATTTCATTCTCTTCTCTTCATTTCCATCATTTCATCCACAAGAAATAATGACAACGTGAAACCTGACTGATTCAGCGTAATTGCCTTTGCTTAGGATTCATTACTTACAGTTACTGGTGGCTGTGACAGGACATTTAGGTGAATTAGCAGCTACATTAGTGGTGCATCACTGTTTGGTGTGTGTGTGTGTGTGTGTGTGTGTGCAGAGGGTTATCAACAGATAAGTGGATTCAGCTTGTTTACAGGATGACTCCTGCCATGCTCCAACTCTTTCCCTTTGCTTTGTCATTATGCTTTTTTGTTTTAGTTGAATTAGCCATGGCAACCAGATTCTTCATAATGTGTTAAGAGAAACTTGAGAAACAACAACAACAAAATGAGAAAGTGGCAAATCCTGAAAGTAGCTTTGTAAACAAAGGTATTGAATAACCAGCTGCAACTTTTGACAATAAATTCCACTGGAGTCATTTTAAACTAAATAGCATTAGTGTCTAGTTATGTTTTTCATTTCGGCTGTCCCAGTCCCTCTGTGTGTGTGTCTGTGTGTGTTTTCATTTGATATTTATTCATCTCATTTTGCTGTTTCAAAGGCTAGAAAGATGACCTTACCTCCTGAGGACCTCTAGAGAAATGTGCATTCCCTTTCATACATTTTCTTCCTCCCACAATAATCTTTTCTCCTCTTGTTCTTCTTCCATCCATCCTGCCATGTCTCCATTTTGCGGGGGGAAATTTAAATTTTTTTTAAATTGTCAGTATTAAATCCCCTTTTATACCCCTCCCTTCTCTTCCATCCCTCATTCTAACACATCTTATTTTTTATTCTTACATCCCTGTGTGAAAACTTGTTGCTCATGTTCTTTGTGCTGTCGCTTGTGTCTTTCTCACTTTCACATGTTTTCATCATTTCACCACGTTGTTGCCCTTTAAAACCCGACTGAATTTGTTTGATTGTCCTCATTTCACTTTCTTCTCATCCGTTTCACCCAAAATGCCTTCTGGCATGGATATTGGGAGGTAAAGGGTGCCATGGCAACACAGGCAGTACAGAGCAAAAAGAAGCCTTCAACCTGTTGACAGTGGATTTTAAAGATGAATGCAGGTGGGAGAACAGGCACATGGGGCAAAATGCAGGTGTAGCTGCTTCAGACCTTCACTTTTTTCACACTTAACTGTGTTGTACAGTAGATATAATTTGTACACTCAATAACCCGGAGTGACAAATGAATACATGTTTCTGAAAAAAAAAAACACACATTTCTCACCTCTCACACGTTGTCAGGTGCATCCTGTTTGATTACCTTTTCTTTGAGATGTGTCTGCAGCTTGTTTACAACACTTGATTATTTAGTGTAGATTTAATAATTGTAAGTCTCTCCATTATCTCTAACTAAAATTGTATGTACCATACAATAAGGTTTAGGAAAAATTAACAATTATCGTTGCTGTCAGTGTTTGTCCACCTTTTTATCTATTTTCCATTCCTCTTTTCTATGTTTCAGCTCTTCCTTTCATTCTTGCATTTGGCCATTTTTCTTAATCTATACTCATCGGTTTTTCCATCCAGGGAGCAGTTTGAAAACAAGCTTTTTCAAACTTGAATGTGTTTAATTAGGTGAAATGAAAGCAGTGTTCTAGGACATCTGTAGGTGTCACACAAGCACCACATCAGCACAGTAAGGAAAAATAACCAGAAAACTAAATAAATAAAATTATATTCCATGATATCACACACAGACATTCTTATGAATGAGAATATTGCGATTAATAATGACAATAGTGGCATGTTTTCTCTGCTTTTAACCTCTCCCTCTGTGTCCCTGTTTGATCCATGTTGTGGTTGAGTGCTTGGCTGTTTGGCTCTACACCAAGAATGAAGTTCATCTCATTAGCAGTGACCTGACAATTTTCTGTGTGTGTGTGCGCGTGTGTGTGTGTTGGCTGTGTTGTGCTGGGTGTTAATTGTTTTGAAATTCTGCCACTCAGCTCTGCACAAATGAGAAGAGGTCATAACTCATGGTAATGTAGAAGTCAGTGTGTTTGCTGTATAAATATAAAACTTGTTTTGAGGTTGTTGTTTTTTTTTTTGGTCATGCGGTGGTTGGCTGAGAGTCAACTGAGAGTAAAGTAGGGAAGACATGTTACATTACAACCACTGAACTACTTCCACCGGCAGCGGGTGTTAACTGTAAGACCCAGCAGCGAAGCCACAGGATTAACAACTCCATATATCAGCCAGAGAAACACATCACTTCTCTATAGTGCAGCTACATAAAGAGCTCATCTGAAGTTATAGCCTTCTACTAAACCATGACCTCTCTTATCTCTTGCTTCTCTCTCTCACCCTTTTCTCCCCGCGTCCTCCATCGCCCTCCCTGTTCTTGTAATTACCAGCCACTCTTTTTATTTCACCTCTCCTTCCTCTGTCTGTCTCTACCTGCATCGCTGCCTCTTTTCATCTCTTGTCTTTCTTTCTCTCTCTCTCTCTCTTTTCCTCCTCTTCTGTGTCTTCCTTTCTCGCTCAGATTTTTTACCATATTGTGCTGATAGCAGAGATAAATAAGCCCTTTTCTGCTAAAATCCCCATGTCTCTCTCACTTACTCATTTTGCTCACGTATCCTCTCTCTCTCAGTCCATCATTCTGTCCATTTAGCAAGCCAAAACTTTTTTGGTGCTCATTTTCATCAGATTTGAGACTAAAGCCTGTCAGTATTTGTTCTGTGTGTTCATAAATCATCACTATCTTTTTTTTTTTTTCTTCTCTTTTCCAGTTAGCTCTGTCACTTTTCAAGGTCTCCACTACTTATTACTCAAGTTAGTTCTACTTCAGGTAGCATTTGCTAAACCTGTCGATATTACAAAAACCTTGTACAGTGAAGAGAGGCTAATATATACAGCAACAGATTTTATCTAATATAATTCATTAATTACCTATTAATGGTAATGCCCTCTGTTATGAGTCACTGAATTTGAGGTAAAATACTTACCTAATACCAATCAATCTGAAAATGGTCTGTGTAAGTTCCCAAAACCAGTATGATGATTATTCCAGTCTAAGTATTGATGTCGCATTCTTCACTGCTCATTATCCAAGTTTTTAACTGTGACTTTCTCCATCACCACACCTCCCCTGCACCTCTGATCTATTCATAGCACCAACATGTCATTCCTTTCTCTCACCTCTACCTCACTCTTCACCTTTTCTTTTTTTACCTTTGACTTGTTGTGTTCACCTATCAGCATTTGTCAGTCTCTGCCTCTTTCACATCTGAACCTCAATCTTGTTTTCAGGTCTCTCTTTAGATTTATGACTCATTATCTCCACTTCCCTCTTCATTATATTCTCTGTCCAGGTTTGTGACAATCTACCGCGGTCCCAGCCACACCTACAAGGTCCAGAGATTGACTGAGTCCAGCAGCTACAGTTTTAGAATACAGGCCATCAGCGATGCTGGGGAGGGTCTATTCTCTGACACACACACTTTCTGCACCACCAAGTCTGTACCCCCTGCCCTCAAAGGTAACCGGCCCAGGCAAAGTGTGTGTTTTGATGTGAGAGAGGACGTCACTGCTGCATCATAAGACATTTGTACATTTGCCTTAGCAATGTGGAAATTCCAATTGCCACGAGACAAAAACAAGCAAATGTTTAAATGGGTATTCACTGTAAGAAGTTGCAACTTCAAAAACCTCTGTTTTAGGACGGCAAACAAAATAATATAATTAATACGCTTAACGCTACAATGTGCGACCTGTTTTAAATATTCATCTCTAAAAGTTTTTGAGCAAGGCTCGCCCCGTGATGTGGAGACTGAGGTGAAGCATAGCAGAGCAGAGAGAAGTGCTGGCTGGAGCAAAGTGGATTGAGGCTCATGCTAGCACTTTTTTAAGTAGCATATTGGCCAGAAATGGCAATACATTTGTTTTTGTTTGGCTTTTGCTTTTGCTTGTCCTTATGTTATATTACAGCCACAGTAATTACAGTAGTAGCGCCTTAGGTGTTAGAACAAGAAAATATTATACCTGTGACTGTGAGGCTGAGAAAGTGCAACTCAGCATTGACATATCCATAAACTGGTAAAAACAGCCTCCAGGGTCCAATCAGATTATATAAAACTGGTCTGGCTCCAAATCAACTTTCATTCAGAGTAATAGTATTTGAAAAAATGGTAGATTGCTCGAGTAGTTGGGACAGTTCAATGAATAGGTCCCTGGTTACCATGAATGTTTAGCAAAATGTTTGTTAGCACAGCAATTAACGCAGCCAGAGATGAAACCTTGGTGTCGTGTTATTATTTCTGGCGTAAAGTGACATTATCCCCCAAGGATATTGCTTTGCAAAACAATTATCAACAGTGAATAAACAAATTATAATCACAAATATTCTTTGCTGTGGCTTATATTCAGGATTCTGTGCAGTACCAAACACACTTAGTCTAAATAGCCTGATGCTAACAGCCATTAACACAATTGCAACCATTAGTGCTGATGTGAAGCATTAGATTGTAGCAGTGAGATGGATGTTAGCATTCTCTTATAAATAGGTGTCTAGGAAATAACAGCTCTCTGGGCTGATGGAACCATTTCATATATTATTGATTTTTTGTATTCTGTATTTATTATAGACAAGGAACTGCACCCTAATCTATTTCTGTGCTTCTTTATGTTTTGTATTTATAACCTTTCTAAGTATGATATACTGTCATGTGATATGATGTTTTAATGCCTTTTTTTTCCTCAACAGCTCCCAGAGTGCATCAGCTGGAGGGCAATACGTGTGAGATTACATGGGAGACTATCCCACCAATGCGAGGGGATCCTGTGAGCTACGTGCTTCAGGTGTTGGTGGGACGCGAGTCAGAATACAAACAGGTTTGTCTCACACACACACACATGTGCGCAGGTCATATGAGGACAGGTCTCTCCAGTCCAGAGCACCACTTGAGTTGTTTGGTTCATTCTTATTTTGTGGAAGTCTAAACGAACACTAGGTGGATATTTTCTAATCTCCCTGAGGAGTAGAGTGATTCACTTTGTACTGATACTACAAACACACACAAACACATAATGTGTCTTTCCCAGGCTTACGGCTGGATCCTGAGTATTCAACAGTGCCAGCAGTGTTTGTTAAAAAGTGTTTAATTATTTTTAATATTAATTATAACACAGGAACAACAGAAAAAGGATTTTGGCTGCATTTTGAAATACAGGATGTGCAGTTGTAGCAAAAAGAAGACGAGTAGACTGCAGAAAAAAAGGCTTCAGGAGTGTTTTACTTTCTGTTCTTAAATTACTGAATACTTTCAAGAAAGAAGTGCTGACATTTAGTAGCAGACAGAACTGCAGCTCTGTATATATTGTATGTGCTCATTGTGTAAACACACCAGGTGCATTGGTGAAACTGCTTTTCAGGGATTTGTAGTTTCCTCTTTATATTTGTTGTCTTTTTGTGTGCATCATAATGAGGAGAACCATGAATGCATCCACAATTATAGTCACGGTTCTCGCTGCTGTTTAATAGCAAACTTAATTCTGCAAAAATCAGTATAACTTTGTGTAAAACATATATACCAACAGTCTTCCTTTTGGCTAAAAATAGAGTAGAAAACTGTATGTTAGCTGCTCTCGCCTACAGAAGCCTGGATGTTAAACTTTACTCTTTCTTTCCCCACCTTGCAGGTTTTCAAGGGAGAGGAGGGCGCGTTCCAAATCTCTGGTCTCCAGGGCAACACAGACTATCGTTTCCGTGTAGGCGCCTGCCGCCGTTGCCAGGATGCATGCCAGGAACTGTGTGGACCACTGAGCCCCTCCTCCTTGTTCACGCTGCGTCGTCAGGAGACGTCATCATCAGGAGAGCTGTGTGCCGTAGAAACCGGCAGAGGGGCGGGCCTGATCTCGAGCGATGAGTGGTTTGCGGCGCTAATTGTATTCGCGTTCGCAGTCATCTCCGCCCTCATAGCCTTTTTGCTACAGTATGTCTTAATGAAGTGAGGGAATTTTACCTATAGGATAGAAAGAGAAAGCAGAATCACAGAGAAACTATAAAAAAGTCTATGGAAGAACCTAATGAAATCAAAACAAACACTTGAGATGTACTTCTAAGGCTATGTATGTTTTTTTTGTTGTTTTTTTCAGTCAAATTATCGATTCAGGCGTTCCTCAACTTGTAACTTCACTCAGTTTGGTTTCATTTTTCTCTATGTCTCTGTTGTCTTTGTATTACTGTCTGTCTCATTTGTTAAGGATTTCTGTCGAGGGAAGCCGTGTCTTAGCTGTACCTCAATCGGAAAGAAAACTGATAATCAAGCCTTAAAATAGCTGTGAGCAAAGCAGTTGCTCCTCAGACTGTCTTGCATGTTTTTATTTTGTATCTTTTTAAACATATTCGATTAGCAAAAGTGTATATTTCTTGATGGTCATTGCCTTACTTTTCTTTTGTTTTTCAATGTTTAATTTTCAGTTTTTTTGCTGCAGACTTTATTCATTCAGCCATATTCCAATGTAGGCCTTAAAAGCTTTAGCCGTTCATACCTTATTATTCAGTTTGTTACTACTCTACAGGCTGTTGGTCAACTCATGCAATCTGTACCGGCTCTCACATGCAGACTGACAAAGACACAGTGGTTCAATCACATATCTGCTCAGTTTTTAACATTCAATCACTCACTCACTTATTCAGCTACCAAAGTGATGCAGTTCATGTGTGGTGTAAGATGCTGCTATCCTGTGATTTTATTATATCTAAGAAAGAATGGAAATCCAGTAATCTAATATATATACACACAATGTATACTTTATATTTTAACAAATATCTATGATGCTATAGAAGTGATGTAATATAAGTGATGGCAATGTAAGTTCTGAAATTCAGTGTGAAAAGGGGAGGAGTCGACTCTAGGTGCTCATAACAGCAGCTCTGAGTTCAGTTTACCAGCTCATTCGTAGTATTGAAGGAGCCCTGCAATGCTGGTCTTGGATCAGTGTATGAACCCATTAAAATATTGGGCACAAACTGCTTTTAGGATTTAGGAAGCCGGGCTTGGATCACGATTTGCTGCAACCTACCAGGAAAGGACTGGACTGAGCATATGATTGGCCCTCAGACAGTCCTTTCACATTCTGCCATCTCAAGTTCCGTTGCTCCAGCCTACTTATCTGTAGCTTTAGTAACGATATGCCCATAGCATCACAAACCCAAAGGTGCTAACAGCCTGCCAGCTAGCCACCTTTCTCAGAGCTGTGTGTGTGCTAACCAGGAAAGCCATGTGGAGTTAGCTTGAGCTTTACCCCCTTGAAATTTAGCCAGTTGCCAGCCAGGGCAGTGCTGAAGCTGTAGATTCTCCTTCCAGCTAGTCTGTGAATCGATATGTTTGAAAACTCTTCTCTTTTCTCATTTCCTGCCCATAATTATCTGTAATTACCTTTTTTTTTGCTCTGGCTGTTCCTCTCTTGCTTTCGATCCATCCCATTTTTCTGCCCATGCACACCTATCTCTTTCCCTTCTTCTTATCTCTCACACTCTCTCCCTCGCTCTCTCCGTTAAAAGGTGCTTTATTGACATGTAATCAGAGCAGAAGCAAATCTGTGGTCTCTCTTCAGATGGACATGTTCTCTGGGGATTTGAACTAATGTCCACTAACCAAACAAGCCTTTGACAGAACACAACTCAACAGAACAGGGCATTCTGACACATGTAACGCCCACTGACCTCCCCCCACGACTCCTGAACCCTTTTATCCCCACCCAAAAAACAAAGCCAAGGTACAACCCATTACATATCCTGATAATCCAAAGAAGTCACCGTGACCTGCATGATTAATGTGTGACATGTCAACTTTTGCTGTGTGGGGTGACAGGGAGGGGGAACTGGGTGGGCAGGGAGGGTAATGATTAGCTCTGATTGGCGGCCTGTAATGTACCTCAGGGATAAGGCCTTACAGAGGGGATATCTAATCCTGTTATCCCAGTTGCTGTCGTCGTCGTCATCATCATCATCATCGTGTTAGCCTCTCTTCCTCTGCTTATTTCTGTCTTCCTCCCTCTTTTTTCTCTCTTTTTATTTTTTTTTTTGATGCTGTATCTTGTCGTCTGTCTGTGCTGTGCCTTGCTCCTGTATGTGTCAGTAAGCAAAGTGGTTTACTAGCTCAAAATACCTTTGCCAAAGTTGATGGGAAAGTTAAGGTAGAGTTCTTTTCTAGGTTTTATTTATACTATATATTTGCATACAGTACTTTACATGCCAATTACAGTGCAATCTTCATTTATTTATTGTTTAAAGATTAAGAGACAAGTGTAGTTATATACTAATTTTTTCCTTGTAGCATGTTTTTATTTTCATTTTTTAATGGATGGATGTTAGATTGTATGATTAAGGCCAGCATTCCTTATCTCAGTAACCCTTTAAGTATTTCTCTTACAGCTGTCAGGAACCTGTAGCTCATCTGTCCATGCAGTTATTATTGCCGTTTCAAACATGTAACCAAATGCCTATGTATTTTTGTTTTGTTTTTTTTCATCTCCTGTTTCGGCCATGCACAGCCGAACAGTTCTTGTAATGCTTAGAGAGACATGTAGCAAAGCCAGGCCTTAGGGTTAGTTCAAGTCATCTTTATTGGGATCGCTGCCTTTGGCTTTTTTCTGATTAGTGTTATGATGAAGCTTCTGATATATTTTTACTGTTTTATTGCCAAAGTGCAGGTTTCTTGTGTCCACTAGACGTTTGCAGTTGTCTAAAGGGTTCTGTGATGTTCTTCTGTAACGACACAGCATTACAATTATTATTATTGTTATTATTCTCTCAAAAGGAAAAAAAACATTAACTTGATCTGTGATTACGCTTCTTTTCATATTATCTTTATTTTGTTTGTTTGTTTGTTTGTTTTGTAAAGCAAAATGTGCCATTTTGAAATGTGTAGCCCCTCTCGGAGGAGAGTTTTTAACATGGCCTGATTTCACACTGAAAGGTTAAAAAAAAAAAGGCAAAAACAATCAAATGATGATTTCAGGCAGATGACGACATTAATAATATTGACGACTCCTTGTTCAGGCTAGTGCTGGTATAGCGGTAGTGAGTATTTTGTATCCAGTATTTTGCTAAGAGATGATATACAGAGATATCTATAGAGCTATAGAATGAGATGGTAAATACATTATGACTAACAGAGTTGAAGCACTTTTTTTATGCCGAGCATTAGTCTTGATGAGGTTATATGAGTGAGAGGACACATGCAGCGCGGGGGGGGGGGGGGGGGGGGGGGGGGG
>JAUYWH010000014.1:6249799-6273940 GCA_034779795.1 Ctenopoma multispine | reverse complement strand
ATCTATCTATCTATCTATCTATCTATCTATCTATCTATCTATCTATCTATCTATCTATCTATCTATCTGTCTATCTGAATTGGGACAATAAGCAGGACTACTGTTATTTTCTCCCCCACATAAGCAAATATCCAGCATTTCTTTTTAATCCAATGAGAAAATTCAGTGGGAGGACCTCTTTCTGCCATTGGTCTACAGTTTCAGAGAGCCCGACCCTCCTGAGGAGTTGGAGAGAGTTCACTGTTAGTTTTTTCTCAGCCACACTTACTGAGTTACAAAACAGAAAAGGAACTCCGAGCTCGCTGCCCGCTGCTGTTTGTCGCCTTGTTTCTCCTCTCAGCGTTTCTTATCACTGACGTCCAGTCACTGAACTCAAGTGGACTGACCAGGCTGTAACCATGTGGGCTGCACGTCCACAAAAAGAGCAGGTTGGTAATGTCTCTCTCCTTTTTCTAATTGTCTGTATGTCTGCTCTGTTCTATTTGTGTCCGTGGGCTCTGGGGAGGGAGGGGGGAGGTACATGTCTCTGTGATAGTCCTTGGTTTTGGGTTGTCGCTGGGGTTGTGGAGATGATCTGGTATGATTTTTAGATCAAACTTTGTGCTGCTGTGTGTTTGCGTTATGCAGAAAGAAAGAGTCATTTAAATGTAGATGTGTCTGTGGATTTAGTTTGACATGGTGTAGTAGCTGTGTCTTATTTGGTGGCTCCTCTGTCCTCTTAATTGCAGTGTTGTGTTACTTGTTGGTTAAAACTGTACAGTACAGGTGGGAGTTGGTCTGCTGTCCCACTTCTCACACTCTCCTGTGAAAAGGACGTTGCTTCAGCTGGAATGTCATAGAAAGACTGGAGGCATTCACTACTGCTTGTCCTTTTCAACCCCTCTCTCCTCTGTTCTCTTTCCAAATGACACATTAAAGGGGCTGAATGGCAACAAATTATATTGAAACATTCATTTATGAATCACAATCTGCTCATTTGTTTAGAGGCTGAATTACGCTGACGGTAAAAGAAAACTTACTGTATTCAATTTAGATGACATGTCTATAATAAGAAAGACGGGACACCTGGACTGACCCTGAGTCAGTGTTGCTCCCTCATCCTTTCATTAATGCATCTTGAGTTTCTCCCTTTTCTGCCTCCTCACCTCTCTTCTTCCTCTCTCTGAAATATTACAAAGCCTGACAGTCCATCACGTAGCCTACTCAAATGTGCACAGTGCCAATTATAGTTGTAAGTTGGTGTGAATACAGGTTAGAAGCTGTAAAGTTACTTTCAGGCTACTTTAACATTATAAAGCAGCATACAGGAGAATTAAATTGAATTATGTGAAGTAAAATAGACCCACATACTTACTTTGTGGTCTTTCATTTGGCATGTCACTATTTTAGCCCTCTCTCTGCTCCATACATCTACTACAAGTGGGTGGTGGATTGAGAGCTTCACCGCGTTAACAGGACGCAGCAGCCCTGAAGTGAGGATGTGAAGGTTCAAAACCGAGTGATCCCAGGATTCGTAGAAGAAACCGCAGTAGATGACTGCTATGACAGTCATCAGTGAACCTGCTTCTTTAGCAGAAGCACGACCTCTTCTACTTTTCCGCTGCTGTGCCAGGATGCACATACAGCAAGCTTTACTCTTTTTGCCTCAGGCTTTTGTGCTCGACTGCATCGACTCGTTCCAAGTGGTGCTATCTTTCTCATATCAATCATTAATGTGGACACTGAGAGAATGGCAAAGTTGAGGAATTTCGGTCCACAGAACCACCTACTCCTCTTTTCACAGTAAAAGAAGTTATGTAACAGCAGTTTTACCTTATTGCAGTGATCCGCTTTTTCTTGGGAAGCATAGGAATGATTTAAATTTTTTTGTTTATTTAATTTATTCCAGATGGGCTGCATGGATCATACTTTCTCAATGCTTTCTCCACCAAGTATAAATGTAATTACCGTTAATCTGCAGATGGTACTGTGAAGATTCCAACCAACGATTGCTACTAATATTTTGCCCATGTATCTAAGCCCATGTTGGTTTATTAGTCATAGTATCTTATTCTTGGCTAGACAGTTATGAATTCTCAGGTAGTGAGGTTCAGGACAATCAGGTGACAGTATTTCTAAAGCAACTTTTAAAGTGTTAGTTCACCCATAACCCATTATTGGTGGGATCTTTCCATGTAGGTGGTTTATATCTAGTTTCTAATATTCTGGTTGCACCCTCCCAAATCAATTGAAATTTGAATGAAAATTTTGCTCTAAAATACTCAACAGTAAATCCACAGAACACACGTCAGCAGTTTTCATAGGAAGCTTTGTTGTAGAGAAACATCTTCACCGTGTGGTTCGTTGTATTGATTTCAGCTCTGTTAAGGTGGCGACAGAAATCTCAGGGGCAGGTGTCTTGGGACACACAATACACCCTCTGCCATAGTGAGATTGACCATCTAAGTCGAGAGTACAAGTGTTGTCTATACTTTCTGTATAGTCATGGTGACTCTGAGTCACTCTGGCGGTCAGGACGCAAGTTAGAGTTTGGTCATTTCCTTGCTTGAACTTTGCTGGCATGGTAGGGTGGAGGTAGACTTGACTGAAACACAGAGAGAGAGAGAGAGAGAGAGCTGTTCTTGCTCTCCTGCAGCACAATGATGCCTTGTGCTACTGCCAGCAGAATGCCACTCTGGTGATGATGACGATTGCTCCCTCTCTTTTTCTGGCATCTACTGTATGTCTTGCTTTCTCTGCCTCTCTGACCATCCCTATCCCCCTAACCATGGTGTGAAGGATTAGATAATAGGCAGCTTTAGTGTGGGCAGAGAAAGAGAGGCGTCACAGACCTCTCTCATTGCTTGCCTCTCTCTTTTTTTTTCTCTTCCTCCCCCCATCTTCTCTCTCTCTCTCTCTTTCTCTCTCTCTCTCTCTCTCTCTCTCTCTCTTTGTACCATCTGCGCCACGAGCAGCTTGGCACCACACTATCTGTAAATGCCAAGCTATGTTTATGTTGTCTTTATTGTACTGTATATATATATGTTGGTGAATGTGTATGCATCAGTGTCAGTCTACTACACAAAGATGATGTTTACCAGATAAATGGGATCTTTAAAATGATTAAAATCATTCACTGTTTGTCCCAGTGCCTTGTAAATGCCACGCTTGTTATCGCACATCCAGGAATAGATGAAGCATCTCACATGGTATATTTTTCTTAGCACTTGATAGATAATCAGTGACAGCACCTCTGCTGATGTTGACATAGATGCTCAGTCCGCCTCCAGTGTTCTCTTCAACAATTTGACACCTTTCAAGCGCACGCTGCAGGCAAACCTGGTTCTGAGAGGGATAGATTCAGATAATCAGCCTATGTATGATCATTTACAAAAAAATGAACCAGTCCAATGGCTGTGCCTTCCTTCATGGATTTAAAACATTTGGCAGTAAATCAAACATTTGCCTGGGAGATAACTTCCTGGCTAAACTTAATTTTGGGCTGTACAAGTGATTTGGAAGGCAGATTTTGTGTAGTTGAGACACATTTGTCTTCCCATCAGTTTTTGCAGTGCAAAAAGAGACCCTGCTGCAAAAACATATACAAACTTTAAATCTCATCAGGTCTTAAACTTGCTTCCTCCACCAGCTATCTCAGCATGGGTGTGAATGAATGAATCAGTTGTATGTTGAAGATAGTGTATTGATTGAACCTGGCGGAACGTCGAGTAATTATTAAACTTTAGACCTCAATTATTCACAGGTTACAGCTAGTCAATCATCTGTAATCACAAATGTTAAGTTAATGAGTTTTAATATAAAGATCCAGATCTTCTGACATTTTTGCAGTTAGTTAGAAAGGGGAGGCACTCGCTTACAAAAACGTACCTAGCTGAACTCATTAAGCAACAAATTATATCCTGTTCACTGAATGTGATCTGAAGTATTAAAAACAACACAAATGGATCTTGGCCGGTAGCAGTAACGTCCTGAATGATCTCCACAGGTTGCCTGGCAACTGATTTAAACCAAGAAATAGTCATAAATAGTCATAGACATATAAAGTTCTGTAAAGTAGCACATTGTCACATTTTTACATATTAGCTTGATCATTTCTGAGCTTTAGAGGTTTCTGGTTTGGCTGCTGATTTTGTTAATGTTGGGACAAAGCCAGGCTGTTTTCCTGTTTGCAGTTTTTATGTGATTAAGTGAATTTAAACAAAGCTAATATCAGCTGCTGCCAATAGCTTAGTAACTGACAGACATTAGAGTTGTGGTGTTTGTATTTACTGTAACTCATACATACAGTAATGACATATTTCCCAATATGTCAGATGATTTGTTTAATTAACGGGGGAATAGAGGGTCCAGATATTTGGGTTCAGATGCTTTGCAGCTCTTTTCCACAACAGTTCACTGGAACAGTCTTGTAAATGAAGTGAAAGAGCTAAAGAGCCTTGTTAAAATGTGGCACTAAACTTTCTCCGCTCTCCACTGCTTTAATTAAGTTACATACTTAAGTACTATATCACATCCCCAGCAATGGATTTATTATTCTAACTGATGCCAGTTGGTTCCTGCGTGACAAGTGTGCAGTGGCAATATGTTTTTAATGGATGTGTAGAGCACAGCGAGAGACTAAATTTGCCATGTGTCACACTTTGAATAGATTGACAAGTTCCCACTTTACTTTTATGCTTTTTTTTTTGTCTCTCTCTCTCTCTGCCAAACTCTACTGAACCTCCGCGTTTCATCTCCCACTCAACATTCTTTCATTTGTTCATCTATGATTTCACAGTGTGTCGATTCGAACTAATTGACATTTAAGAGGGACGCTGGTACATGCAGGGAGAGGCGGACACTCTTTGCTGCTTCTGTTGTTATTTATACTTAAGCAGCTTGCTGGCTGTTAAAACTATCACCATGACAACAGGACAGGAAGCAGGAAGTAGGCAGCATTCTATCAGAATGGAGAAGAGAGATAACTCATGGTAACTCTTAGTTCCATTACACTGTCGTCTCCTCTGCTGTCTCCCATCAGGTTGTGTGGATACAGTTAGTGTGTGGGTGTGGACATCTAGGTCTACATTAAAACCACATTCTGACAGGTTTCTCTAAACTTAAACTCCGTGAGGGTCAAGGCCGTGGTGGGTCATGAGTATTCTTAGAGACGGGAGATGAGAAATACTTCAGGAATTTAAGTTCATACCCGTTCTGCACAAGAGTTCAACCAGTGGTAATGAATAGTAGGCTATTGATGGATCCTGTGAAAGGTCACTGCAGTGCATTACCCAGTATTTTGTGTCTCCAATATTTCCTGATCCTGATTTTGAATTGATCACATATGTAATGTTTGTATTACTCATTATTATTATTATTATTATTATTAAAAGTACCCATGCAGCACGGTAGAAATACTGCATTACATATGAAAGTAACGCAAAAGTATAGAAATAAAGTATTGTCAAGAAAATCACTTAAAACGTTATTTAATTGGAGTACAAGTAATTTGTAGACATTTAAAAGTTGTAGCAGGTGCAGCCAGTTTTAAACACAAAGCAGTGGTTCCTAGCATGAGGAGTAAAGATAGATCTGACTGTTCAGATGTCAATGAGAGAAGTCATTCTGCACAAAATAGTTTTTATTGAGTTCACGTTTTTAGTGAGTAATTGTACATCTTTTGGCCTTAAACAATTAACCAACCTTAGGAATTATTACTGTTATCCATTAATTAAACAACCTTTTAAATTCTTTTGTTTCAATATTTTCCTCTGAGACGTAGTGAAGCTACACAATGAAGTAAAAGTTAGGTCACTGCGGATGTCTCAAACACTTGTAGGAAACCTAGAATCAACCATCATCAGTGAATGCATAATCTGCATTAATTCTAATAAAATCTCAGAATGGTTGAACTCCTACATGACCACCCTCATTCAGTAAAACCGCAGAATGAGAATGGATGAATGAAAAGACTAAATGGTTTCACAGAGACAACTTGAAGCAGACAGACGTGCAATCGCAGTAGGCAACTGGTGACTGCTGGTGACTCTTCTGACTGAGCGTGTTGGATCTTGTTCAGCAGAGTGGGAATGTTTGTGTCAAGCTGTTATCTGTTGCTGTACGACAAACTCGTGTTTTTTACTTGTTGGCTACAAATAGAAAAATTTAACACTTTTCAGGAAAACAAATGAATTTAATCTTTTTATGTTAAACATAGTCATTATTTGCAGCTTCCGTGACTCTAGACAGAGGAAACACTTTACCTGTAAAGTTATATCAATCTGAGAGTGTATTTCGTTTGCCTTCACTGATTTCACTGAAACAATTGTGTTGCATGTGTTGTTCCCTCCCTGACTTGCGTCAGAGCAAAAAATTCTAGATGAATCACCAAACTACCACCTCATTGCTTTGATGCTGCTACTCCCTGTTTAACCCTAGTAACATATAAAATATGTTAGAGTAAGAAAATGCTATAGTAAGAATAAAAGGACAGTTTACACGTCAGTGTATCGCTGATAAAATCATCATTGTAGTTTTGACTCTTGTGTAAATGCTACATCTGTAACTTTAAGTCATATTTCCTGTGAACCCATTTGCTTTTTGTCCAGACTGATTGTTTATTAAGTTAATGACTGCTCTCCGCCTGCCTTTTGTCATAGTGCTGCCAGATGTTTACATATTTAAGTTTTCATATTAAGGAACATATTGTGGGACGCACTGAGCTGGGGATAAGGCAGCGGGGGTCATCGACATGGCTCGTAAACACACACACATCACTTTAAACACTTCCCTGTGCAAAATAAATAAACTTACATCCTCTGGAGTAATGCGCATCACAACTCTGTCAAGATGATTTTCCAAACACTATAGAAAAAGTGATGTACAGTGCATAAAATATGGAAAGTTACAATCATACTAAACCTTCCTTTCAATGAAATAACTTTTCTGACTTTTCTTGCTGAGTGAGCTTCTCTGTCTACTTTCCTCTCTCCCTCCCCCTTCCTGACTCCTATTCTTTTCTACTAGACTCAGAGGGAGGTTTGCTAGTCTCAGATGACTGAGTTTACTGCTGGGTATTATTGTTTTGAGTGTTTTATTCCGAGAATGTGTCCTGTACTTGAAAGGTTGAAGATTTACAATGCAGACCGACTGTGCCTGTGTCCTGTGTGTCCTACTTTTATCAGGAATGAGGCAAACGCAGAAGAGGTTTCACGTATCTAACGGGTTTAGCAGGTTTTTGGTGTCTCTAGAAAATGTTACTATACAGAACTGAGAAGTTCTCAGCTGTGTGTAGTGAAATGTAACCCTGTATTTTTTCTAAATATTGTGTATATCCCTGAAATAGTATATGTATTTGTATATGTATAACTGCATTATAATCCCCATATGTGCAGGTGCATTACACTTTTTAACATTCATAGGTGTGTATGGTTCATTACATTCTTGCCTGTATGTATGTGTTATTCATCTTAGTCAGGTCTTACTCAGCGTGCTGACAGCAAGTTACATCACCAACATTATTGCTTCATCACACGCTTTAACTCCCTTGGGTGTAATTGGATCGAATTGCCCGCAACTACTACGTAATATTTAGTAATCAAACCTCAGTCAAAAATAAACTTGTAACTGAATGTTTTGGGAGAGTAGAGATTGTATACTGTAAGGTTGTAGTTCCATTAGATTCAGTGCAACTTCTTGTTCATCATAAAGTGCTAATCACCAAGTCACTTGTTGCTGTGGTCCCAGTAAATTAATTTGTGACTGTTTCTTTGTGACTTTGTGTAACAGCTGTGTCTGACCACTTAGTTGTCTTATGTGTTTTTAAAAAGATTAGGTAATACTGCACTGTATAGCAACATTTTTGGCTTTATTAAAAAAAACTACAGTTATTATTAGAGTGACACACTAAATATGTCATAGTGTAGATAGATATTTGTCTTTTGCTCTTTTTTATATTGTAATTAATACAGGAGATTTGCATATAGGGCAACAAAAAATCTTTGGCCTATACTGTAGATTCACTTGGTGAAAAAACAAATATACAATTTCATATTGTATTTTGTGTCTTTTGTTTAAGGCTGTTTACATAATACACAATACATTATATTGTATATACTGTATATCATTTTTATGGTACTGGTGCTGAACTCTGGTATCGTATACATAAATAAAAAATGACACCCATATAACATTGATTTAGAGAGCATGGTATAAGAGACAGGAATCGAAAACAATGTACCTGTTTGTCTAATAATAAAAAGTCAAAAGGGAAGGTCACGTTATTGAGCAGAAGCAGAGGACTGAACATTTACTCGGTATCTTCTATGAAGAAATGATCAAATGTTCCAGCAGGAAGTGTGGCCATAATAAGTCATAAATTCATGATCACATGTGTAATTAGGATGGGGCGGAGAATATCAGCTGATTCCGTTATGTCATTCGTTACCGTGCATGTATTGGTTATGAACAAGTGAGTACTTGTCACATAGGTAGTTTGTCATTAACTGGGTTCAAGTAGGTCAACCCTGAGGGAGCCCTCTGAAATTGCAAACTGTCATAGCAGTGACTAACACAAGTTTTATTCATTTTGGGTATTTTAGTTAGGGCTGCTGTGTCTTGAGTAATGGCCACGAGTGACTTTGAAACATGTTACAGCTGTGTCTACATGATTTCTATGTTTGGAGAAGAGCCTGCATACTGTACTTGTGGTCCTTATGGGATTCTTATAGTAGGACATCAGTATCTTGTGTGGCCAGTGAATAAACTGTATGGTCACTGGATGGTCAAAAGTCGAAGGACAGTTCTTCTCTGTGGGAGTGCTTGTGTAGATGAAACAGTTAGATATAACTTGGGAAATGGACAAGACAACCAAATGCTCTCAAGTTTATATTAGTAATTTTAACTTTAAAATTGTGATCTCTCCTAGGTGCGCCCTGCTCTGGGGGCTGACTGCTAAACATGCTGGGGAAGGCTCAGCCAACCACCAGCAGCCTTAACTTGGTGAACTCTGAAGTGTGTGATACCAGCCCGGACATACATGACGGTATCACGATGGCCGACCTCGTGGAAAGCTTGGATGCCAGAGAGCTGGACATAGGGGATGGAGAGGAGAATGACTATGATGGAAACTACGTAGGTGTGTGTGTTCACATAGTATAAACTTAACAAATTTTTTCCAAAAAACATGTCAGTTAAAAGTAAATATAGCAACAAAACAGAACTAATACTGTTTGTGCAATACAAACACATACTGTAGGTGTGATCATTTTGAACACAATAATGTGTAAGCTCTTTAACCTTACACTGTAAAGTGCCCTGAGATGACTTATGTTGTGAATTGGCGCTATATAAATAAAGCTGAATTGAATTGAATTAAATTTAATTGAATAAGTCAGAGGAATACCAGACAAAACACTCAAAACCAATTAAAACAGAACAAAGCCAGTTTCTCCAATGATGAAAAAGTAAATTCAGTAAGATTATGCAAGCATGCAGAAAGGATATTAGGTAGATTTATCATTCATAAGCAAGGGAAGGTGGGCTCACATTGTATCACCATATGGAAATTGGACAAAAAAAGAAAATAGGCTATCTCAAATATTTGAGCACAAAGTGCAAGAGTATGGGGGTGGATTTTTCCTTTACGTAATTGAGACCTCACAAACTTTAACAGAGAATAAACAGAAATATTTGACCTAACACTGGAAACCAGCAAAGAATAAACATTCTTGAACAAAGGCCGACTGATGCAGCCTACTCGCTCCTGAGCATCCTGAGCAACTCCTACATGTGGAAACAGAAGAACCACACTAACCACCTGTATCTCTCGCTCTCTCTCCTAGGGGACAGTCGTATTCCATTTTCGGCAGTGTATGCCACGGTGGGCTTTAAGGAGGCCGAAGCCGTGGTCTACCTTCCCGCTGTGTCTGTTACTGCTCGGATCCTGGAGGTGGAGAGATTCACTGCTGCTCAGGACCGCTTCAATCTGTCACACCACAGGAGTGTCAACAAGGTACTACACAAACACCTATGTAGTCACAAGCACATAGTATAATATTTATTCATAAAGCAACAAGAATAATTCTCCTTGATATACGATATAATAACCTCCTCTTCTGCCTGTGTGTTGTGTTCTGTGCATACGCCTGTAGTCTCTGCCAGCGGTGTTTAAGATTGAGCTGAAGCACGGTGAGTTCACCTGGGTGATAAAACGGAAGGAGAAGCATTTCTTGGAGCTGCACAGAGAGCTGAGGACTTACAAGACCTTCATGAGAATACCTCTGCCATCACGCAGGTTGGCCACACACACATACATTCCACCCACATGAACATGCACATGTATAAAAAGCCAACAAAAACAAGTTTAGATGTGAACACTAGAACGTCCGTATCTGGTTTGTTGAAATGCTTGTGACCACTCTTCTCCAGTTGGTGCTACTTCACGTTAAAAGCATTTTATTTTCAAAACACTAGACTCTTATTGTGAAACAACTGTGGAAAGGTGAGGCTGCTTGGACAACATTGCACCTGATGGACACTAGGGGTATATATCACAAATTCCATCAACAGCACAATCATACATTTATTCTCTAAGCCAGCAATTCAATGTTTGGCATTGCCACAAGTACGCCACAGTGCAATTTCGCTTTAATTTCATTCTGTGACCTTGCTGTGAAATGATATTATGTGCCTGTTTCACAAAATTACACTTATCACAAGTCACAGATGCAACCAACATTTCACTGAGCTCCTCTGTTCAGTCAAAAGTGATATTTTAATATTGACGCACTCAGCTTTTGCTTTAGCATTGGCTTGTTCGTAGTAGTTAGTGGTGAGCATAGCAAAAAAAGCATCAACATCGAACACTGAATGATTGCTTTTGTTATGGCTGCTGACTTATCTCTGTCTTCACCAACCACTTTTTTCTGAGGGAGCCTCATCTCCATGACTCAAGTGCATTATAACCCTCAACCCTCAATCTTGCACATGATTGGCTGTTGTGTTCTACCAAATAGTGTCCCTTAGTGAGAGTTATCAAAGTTTCTCATTTTCTGATAATTAAAATGTGATAAGATGTGGTCCAGACCTGCCTAAACTTAAACTTAAACTTGTTTTCCCCCGCTGTCACTTTTTTATGCTACAGTAAACTATGGTCTTATCACTTTGTAGTTTTATATTTGAAAGACGAAGTGATGTAAATTTCCTGGTTTAATGCTTGTCAAAAAAGTGAGTACATGAATTACGCAACATTCGCCGAAAGTTTGTATCTATCTGCTATGATTTGTAATTTACGCATATTTGTGTAATGTTTTGTGCAGTAATTAGTATTCTGACATTTTAACTTGATGACTTTTTCATCTAGTTTCCTGTTGTCTTCCTTCCCTCTGTAAGTCTCTTTCTAGTTGGTGATGTGTACACTTGAAAACAAAGGCATGTCGATGATGATTTACTTTTGCTTTACTCTGGCTTTCCCTCACTCTCTCTCTGTTATGTTCTCTTTATTGTGTTGTGGCTCATGCGGGAGATGAATGACAGATTTTCTAAAGTGCTTTTGTAGTTGTTCTTTTAATAAAATCATAAGCCTTGCTGTTTTGTGATAAATAAATGTAAAATCTTCTGCTGTGCATCCATGATTAATATTCAACAAAACAACGGTGACTCATTGTCTACTGACAGTTTATTCAAGCTTTTACATTTCCCTGCTCTCAAGAAGGTGCACAGTAAATTCAGAGTTTTGATTTCTAAGCAGCCACTGACACTGTGTGTTCAGTGCACTCTGGGCAATCGTTGAACAGAAAACAACAACAGAGCCACGAACGGTAGCCTGGACTTTTTTAATTTAATACTTTCTTTCTTTATCTGTTTCAGCCACACAGTGAGGAGGAGGACAGTGAGGAAGAGTGAGGTGAGAGAGATGCCCTCCCTGCCAAGGGGAGGAGGAGATGAGCTAGTGCGAGACGAGCAGGTCTCCAGCAGGAGGGTATGTCACAGCAGCCTTTTTTGCCTGTTTTTCTTGTTTGGAAAATTCACCCTTGTCATATCATAACTTCATAACAAGGAGCTCTCCTTGCATTTGCTTGTTTCCATGGCACTTATCTGCTTGCCAGTACATGCATCTTCTAAAAATTCTCATACTGTGTGCATGTTGGTGTTTATATGCTTGATATTGTCATTAAAATACTCACAGTGGCCAAAATATAGTGCATATTTTTCTACAGAAACAATTAGAAGACTATTTGAACACGCTGCTGAAGATGGCCATGTACCGCAAATATCACCATACTGTGAGTAGTCATACTAACTGTTGCAAGCTGAGACACAATATCATAAAGACTGCCTACCAATCCATAAGTTTATGTTTATACTCATTTTGTTGTGCATATATTTCTATAGATACACAGCGACATATACAGTGCTCTACACCGCATTCATTTACAGTATTTCTATCTAAATTTGACTGAACATATGCAAAGTCTTACTTATGTTACCTTTGCCTACCTCAAGTAAGCCTTACCCTTACTTTAACTTTATGATGGAGTGATCCTTAATACAGACCAGTGCTTGGTTTAGCCCTCACATTGTGTTTTTTGTGTTCTCACATATTAATATATTATTATTAATAATTGCAAGTGTATATTATCCATCACTTTTTTGTTTGGCTGTGTTTTTCTATTCAAAGGTCTCTGTGTGAAGCCTGTTGTTGTCTCTTCCTGTCTATTCTCAGATGGAGTTCATTGATGTCAGCCAAATGTCCTTCATTCACGACTTGGGACCCAAAGGACTGTGAGTATTTTCTCATCTTTTTCTTCTATCTATCAAAACAGTCCCTCTGTCAGGGGGATAAACACTCCACAAGACAGTGGAGCACTTGATGAAATGCACTTAATCATTCCATGTCAAAGCTCTGACATACTACTAAGTGTTCTCTGTTATACTTTCTGTCTCTTCCAGGGAAGGGATGATCTATAAGCGCTCAGGCGGACATCGTATCCCTGGCTTGAACTGCTGTGGTCACAGCCAGGCTTGCTACCGCTGGTCCAAACGGTGTGTGGTTACCTCTGTCCTTGTCTCTCTTTTTAGATGTGTCCTTGTCTTGCAGTCTTTTCTGTTTGCGTTTAATATGTTGTGCTTATAAAACCCAAGAATCAAGATTTTCATTTTTTCCAAAAAAAAAAAAAATTCTTATCTTTACTGGCAAACTTGTTAAAAATGTAGGTGTGATGGATATTATGTACAAAAGAAAAGAGATTCAGATTCACATTTCTGGCAGGAAACTGTCAGGGTGTAGGTGTTCAAACAGTTTAAAGGAAGAAAGAATTGTTAAAACACTGTTACAATTAGTTGTACTTTTAAAAATATTATATATTATTATTTATTTATTTGCTATTTTGGGATATTAAACGATTAATTTCCTAATTTTTGTTATTTGTTAACAAAATCTTTGTAGTATCCTCTTATCATAGCCAAAGTATATGAGCAGATTTTATTTAATTTTTTTTTTTAAAGACAACACAAAATATCCCACACTTTTGAAACGCTCAGCCCATCCACCTACATCCTCACGATGACTTTCTTCCTACAGCCTTTCGTTAGAATAAGAAATATAAGGAACAGTCCACAGCAATTTATCGAGATCTGCAGAACTCACAGAGACACGAAAACCATGAAGCACATCTGTGTGATGATAATGCTGATGTAAACTGTGTGTGTGTGTGTGTGTTTTGTAGCTGGCTAGTGGTGAAGGACTCATGCTTGCTGTACATGAAGCCAGACTCAGGGGCCATCTCTTTTGTCTTGCTGGTGGATAAGGAGTTCAGCATCAAGATGGACTCCAAAGACACAGAGACCAAACATGGAGTCCGAGTCGACAGCCTGTCCAGGTTATATTAGTGTGTGTGTGTGTGTGTGTGTGTGTGTGTGTGTGTGTGTGTGTGTGTGTGTGTGAAATTGAGATCACATATATTTCACACTTTATTCTGCTTTGACGTTGTTAAACGGCAATAAAAGAAAATCCTCCCTTGTCTGCCTTATTCAGTTCTTACGCAGTGATTTCATGCAGTAAGAGGTTTTCTGAAAACTCCCTACAGTCCTGTGTAGACCTGTTTTATTTAATTGTGGATTTGTGCTGGGTTTGTATTACCTAGTTGTGTAAGTGGAGAACACCATAGCAATAGTAAGACTGGGTTAAAATACAGAAGACTCTTCTTGAGTCTGTCTAAAAATATACTGAAGCTTCATTGCTTTCAGGTTTGTTTAATCTGTAGTCTCAGTGAAGTAGGTGGCTCAACTTCTCCTTGTATGATTGTTGAATTTTGACCTCTGGACCAGATTCATACCATTAATTAATGGTTTAAGAGGAGAACTGTGCTGCAAATCTCAACCAGTGTTTCAAGAAAAAAAAGATTAGTGCACTTAAAACTCCCACCTACATTGCTTAAAGCAGTCAACAATCAGGTTGGATTATTTTTGATAGCACCTTTTCCTTCCAACACTCCCAACACAGGGTTGACTTTATTCTACAGATGATTACCACCTCTGTTTTTTGCATTTCACGAAACAAAATCACAATTGCCTGCTTTAATACACTCATCAACAGCATGTTCAGCTATTAGGGCCAAGAACTGCCTCGTTTTTTGGCACTAATGTTATAAAATGAGCACATCTTTAAGTGTGAGCGGAAGCACGTGTATTTATTTCATTGTGTCTGTTTGTACCTGCGTAGGACTCTGGTGTTTAAGTGCAGCAGCTACAGACATGCCCGCTGGTGGGGTCAGAGCATTGAAAGCTTCGTGAGGAATTACGGGAAGGCTTTTCTGCGAGATCACCGCTTCGGATCATTTGCACAGGAGCAGGAAAACATTCCTGCCAAGTGGTAACTATGCTGGGTTAAAGCACAACTGGTGGAACTATTACTGACTTGATGCAAAATAAAAGAACTAGTACTGTAGATGTATCTGTGTTTTCTACAAAAAAATGAGTTTAAGGTAAATAAATAAATAAAAAATACACAGATTGTCAGCATATCTTACTTTTATCTGCCTTCCTCTGTTAATCTTTCACTGGTAACTATGGAGATGTTTTGAGGAGAATGAGCTGTCCACTCTCTTTCAGCTGCTTTGCCAGGTTTCAGGTCAGGTCGTGAGTGTGATATTGTCATTACTTTGTCTTTGCGCTCTGCTCAGAGCCTGGAGGGGAAATGCTGCAATGGTGTGAGCTAATGGAAAAATGGAGTTTTCAAAAAAATAGTTAGGTCATATTGATACAGCTTTGGGTGTAGTCTAAACCTCGTAAGGGGTTTATAAAATCCTATAAAACACCCTGTCTTCTACGGTGTCTACTATTTTCTTCATTCTAATGATCACATATTTGTGATTTTGTGGCTGTTGAGGCAAACTCTAAAAAAAACCTACTGTGCTGTATTTATCCCTTTACAGTATGTTGCTCAGAGTAACTGTAATATTCCTCTGCAGGTATGTGAATGGAAAAACCTACATGGAAGATGTGGCTGACGCTTTAGAGGAGGCTAAAGAGGAAATCTTTATCACTGACTGGTGGTGAGTTTCAGTCTGTCATGTGTACACACACACAGACACATGTGATCTGAAAGATTTTGGTTGAAGTGTTTCTTCTGCCAAGTGTGAGAACACTTCTGTTCACTGCATTAAAGCCTTAACATCTTACAGCCTTAAAACCAGTGTAGCATCAACTTTTTTTTCCAGACATGACAGGATTAACAAAAAATATAAAAGACAAAAAAATCAGGGACCTGAATCACAGAAATAAAGTACCTGGCTTCAATGAACCAACACTGCCTAACCTGGATAACCAATACTCAAAACAAAGCTAATTAGCAACTGGCTCATTTAATCCTGGGTTTTCCAGCCTCTTTTTACATAAGCATGTTCATGAGAAAGAGGCAAAGCACATGATTACAAGTAACTTCAAGCAACCAGGAGTGTTGTAGATGACACTGTCACTGTCTACTCATATTAAACTAGGGAAATTAGCCAGTAATGAATGTGAAATATACTGTAAATTGATTTCTAAAATGATAATGCATGTATTTTATTCCATGATGAATTTCTTCTGTCTTTATCACACAGTGAAGACATTATTTTGAAGAGGTTAAATATCGTTTAAAGGAAAGTGATGGTGGCCCTCTATGATTGGTTCCTGTCTGATTAGCTCTCATTGACTTCCGTTGAACAACTGTCAATTTTTGATTTGATCGTTTGCAGGAGTCTACAGTAGTAATTCAGCATAGGTTCCCACAGTCAATTTTGAAAAGATGAATGATTTTTTTTTTTGATCAATTATGTTTATTTGTTACATACATAGTTATACAGTGTACAGCACGCAGTGAAATGTATCCTGAGCCGTCCCTTTTCCAATTGAGGTTGAAGGTAAAAAGTGTAAAGATAAACAAGATTATAATAAAATAAGAAACTATGACTATAGGTGCAAGCTAAAATGCTAGAAGGACATCACAGGTGACTGGTCCATGAATACTGAACTGATACAGTATGAGCAGAGTGTGAATGTTGCAGTGAGAATAGTTATATAGTACAGTTTACTGTTACAGATTAGAAATATGTATGATACAATGTACAGATTAACAGCTAGAGTTCGGTTCTGGCTTGAAACCTTTATTGTACAGTATGTGAGTTCTCTTTGCTTTTTCCCCATGTTTTCCTCTCACTCTCTCAATAGTCAGAAAAATAAAATAAAAAAAGTCCCCAAAAGAAATCCATTAAACAACAGTATAAGCTTGTTGTCATGGCTACAGTGTATGTCATACTGTATATTTAGTACTGACTTCATGTGCATCTGTCATTACACATCTATCTATGTACTTTGCACCTATAACAGTCCGTAATCTTTCTCAAACAGTTTGAAGTTGAACTATTTCAGCACAAAAGTTCCAAAGATGACTAACTAGCAGCAGTTTTTTATCAAAGCATGTAAGTGCTTTTATAAAAGTAGTAGCATGCACCTGAATGAGCTAACAACTTGACCTTCTCATACCCAGTTAGTGTAGTGAGTGCTGTCGGAAATGTATTAAACAATAATATTTCTCTTCAAAACAAGGATGATGGATGCCATTTTTTATATTGCGGATACCCTGGGATATAATAATTCTCTGGATAGTCTCTCTATCAGTAACCGACTCTGATTTAGCCTCTTTGTATTTACTATTCACCAGCTAAAGTTACCTAACACGGAAGAAAGTCGGTATTTGTTTCTACAGACACAGTAACAACAGTGTTACTACCATTGCAATTTAAAATAGTATTAGATAGTATATAATATTAAAATAATAGTTTATGTTCCCGGAGCCCAGATCCAAATGTGTGACTGTTTGACGTGACTGAAATCCCTCTGTTCCAAGGCAGTAATCACTGGGCTTATGGTCTTAACCAATGAAGTGTCAGTCTGTGTAAAGTGAGCCAATGGAATTGTAGTGATGTAAGCTCGGGATGCCAGTGTGAGTGACTCATGAGACTATATCATTGTGTCATGTCTGTTATATTTACACAGTTTAAAATGTGTAACTAAAGGGTGATTGTAAACATTTCTTTTCATATTCTTTTAGTTTTATTTAGAGGTAACGATGGGTTCACACTAACATGAACGTATAGATTTTCTCTCAGTTTGTTTCTCCCTTCATATCTCTGTCTTTCTTTGTGTCTCTCCTACTCTTTCTCTTGGTCAGGCTGAGTCCAGAGATCTTCCTGAAGAGGCCTGTGGTCGAGGGCAACAGGTGGCGATTGGACTGTCTCCTCAAACGCAAAGCAGTAAGTCAAGTGTAGATTGCATTCACTTTCCAACAAAAACAACTTTATGACATCACAACCTGGGATGTATTGTACCAGAAAGTAATAAATGTGCTTTCTTTGAGTTTAGCCACCTATTTTATTTGAACATACTTTTCCAACAGTTGTAGGCTCACATAAATCTTTATATTGTAGGTTTGTGCTACATTGAGTCATACTAATTTAGTGGCATGGTAGTAGAATTGTGTAGGTGTGAAAAACATTCCATATAAACACAATTTTGTTATATCTTATATATACTCTAGACTTCTGCCTATATATGTGATTCTCTTTAATTTACAGAATAATTTGTAATATATATATATCTATATATAGATATATATAAAGATATATATATATATATATATATCTATATATATATATATATCCCTCATAAGCACTGGTGTTCTTGCAACAAACCAAACCAAAGAAAAATAAAAACTCATTTTTGGGTTGGGGTGTGGTTTAAGAAAAACAATTCCCGACTCGAGTGGATGGTTTTTATACCACACCCTACCCATTAATGAGGGATATTTTGTGCTTTGTTTTTTTGACATAACATACGTAACATAGCGTATATAATATTAAGTACTATTATTATTTTATGTTACAACCAAATATTTGAACAGCAATAAAAAATAGTATGTGTATCACAAAAACTGTGCATATTGCCTTCTCTTGTGTATGTCCACAGCAACAAGGAGTGCGAATCTTTGTGATGCTGTATAAGGAAGTGGAGCTCGCACTGGGCATAAACTCCGGCTACAGCAAGAGGACCCTCATGCACCTTCACCCCAGCATCAAGGTAACTGGATTTTTGGGCATTGGTATGTTGGTTGCAAAAAAAACAGTAAAACAATGAATTTCTTTACTAGCTGTAAATACCACCTTGTGCTGTGTGAATTAATGTATGCTGCATTTCATGTTTGTGGTCCAGGTGATGCGTCATCCAGATCACGTCTCCTCCTCCGTCTATCTGTGGGCACATCACGAGAAGATCGTGGTTATCGACCAATCAGTGGCATTTGTAGGTGGGATTGATCTGGCATATGGTCGCTGGGATGACAGAGAGCATCGGCTGACCGATGTCGGCAGTGTGACTCGTTCTGTGGCCCTGGAACAGGTCAGGTGCACACACACACACACACAAACAGTCACACAGCTAATTAAAATGTCCTCTTCACAGTTTGTGGTTCTAGGCAATAAATGTTGTGCTCCTGACAAATGCTTTAAATATGAGTAGCGAGAGGAGAGGAAACGGAGAAATCAAAGGTACACAGCAGGGACGTGATAAAGTGACACTGCTTGTACTGTACCCTCAGTCACAGCCTGCGTATGTGTATAAATACAGTACATAATATAAATAGCAAACACCTGCCGTACCAGCTATATAACAAGTCTTTTCATTTTATTAATGCATACACAAGCACATAATGCATTTCAAAGCTCCACAAATATACCACATTGGCTTCACAGTGAATTAATTGCAAGAGCTTAATCCCTACTTTGAATACTGAACAGCAGTTTGTTGTTTTGTTGGAACTTCAGTCAGTCATCTGATGGATTTGTCTGACCAGCCAATACTAGATTCCTATTGATTTTGTGGACTGATCTTTCTTCTACAACCGAAATCTGAATTCTAAATCCAAACTTCAATAAACACTAATCACACCTAATCTTTTCACGATGCTGTATCTTATCAACAATGCCCCTGTAGAGGGAAGATTTCTACTAGAATACTGTACATATAATATTAAAATACCACAGGAAAAACTGAGCACAATAATCCACTACAAAGGGTGAATCTTACAATACAAATGAATCACAAATCCTTCATTCACTATTCACATAGTCAGAACACAAACATACAAAATACCTTGTTATCATAATATCTTTATTCATCTTATTAACCTGTCGTTTTCATGTCTCCAGGCCGCTTCCACCAACACTCCATCCAGTAAGGGTGTGTCTTCTGTTGATGGTGTCTCCCAGAGCAATGGACGAGGGACGCCACCCAGTGAGCCAGTGGACTTGCCCAGGCTCAAGGGTATTGGCCGCAATAGGAAGGCTCGCTTCAGTCTGTACATACACCTGCACAAACACAATCTGCAGCATGCAGACAGCGTCAGCAGTGTGGACAGTGCAGGTATGTTTCTATGTTTACATCAACACAAAGCGAAGGAATACTCCCATCTCTCACCGTCAGAATGAGAGTGTTGGAGTTTAAATAGAAGCTCAGAACATTTACCATTACCAAGACCTTTCTTTCATGTGTGTGTGTGTGTGGGTATGTGTATGTGTAGGGAGTGGTTCTGTTCAAAGCCTGAAGACAGGCGTTGGAGAGTTACAGGGAAACACTCGCTTTTGGCACGGAAAAGATTACTGTAACTTTGTCTACAAGGACTGGATCCAGCTGGAGAAACCTTTTGATGGTCTGGTACACACACTGACTCATTCTCTTAAAGCTCTCAAAAGCTCCCTCTATTACATCCAAATTATTTTCAGTAACTCTGTGCTTTGTATTCATCTTAGTCTCATAGTTTTCCCTGTTTTACCCTTTAAATAGTTAACTAGAAACGTCTGTTCTTCGTTTTTTTTTTCTTCATTCCTCTGTATTGAACCCTCTGACCCTTTCCACATTGCCCCACTGTGGCTTTCTACTGTATATTTTCACTCTTACTCTTTGCTGTCATCCTTGTGTTCTCTCCCTCTCTGACATGTTTTTTCCTGTGTTTGTTGGATTTTGTCCACTCTCTACAGACTTCATTGACAGGTACACCACTCCCAGAATGCCTTGGCATGACATTGCCTCAGTGGTTCATGGCAGAGCCGCCCGGGATGTGGCCAGACACTTTATTCAGCGCTGGAACTTTACTAAGGCACTTTAAGACACACACACACACAAATGAAGAACACCATGAAACCTTTAAACTTGAAGTTGAACTTATTTAGCCAAGATTTTGTATTGTTTTCCTTATTTATTATAACTCTTACTTACATACATTTGTGATAGTAACCATAGCTACTAATAGCTAAATTGTTTTAAACTTTAAGCAGGAAAAATCAATAAAAACATTATAGAAAGGTAAAAATGAAACTGGCTGAATCATATGAAATGTTTGGCTGAAGCAGTGGGAAAAACACACTCATGATTTCCATGGTGCTGGCTTTTTTTCCCAGTTCTCCTTTTTTGTACTCTTTTCCATTTCTCCACTCTCTTTACTCACTCATTCCACACCCGTTTCTCCCACAGATAATGAAACCAAAGTATCGCTCTCTGTCTTATCCATTCCTGCTCCCCAAGTCTCACTCCACTGCTGATGAGCTGAAATACCAAGTCCCCAACTGTGTTAACACCAAAGTGCAGGTAAGAGAGCTGAACACACCCAAATCAAAACAAATGAACAGTCATTGTGGAAAATGTATATTTTCTGTCTTTTATAATTACTCAAAATGAGACAGTGAGGCGAGTGACCATAAACATAATTACAGAGACAACACCAGAACACACAGAGCAGAAATATTCACCTTCCTGCAGTATTTTCACATCCCAGCCCGCAAGGGCCACTGGAAAGATTCTTCTCTGTAAACACGATCAATAACTATTTTACTGTACAAATATTTACATTGTCTGTGCAAATATATTTAGGTATAGTTAAGTGTGTTATGAGAACCACAGGTGCCAGTACTTTTCATTTCTTCCCCTACTGAGCTCCTACGGTATTTATATTATTTACGCTGCACCTCTGGAAACTCGTTACATGTAGTCATAGTGATAAAGTAAGTGCAGCACTTTGAAGAAATACTGCTATAACAATCTTCTATCGTCTGCATACATAAGGGGTTGAGGTCGGCAGCAGATTGGTCAGCAGGCATAAAGTACCATGAAGAGTCCATCCATAATGCCTACATCCAGGTCATCGCCAAGAGCAAACACTACATCTACATAGAGGTAAACCATCAGGGAGGTCAATAGACAGACTGGGGTGTTTCATGCTACATGGTTTTGGGAAAACATTGTCCCCTATTGTGTATTTAGCAGTATATTAAAAAAACTGCTGATGCCATTTAAACTGAATCATTCAGCGGATTGCCAATAACAGTAGTAATGAGATAGTTCCACTGAGAATCCCTTGGCTACCAGTAATTCTATTAGTGTGTTTTCTTACTGATAATCTCACTGTGGAGTGAATCGCTTACTCAATAACATTGAACTGTACTTTCACAAATCCCAAAAGCCATAACAGTGTCCCTCTGGGATCATGCCCCGCCTTGCTCACCTTTCCAGAACCAGTTTTTTATCAGCTGTGCTGACAACAGGACGGTCTACAACAAGATCGGAGACGCCATCATTGAAAGGATCATCAGGGCACACAAGTACTTCCCTTTATTTAAATCATTTTTACAAGTAGAATTTGTGTTTAAGGAAAGGAAGTCTTCTTGTTGCTTCTGCTTATCACAACTTCACAGTCAGAGTCAGTGTCTTAATGAAACTGATGAGTATTTGTTCATAGGGAAGGTAAGAAGTATCGTGTGTATGTGGTCACCCCGCTGCTTCCTGGCTTTGAGGGAGACATCACCACAGGAGGAGGGAATGCCATTCAGGCTGTGATGCACTTCAACTACAGGTAAACCACATGACACCTAAAGCAGTCTGACTTATGTTTAAAATGAGGAAGAGTAACAGGAAATGAAAAAAGGAGATGTGGAAGTACTAACTTACACTTGTGTTGTAGTACATTTCTTTCAAGTTCACTCAAGTCTAGAGTGCATGTATATACACAACATTTACAAACAGTACTTTTTGAATCTGCTGCCCCCTTCAGGACCATGATTCGAGGAGAGTATTCCATCATCTCTCAGCTGAAAAAGGAGAGTAAGTACAAGAATAAACTGTTATAATATAAAATTTATAATATTCTAATATAGAGTTGGGAAAAATACTTTATTCTGTTCTCTTATTAGTATTTATTAGTACTTGTTTTTCCTTTCTCCTCATCTGTTGCCAGTGGACGACCAGTGGATGAACTACATCTCTTTCACTGGTCTGCGGACACACGCAGAGCTGGAGGGACGCCTGGTGACAGAGCTCATCTACGTCCACAGCAAAATGCTTATCGTTGACGACAACACAGTCATCATCGGTTAGTCTGTCTCTCATCTGCTCTCTCACCTTCTGTCTCCTCTGTTTTTTCCTAGCTGCTATTTGAGGCTAACTAACCACTCTGCTAAATGTGATAAATCATAAAATCTGTCTCAATTTCCTTGTTTCATCATCATTTCATCAAGGAAATGTGCAAACACTGTTTGCAAACAGTGCAAGGTGAATGCTACATAGCACTATTCTGCCACCTGCTGGCTCATGAGAAGCAGTTCACGCTCACAGTCTTCACTAATATCCATCCCCATTGAGACCAAACCCCATTGAGACAAAACAGTAGTCCATCGAACAGTTATTCCAACTGCTTGTCATCTCAAAAGTCACAGGAGTGCTTATTATGCCCTGAACAGGCCGCCAGTCTACCAGGGCTGACATATAGAGAAAGACAAACATTCACACTCACATTCACACCTTTGGAGCTCTCCAGCAACAACTCATCTCAAAGCCATAAAATAATAGTTATTTGCATTTACAAAAGCAGATCCAGTCTGCAGTTCCATCTGTAGATGTATGTGTTTGTTTCAGGTTCTGCCAACATTAACGACAGAAGCATGCTGGGTAAACGTGACAGTGAGGTGGCAGTGATTATTGAGGACTCTGAAAAGGTGGCATCTGTGATGGATGGACAGGTGTATGAAGCTGGACCCTATGCACTCCAGCTTCGTCTGGAATGCTTCAGGTGTGTGTTTGAAGAGAAGGGTGTATAACAAACTTGGGGAAATATCATTAAAAATGATTTAATTCAATTTAATTTGGTTAAACGTTTGATTTATAGTTCAAAAAGCTCAGTTTAAGTCTGATCTTATTTAAAGTTACTCCATCTTCCTCCTCTCTTTGTCTCTCCCTATTTTTCCATATCTCTATTTGAACAGGACAATCCTCGGAGGACACACTGACACCAGCATAGACCTGTCTGACCCTATCAGTGATCGTTTCTATAAGGAGGTGTGGATGACCACAGCTAGCCGCAATGCCACCATCTATGAGAAGGTATAGGAGCAAATTGTTTATACTGAATATGGCCAGTCTCTGTTGTATTTAGATTCTGTGGAAAGTTCAAAGTTCAACTAAAGTTAAAAAGAGGCTTGAGCAGTCTGAGATTATCAAATCAAGTGGCTGTCTTCCAAAGTAATAAGCCATGAAATATTAACATATGTTATATTTTGTATTATTGTCCCTGTACAACAA
>JAUYWH010000014.1:6229419-6249699 GCA_034779795.1 Ctenopoma multispine | reverse complement strand
AGTGGCTGTCTTCCAAAGTAATAAGCCATGAAATATTAACATATGTTATATTTTGTATTATTGTCCCTGTACAACAAAGAGGTAAATCAGCATTAAAAAGACTGTAACTCTATACTCAATAGATTGGATTTGTTTGGAGGTCTGTGGCCACATCACTTACCCTGGAAGCACTTTATAAAGAGTTGTCTATGGCTGATAAGAAACAAATAAGTAATGGTAGCTGAGGAAAATAAATTTCTACACAAATGTGTGAGGGTTTTCTGAACTGTCATTTCAGTCCATATAATAGCTAATAAAGTAATTTGGCTTAAACCTGAACAAAAAAGAAAAAGTGTCTGCAGTACATGTGTGTGTTTTGCTGCAGGTATTTCGCTGCCTTCCTTCATCCCTGGTGAGGAACATGTCCGAACTGGAGCAGTTCCAGTCGAAACCTGGCTTGGCCCAAACTGACTTGACCCGTGCTCAAGAGGAGCTTCGCAAAATCCGTGGCTTCCTGGTCCAGTTTCCTCTAGACTTCCTGTCTGAGCACAACCTCATGCCCTCTGTTGGAACGAAGGAGGCCATGGTCCCAACTGAGATCTGGACATAAAGTGAACCCACTTCCACCTAACTACGCAGCTGATTTGAACAATTTCTTGAGGATCTTGAGTGGAGTCTCTGCATTGTGATCGTCACTCAATGTGTACTACTGGATTTGTAAGAAATTGTCTGTAAACTGAGATGAGAGGTTTACAGTTCACCTCTGGATTGATGTGACTGCTGGACATTGACAAATCTCTCAAATCTAATTCTTCTGAAAAACACTAACCAGTAGTGACAGCTTAAAAGGGTACGCACTAAGTTTTGGGATATATGAAGAACAAAAAGACGATCACATTTGAGACTAACAATTGTAACTGCTTCATGGCTGCATTCTAACTGTGGAGATAAAAAACAGATGTGTGGATTGAAATGCATGCTGAACACTAGGAAAAGCTCAGAAGAAGCAAGGATTTCTAAGGGACTAGGGTGATGCAGTTGTAAAATTGTAGACAACAGCACTTATAAATATTCAGCTTTTGGTTAAAGATATCGGAATACGCTGAGATGATGATGATGCATGTGATTCACTGAGTTTTTGCTGTACACTATGCTCGTAAGATGCATTAGTGCAATGTGCGCTGTATATGACCTCAGTAAAGATTCGTTGAGCCTGCATATGTGCTGCTCTAGATGGGTTTTAAGCTTGTTATTACAGATGTATGTTGAAGATCTTTTCTGTACAGCAAATGCACAACACACATTTGCGCTTCACTGTGGTCGCACCTGCACACAGACAATATTACTGGTTAAACAGTGGTGCATGATTTACTAACTATGCTCAGATCTTGTTAACATTATGCATGTACCAATCACAGTTCTGAAAAAAAACAAACAAACATCAGATACATTATATTTCTTGTTCCTGTTTTGTGACAAGGTAGTTATTGAGACATGAGATATGAACTTTTCTATACAGCTGAAATGAAAGTGAATCAGCGTGAAGTATGTTGAGCTGACACGAGTACAAAAATTCAGCCCAGTTTGTCTTACAGTTTAAAAATGAAAAAGAAGTACGATTAAAACATATTTGTGCCAGCGGCCAATGAATGGGCCGATCGGCCCGCATATTCAAAGAAGCAATATCCTCTTTGCTCAACAGGTGGTGCTAGCTTCTTAAAAAAACAGTCTCTACAGCAGTTGAACAGCTTGGGCCATCCAGCTGTTTTCTCACAGTCCTTTAATGACAGTTTTTTATTACGTGCCAAAAGCATTGGCTTTCATATGAAGGTACAGTTTGAAATTATGAGGTTAACGCTTTGAAATTTCTGGCAATTCTGTTTTGTTGATGGAGATGAAAGTCTTTCTAAAGATTCTTTTGTATGTGACCCATGAGATTCTTTACTTATTTTGGATGTGTGAATGTATGGACTTGCTAATGTTTTTATCTTTGGGTTTTAATTCCTGTCAGAGCATCTTCTTTGATTACGCCCTTGAATGTGAAGTTTAAGAACCACTCCTTTGACAGATTTATGTGCTCATTTCTTGTGACAAACTAACTCGTTAAACTCTTATTGAAGTTATGTAACGATGAAGACTGACTTCAGAAGTGCTGCAGATGGGAGTCCTGTAAGTCAACAACGTAGTTGTTTCACTTGGCGGAGATCCTGGGTTTTCTGTTGAGAAGGCAGTAAACCGTGCGATTGTATAATTACTTGACGCACCCAACTTGTAAAGCATGTTATTTATTTAATAGAAGCAGGTAACACATTGTACTAGATCGAATAATGAAACATTGTTTTTTAATATTTTTTTATGGGACCAGGAATATGATATATGTTAAAAATTACAATTACAAAAACATTTAATCAAGTTTTTATTTTCAGTTTTTATTAATTTTGGCATTATTGTTTAGTTTTGCTGTATTAGTCAGTGCATCATATTTATTAATTATGAATCATACAGCAATCTTTAACTACTTTTTAAATGTATGACGTTGTATAGATGGATGTATGCTGTTATGTATGTGTATGTAATTAAGCCTGTTTTTTTATCATGACCATCAAACACCTGTCTTTTTCATCATCTCTCTTTACCCCTTGACCTCAATTTAGCTGGTCTCACTTCCAATCTGCTTATGTACAATAATGTTTTTGTACAGTTGAAAGTATTTCTAAATTCTATCTGCTCATTTAACACAGCGTTACTCAAACCTTCAGTGGCTAACAAATAAAATTATCTGTGGAAATTTTGATTTCGTTGGAAAAAAAAGAAGATAATCATCCAATGTTTAGACAACAAACCTCTTACCTAAGTTACAACTATTTAGCCAAAACAAAGATGGTAGCCAACAATAACCAGTAGTCGCTTTAGAAAGTACTTGCACTGCTGGGCCGCCCTGAGATTGTCCTGTAACCACTTCAGTGTTGTGCAGTGCTGTATGCTTCAGGTTTCAAAAGTGGAAAAAAAAAAGTGAAAGTTGAGCTGTCACCCTACTCTCATGCATTAGGGCTGGTGTTTTTTTATTTCACAGGTATACCCCAATCATGTTCTAGACTCTAAAGGAAAATGACAGCAAACAGGACGAACTCTGCCACAACAAAGTGTGAGAATATTTTTGTAGAGGCATGATTTCAGTTTTTGGTTTCAAATAAATTTACAATTATCTTAGAAATATATGTTTTCACTTTGTCAGTATGGGTTGCTTCGTGTAGAATGATGGACAAAAAAAGAAAATTTATTAAATTACATTTACATAGCAGGAAAATGTGCAAAACATGAATGAAACAGTTTTTCAATCCCCAATATTTATCCAAGTATTCAATAAAAAGAATCATATTAGCATGTATAAGAACATTATTATATTTCTGTTCATTAAAAATAATCAAGATGTTATTTCTGGCTGACAACTCCATGTAAAAAAAGATACTACAGGTTCTGAGTCTCTGGTTAAAAAAATGTAAAAAAAAAAACAATGAGTATATAAAAGCTACAAACTGTAAATCTGTAAGAGCAATCTGACTATAGATCTTTAATTTCACCACATGTTCCAGTTGGAATACAAACTGCTTACCTCAAAAAGTCCTCCTCTTAGCTGCATGGGGAGCTTATAATAAGCAATTTCTTATAAAATACACTGTCTGTGGCAATTATTATAAATAAAGTCAGTCCCGGTTATATAAAATAACCAGAAATGTTACAACACAGAGGATTTCTATTTACTTCTGTTTACTGTATTACATAACTGATATGAAAAGGAATAGTCATGTTATTAATGCTCTGCTGCAGGGATTTTGGAGGAGACATTCATTATATGTAAGCAAGTTACAACATAACGGTCATGGAGAATTCTTAGGAAACAATTTAAGACGTAGAACTGCCTAAACAAGGAAGAAGGTAAAAGAGAAATTCTGTGGAAGATTACTCACACCTGGGATTAGTGTTTAACCACATGTGAAATTGCTTTTGTCTCATGTTTTAAAGGCAACAGAAGCCAGTTGTCTTCTTCACAAAGATGTAGCTTATGTGAATTTCTATCTTAAAGACTTGAGATTTTCAGTTTATTTCATGATCACATAAAATTCTAACAGATCTTTTATAAGTCTTGTACGCTCAGTGTGTCTGGCAGTTCGAAGTGTGTGTGTGCTTTTGAAAGATATGAGGAAACGAGGAAAAGAAAGTTTACAGCTACTCGTTTGATTATGCAAAGCAACAAACAAAGTTATGCTGTGTCTAACACCAAGCAAATCACTGACACATATTTGGACACGGGTGGCAGAACTACACAAACTTGACATACAAGTATTCACCTATACAAAAAAAACAGTATAAAAGTACATGACTATTTGTCTATTTTAAATTCTGCTTAACTTGATGCTGTTATGTCCATATTACAAATTAAATGAAATTAAATTTTGTTTAATTTCTTCTGTTCCGAAACTGACTCTAGCAATAAAAAAGTAAGCTACACTTTTACAAATATTTATTGTGAACTAATTTCACATTTCTGCTGTAAACTTTCAGATCTCTGTTGCATTTCTTGTAACTGTGATTTGGTGGGGAGCAAAAACAGCACAGCTAGTAAAGCTGGAGCGGATATTAACTACTATATGTACTGATGAGTGGTTAATCTAGAATATTACATAATTTCTTAGTTGATTATACTTTTATAATATCTGAATATAGAATGTCTTTTATAGAATCTGCAATACTGTGAAGTAAAAGCTAATGAATTGTAGAGGAGTAAAAATAGCATAACAAATACTCATCAAATTGAACTTTTTGAAATTACTTCTCATCTCTGCTTTTAGAGCAGGAGTTTATTCCCTGCAGGCAAAATAAATCAGTGTGATTAGCAATAATCAAAGCATGAAATCAAATGAAAAATAAATACAGCGGCATATGTTGATTGAAACCCAGTAAATACGTGCTGCTCTGCAGCCCGAGTGTCAGGGTCGTTGGACAGAAAAAAAAAGAGTTTGGGAGTCCCTGCTGCCTCAGCAAACCCCGCCCGCCGCTGGGCGGGGTTTGCTGACGTAGTAGCAGCACGCTCCCTCCCTCTCTCCCTCTCTCCCTCCGTATATTCACAGGCTGTCACAGCAGCGGTTCCAAGACAAGCACTCGCAGCGATTCAGTGTGCACAGCGTTTCACCTTTCCGAGCACCGTCCACATCCCGCAGACATGGACCTGGATGTAATGATGTGCACGGCGCGCTCGCTTCCCTTCCCGGCATTCACGCTGTAGCTCTGCACTCCCGGCCCGAGGCACGCCCCGCTGCCGATCAAGAAGCGGACTGTTATCATTTTGTCGCTTGCCGAGACATCACTGTGTAGGAGAGACAGAGGGAGACAGAGGGGAGAGAGGGGACGGTAGAGACTGAGCAGCACAGGAGACCACACAGTCGTGACAGCAAAGGCCCTTTTCGGGATATCGGGCAACTGAGAGCAGCTATTCTGTGAGCTTCATCATGGCGAGTGACTCTCCAGCTCGGAGTCTGGACGAAATAGACCTGTCCGCTTTGAGGGTGAGAAGATGTGTTCACGTTTTTAAAATATGTCTTCATCTGGAACAAACTGTGCGTGCCTGTGTGTGTGTCCTTCTTCCTTCTTGCACCTGACAGCGCTCCCTGAATAGTAACCGGCAGGAGAGCAGGGGAGGCTGCAAGAGGCGGATGTGTGGGAGACGGGCAGCCAGGCCGCCACAATGTGTCAAATTATAGATCACATTATATATAGACATTAAATAACAAGACAGCTGCTCAGAGTATCTGAAGCTTCATCTTCATCCAAGTCAGTAAGAGGAAGGTTGGTGGTGGGATTCTGCTGACCTGCATAGGGCTGTTTATGTACCTTTTTACAGACCCACTATAATTTAGGCCAATCAGCCTCGATTCAGACAGAAGTAGAATTGAACTTATTTCTCTTGCCCAATTTCTGAAGTTGTAATTCATCCATCTAGCTTTTCTTTGGTGCTGTATCTGTGTGTGTGTGTGTTTGTGTGAACTAGAGCTAGAGAGTGCCAACATACCTGTAATCACTGTAACCTACTCTCATCAAAGCTTTAGTCCTGCACCCTGCAATAGTCAGTTCTTTTGTTCATCCGGTGTGTGATGCAAACCACAACACACACACGCACACACACAGAGTCCTACACACTTCCATGTTCTTGTGCGTATGTGTGGATACCCATGTTTTCGCTTCGCTGGGCATGGTTTGTGTAATGTGTGGGTGTCTGTCGGACGAAGAGTCAGCTGCACACAAATAAAGGGATGCTGCACATGAGGAGAGGTTTTCAGTTAAAGTCATGTTTGCTGCTCTGATAAACCGAACCAGTCGCACACAAACACAATGCAGTCGTTGTCTGCTTGTCTGTTTTTACCTGCTGTCTCCTTGTCTGCTTGATTTTGCCTCCATGTCCATTTTCATGTTCTTATGTAGCCTGTCTTCACCTGTGTCCTGATCTCTCTTTATGCTTGTTTGTGTGTTGTTGTTTCTGCTTCATTCACAACTGCTCATCCCTCATGCTGTTCTTCCTTTTTCAGTTTTGTTGCCTGTTTTTTCGAGCATTTTGTCTGTCTGACTGACTGACTGCACCTCCCCGTCTATCTACCAGCCGTTCTGTCTTTTCGCATTATTTCTCTCTGCCCACCTCCCTGTCCTGTCTGCATGAAGAGCAGTTTTCACAAGGGAGGTGAATGAAGTGTCCACAACAAATGCTGCTTTTAAGCACTTAGCACTGAGTGTGTTTTCATCAATGAAGAAAGCAAAATTGGAGATAGAGCGAGAGAGAGAAAACGTTAAAGATAGGAGGAGGTGAAGGCGAATGATACAGACAAGAGGAGAGTACCTGTGCGTTGGGAGTCAGTCCATGCGTGCCGTCGTCTGTAACACACAAAATATCACACACGTCTCACTGTGACTCAGTGACGGATACAATGACACACACATGCTCACATATATGTTTTTACAGTGTATAGTTATTTATTTGAAGATATGTGAGTTCATGCGAGTATTCTAATGCAATGTGAACGGTTTATATGTGCACAGTCAGAGCTTATTAGCAAAAAACCACTTACTTGTTGGAATCATTTTTTGGTGTGTGAATATTTCAAGAACCTCGTCAATTAAATGTAGAGAAGCAAATCAGCAGATGTTTTTTTTTCTCCTCTGTGAACACGCATCCCAGCTTCCTGGGAAATGTTTCATGTGACAATGTAAAATCTTTAGGTAAATACAGGTTACTGTAGAAGACTTGAAGAAAGGAAGATTAATCTCTTAACATGTCTGGGCCACCCCAACACACACACAGTGTACAGTCAACCACTGTGGACTGGCTAGACAGGAAGTAGGTCAGCTGGCTCTGATGATGTGGAGGGGGGTGGGTATTTATGATAGTGACAGTGGTGGGGTGATAGAGGGGATTGTGTTTTTGTATCTGTGTGTGTATCAGGGGGTGGGAGGGGGCTTGCTCTTGTACTCAGCTGTTCTTAGTGACCATCATACACACGGATACAACGAGACAGACGAAACTGAGTGGGAAGTGAAGTGGAGAGAGAAGTGTCTTTTCATGCCCGCCGCTTTTGCATTTGTCCCCCTCTCTCTCTTTCGCCTTCTTTTCATATGCCTTGTCAGGTCTTTGTGACATTTGCCGGTGTTGCGCATCAACCCCAGCAGCACCTGTATAGATGCAGCATGTTTCACTTGAGTGGGAAAGGCCAGAGAAGCAAGCACAGAGATGCCACCGCTGTTTCCCATCTTGACATGACTCACAATGACAGCCAAAAAGCGGCAGAGGTCACAACGCTGTGGTTTTTATACAGGAAGTGATTTTTAAGTAAAGTGATACCCAGACTTGCGCACATATGCATGTCAGAGGTGTTAGAAGCACGGGTTCATCCAGTCAGCTGACAAGAGCAACAGATGGCAAACCAGCAGGAGGCATAGCCACAGCATCGCACACACACACACACAAGCACATGCACACACTGGCAGTAGATGAATGCGCTCTGCAGGGACTCAGGTGTGAGATCTGTGATGAAAGACTAAGCAGCTGAGGATGAAGGGATGGTGACATGGTCAGAGTAAGAAAGAGAGAGAGAGACACACACACACAGAGGGACAGCGCAGGATCGATGGATACAGAGAAATAGGACGTGAAGATGAATGGAGCATGGGGAGACTTAGTAGCACAATGAGAGAATGAAAGAGTAGAGAGAGAGAAGAAGAAAATGACAGAGGCTGAGCTTGGGGTAAAGGTGGAGATGTGACCAGTGACTAAAGTAGTCCAAGGAAAAAGACCCATCTCCAGATCTCCTCCCTCTCTCTCTCCATCCTTGTTCCCTAGTAATGCCACATTCCTCAGCCTCTCGCCATGGACGCCATAGTAACGGGGCCACAGCAGTGCCCAAGGCTTACACAGAGCTTATTCATGAATAGTCTATATACTGTATGGCAGTCTGTCGCTGAGAAATGCCCCTCTCCCTCCCACCCTCTTTTTCACTGTGCCTGCTTGCTTCTAGCTGACCTATTTTCCCCCCCAAGTCACTGATGGAGCCATATCAAGTCTTTAATTGTCTGCTTTTTGCTACTCAAACACTAAGATTTACAGGTTAGGTCTGTATAAACAAGAATTAGGAGGTTTGGATCAGTGTTTGCCAGCTTATTCCAGAAAAACGCTAATTATTTACCAAGTAAAGAATTGATTTGTTTCCAAAAGACAAAGGTAGGTTTTCCTAGGAAAGTGAACAGGAAGAAAACTAGTTTAGGTTTCAGCAAAAAGTAGTTTGCAGGTGCGGCATATAAAATTACTTCAAAGGCTGCATTCTTTGATTTCTTGGAAATGAACAAAACAGAAAGATTATACCAAAACAGAACAGCTCTACAACTTCAGTTACAATAGATTCTAATTTGACATGTTTTAAAGACATTTAAAGATGCACTGAAACATAAGTACTCTCTAACTCACTTCCTTTCCTATCCTCTCACGGTCTGATATAAAGTATACACTCACACTTGATCTGAAGTGCTTGAAGGAATTGGGTAGCATGTAAACAAGTCCATAGTAGGAGCTGAATTCCCTTCGTTGTATCTGAATCACATGGTGCAGGGCAGGAACGGGAATGAAGATAGACTGAAACAACAGGGAGAGAATAGCAAGCAAAAACTGAGAAGAAGAAATGAACGATAGGGGGGTGAAAGGACGGATGGAGTGATGACAGAAAAAGGTGTCAGATGACAAGTTGGCAGAGATGGATGGAAGGCAAGAGGCGAGGATTCATTAGTATCACGGAACAAACTCTGTGGCGCGAATCATTTTCGGCGAGCTGTAAATCTGTGATTAAGAGTTGACTCTTGTTAATGAACTGTACGTGTCTGGGTGAGATGTGCTGGGAATTAGTCTACCACAGCATTTTCTTATAAAAGCAAGCAGTGGTGATCTGTGTTGTTAAGTGTAAGTGGTTTCATAAGAGGCAGCCACCACCCCAGCATGACTCTTATCATCCTCTTAGGGTCTCTAATTCAATCCATCTCACTTCCATGTACTTCACCTCCTGTGCAGACTAACAGCACCTACCTTGGCGTTATCTGGAGCACAGGAACTTACAGAATAGACGTGCAGAAGGCCTACATGAACAGCAACATAAGCATAGCAGGGTGGGTTCCCAAATATGTGTCTAGACTGAACTAGAAAGAACTAGCATGGATAATGTGTTAGCATGTTTACATATCTGTCAGTTTTAGTATAGATTTATTTCTAACAACCATTTTTTCACTTTTGTTTTAGGTGTCTTTTGTAATTTCTAGCTCAGCAGCTGCTATAGACGTGCTAACTTTGTTTGCTGTGTGCTTCTGGAAAGTTGATGAGGAGGTTGAGTTTTAGTGCTGAGCTGATGTAGAAACAAAACTAGTCATTTGAAGACAGATGGGTAGATGAAGAATGATCATCCAGTTAGTTGATTATGAGAATATCTGTTATTAACTCAACTGTGAGACAGAAGAGTCGAGAGTATGTTTGAAACAGACCGAAAATGTTCTTTTGTTATCAACACAAAGGACAAATTAAGTTGTTCTTTTCTTTGTAATGAGCGCGTTTTGTTTTGAGATTGTAGCTTATCCCCAGTAATTTGTGCCACTGTGTGCACACACAGATTAGATCTACCACATCTGCACAGATTCATCTCTGTTTCAGCGGAAGTCTGTTATATTATAGATACAATATTCACTTTTTCCACTGTAACTCAGAAACATGCTCACTCCTCTTCTCTGTTTGTTTCACATTTTATTTTCTTTTGATCCATGTGTCATAGACTAATGGTCTTGAACTGATAAAGGAAACCAAAACAGATAACATGCCATATAAAAGTCATGACTGATTTCCTAGTAACTGTAAAACCTTTTCTGTTGTTTTCATACCTACGTTTGATATGACATGCTGACAGATGAGATTTACACAGAACTCATGTAAAGCTACAAAGTCAAAGCCAAATAGGTGAGTCAACTCAGTGGTCTAAAGGTATGGCTCTGTTTACTCAGCATTAAAGTGTTTTATTCTGAAGAGTTAGCTGGCACTGGCATCCACTCACACATTACCTGTACAGCCAAGTGCTTCCAGTGAATCAGAAAGTTGAGTGTAAGCCAGAGACAAGGAGGCTAACAAAAGCTACACTGAACTACACTGGTGCTTAGAAGGTGCCAGATAATCTCAAGTGTTTTTCAGAATTTGGCAAGTGATTAATATTAAGTGATTAATAATTAACATTAATCGCTCAGCTTCCTCAATCAGTTGTGTTTCTTTAGTCTTTAGAGAAGGCACTCTGAGGTAAACTGAAAGTCTTTTATCACAGCATGAGAGACATGCATTGTATTTGTTTCAACTCAGGAATTTCTTATGACCCCTAATGAGGACATGTGATTTAATGACATTTTTTATGGACGTGTTTATGCATTATGGTCAGCTGCACCACAAGCCATCTTCAGATGTGACTATTTTTTTTAGCATTGATCAGATCAGATCACCTGCAATTGTAATAAAAGATGTTTGTTCTGGTTTAACTAGGATTTGCTTTAGGTTAGGTAGTGGAGAAAATAAAGGTAAGGAAGAGGAGTGAAAGAATGGATGATGTCAGTAAAAGTCCTCTCACATGTTGTAAAGAACTGCAGCCCGGCACTCTAAAACCCATTATTTCTAATGGCCTGGCCTACTCATGGACCAATATATGCTGGCTGGAAAGTGCAGAGCCCTGAAAACCAAACATTTCTTTAAAAATTTTCTAATAGAAGTTAAAGAAAACCTTGTTTCATTGTGGGTTTGGAACATTCTCAGCTGTCTTGTCTGCTGTGAAACAATTTCGTAAGCTGATGAATAAAGCAAAAATCGACACTGTCATGAGGTTTAAAGTAAACCTGTAAATTGGACATTCTAGTGAAATGACGTGTGCCTGTGTTTTATTCTTCTCTTTTTCTCTGTCTATTGGTTTATCTTCATTCTTACTTCTCTCAGCACTTTTTAAATTGTTTTTACAAGCTATGTTATATGTTACTGTTATTCAGCAACTCCATGCAGCCACATCACATCGTGATTCATCGGCCACCACTGAGGTCATGTGGCAGTCGTGTGACTATAGCAATGCAGCAGAAACCCGAAAAGAGAAAAGGGAAGGGGGCAAAGTTGCTTGAGTCATAGGGAATTCTAAACTACAAACACACAGACATTTAGACACACGTAGACACACATGCAGATGCACTGACAAAGCCTGGTGCTTGCTGAGAGCTCATTCTGCAAGTGGCTTATAAAATATGAATGATATCGTGCTATATTTTTATCATCAAGCCTGAGGACATGTATGAACTGGAGCACTAAAAACGCTCTGTTTCTCCAGCCACGGCACTCATTCTGTATTCTGTGTGCGGAAGAAAGCTCCACATGCGCGCTTATATCATATGTCTTCCAGTGTTTGTGAGTCCTATATGGATATGTATTTACATCACGTGCTTGTGTGTGCATGGGTTTTATTTATCTGAGTATTTCTGTTGTGTGAAAGCAGAGAGATGAAGAGAGTCCATCCTTTAGATGTGTCCTGGGAGTTACTGTCAGAACTTTGCACGCAGCTCTGAGAGTTAATTCACACAGCTGCCAAACACACACAAACACACTTGGAGGAAGAAAAAGAAGGTGAGGGAGAAATAAATCTACCTGCATAAGCTGAAGGCCTGAGAGCAGACAGTTGCACTACTTGCAGAATGCTGCTGTCTGCACTGTTGAAAGCGGCTTGCAGTCTCTCTCCAACCCTCTCTTTCGCACGTACACATGCGTTTAGTTAGACACACACTCTTCATTTTGTGCCCACTCACACTCGTTAGAACATTTGAACACTAGCCCTTGTGTAGGAGTGTGCTTTTGGCAGAGTGTGTGTGTGTGTGTGTGGTTATGAAAGTGCGAGAGAGCGAGACAGCGGGAGGATGTACTTGAGACAGAGTGTGAGAGAATGAGTTTGTCTGCATTTATGTGTGTGTGTGTTTGTATGAGAGGGAAAGAGTGTGTGTTTCACAACAGAGAAAGAAGAAAGAAAAAAAACGACAGGAAAAGGAAGGAGAGAGCAAGAAAAGCACAAGGCCCTGTCCTCAGAAACAGCTGACAGGTTGACAGGCCTGCTGAGACTCGCAGAAACAAACATGTACAGGCAGAGCAAAGGAGCCACAGTGAGAGAGGGATGGAGAGAGAAACTGGGGAAAGAGAAGAAGGCAAAATGGGAACAGAAGAAAGAATGTTTTTAAAGCTATTGTGTTGAAATGCTATCATCTTGAACTTAAAGTATTATATTCTACAACACACACAGGCCTGTATATTGTGCCTGCATAGTTCACGTGGCTGAAAGTTCAACCGAAAAAACTCACTCATGGTATGAAAGAGAGAGGGCAACAAAGACGAAGATAGAAAGGACAAACTGTGAACGAAAGACACAGGAGAGAGAAGTGAGGAGGTTAGAATAAAAAGTGGTGATGGAAATAGAGTGCATGTGTGGCTTTTGGAGAACAGAAACAGAAAAGCATGCCTTATTGAGAGGGGAATTGTCTGTAAAAAAAAAGGTGTTATATCTTGTGTCTCACGCACGTCTTGACACGCACACACACACACACACACACACACACACACACACTCACACACTCACACACACACACTCACACACACACACAGTGGCCAGTGACATTGTGGATCAAACCAAAAACCTTCCAGTTGGTGAATGACCACCTTACCTTCTGATCCACAGCTGTCCACACTACAAGCAGTTTGCAGCACAGTGTGAAGTGAAACCACACACTTACACACATGATTGTAATAGATCATTTACAGTGTAGGGTTACTGATAGAACACAATAATAGACACTGTGGTTATTGCACTGAGTAAATCAAGGCTCAAGAGGAGCTGCAGACATGCTTGGCAGAAGGAATAAGGCATAAAGATGAAGAGAGTTAACACTGACACAAAATGACATTTACTAAACTTTTAATGGCATGGACACAAATAGACAAAACAGAAGTTTGTAAAAGGGTCTCAGTGTTTCCAGGACCTCCATGACAGGATTATTAAAAAACAAGAACCTGTCCTGGACTCTGCTGGGTTTGACGAAGAGAAAGAGAGAATGTAAAAGTGAAAGAGCAAGAGACGCATACAGTAGATGGACTTTCGCCTGGTTGGAGAACAGAAGCTGGTTGAGCCAAGAGAGTATGAAAGAGAGAGAGAGAAAGCAGGAGAGAGTGAATACCAGCTATTGTTGGAATGCCGTAGCAACACGCGAAGCAAAGAAGGGGGAAGTGTGTGTGTGTGTGTGTGTGTGTGTGTCTGTTTGTGTGTGCGCAGAGGTCAGTGGGTTTTATCCTCTGTTCGAGCTGCTCCTTGTCAGAGATGCATTGAGTTCAATGTTGGCAAGCTGGGAACTGTGGACTTAAATATTAGCTAGTCTGGACACAAGCCTAAAACAATGCAGGACTTTTTGGTTGTTTTAATGTATCAACGGAAACAGGAGATTGTAGAGCAAGACGTCAGCGCTGTCTGCTCAGAAGAGCCACTCTGCACAATCATGCTTTAGTAACATTTGCAAGGACGCTGTTAACACGCTGATGTTAAACAGGTGTATTAGTTTTGTAGCATTTGTTTAGCAGCACTAAACACAAAGGACACTTTGGGGCCACTATAATGTCATTCATTTTTTAAAATACAGTTGTAAACATTATAATACTGATATATAATATTTACTATATGTAGATGACATATATAGATAATAAGCCACTAAAGTTCAACTTTTTTGTCTGTAGAAAATGTGGCAATAAGTAGCTGGTGTTAGTTCACTAAAATCAAAGATGTTCATCATGCACCTGTTATTTATCATTATGTATCCTAATAATCCATATGTTTCCTTTGTCTTTCCAGGATCCTTCTGGCATCTTTGAGTTGGTTGAGCTGGTGGGAAATGGCACCTATGGGCAGGTTTACAAGGTAAGATATTTTTGCAGGCTGTGATATACATAGTCCATCATCCTGATAGTGTGCTCCCATATTTTACCCACTCTTGTACTCTCCAAGTAGCCTACATGGAATAAAGAACAGAAAAGTGCACTGAAGGAAATCGAGAAGGCAGGAGATAAAAGCAGTACTTGAGATAAATGAAGCGAATGTAGAGAGACTTAAATGCAAAGAGAAGGAGAAGAATCTGGTGGCCATTTAAATGCTTTTTTAGAGAATTCTCATCACTGCTTTTATTCGTTCTCTCTATTTTCCTATTGTATTTTCATTTGTTTCTGTATGATTGCAAGGCTTATTTACATTTTCACTTTTGAAATAAGGTATCTTATGGGGAAGTGTTTCTTTGGGACACAGGAAGTTCTTGTGCTTGGTCTGTTCTTGTGACATCATTGTGGTTTGAGGTTTATTTTGCTGTCAGCTGAGCTCAGGTGTTTCCTGGTGTCATTTAAACTCTATCTCTTTGTCCATGTCACTGTCTGAACTTCCTCCTCTCACCCTGATGGCATGCCGTTCCCTAGTCGTTACTTCCTTTTCCTGACTTTGCCGTCTTATTATGTTATTCTGCAGGACGTGGCACTTTGTAAAAACAACTCTAGCTGGCAAAAACATGTGTTTGTTCAGTATGTGACAGTATGGACACGTGAAGGCTCCTGAGAGTGCAGGTTTTTTGTTTTTGCATGAGGCACTGTGTCTCATGGAGCAAGTCAAAGTCAGGTGGTGATGGAGAGGAGCTGCTCTTACAGCTGATTGGGCCAGATGAAAAGCCAGGCAGAGGTCAGACATGCCTTTGCACACTACTAGAAGAAATCGGACATCCTCACGTGTGTGTACAGTATGTGCGTGTGTAGGCGGAAGGGACGGAGGAGAGGAAAAAACGCAAAAAACAATGGAGAACAGGAGAGTTCTGAGTATTCATTTATTGCTGACTCTGCTGTCTTGGTGAAAGCCATGGCTCATTTACTGGCTGACATTCAGCCAGTCTGTCCCTGTACATTACTGAGCCACAAAGTGCCTATGGCAACAGCATCGGCATGTTGGGTCTCTAGCCCGTACAGCTAATCCACACTGGTTTACAAATGAGTTTTAAACAGTGTGTAATACTCTGTGAAATCCACAATGTTTCTTCTGTTGTTTGATGTCTCAAAAAAGGACATTTTCACAGTTTTATTGCTAGTGTCATTCAGTAACTGTGTTCTTATTTTCTGTATGTGCTAAATCTAATATACTTTTGTAATATAGAACTCTTAAAAAATGCTTTTACACATTCAAAACTTCGTAAGTAAAAACTAGAAAAAGGGGCAGTATAGCACAGTACAGCAAGTTTAAGGTTTAATCTTTATCTATAGGAACTTGCACTGCTTTACTCAATATGCAATTTAAATTCAAAATTATGTGATGACACAGTACAAATGAAAGAAAGCATGCTGCCACAAAAATGCTTTCTAATGTTTAGTTTGGAACTTGCTCCTCCAGTGCTGGGAAATAGATACAGATGTAAACTGAAAGAGATTTGACTCATACATACAGATAAGGAGCAGAGGCACTTGAGCATAAAGGCCATCTATTTTCAATTCCTCACATGGATGAGGTCCTTTATAGGCAAGCTACCTGAAGAGGCTCAACTTCTTGTGAGCAGGTGATTCTCTGAGTCACTGAGATGATAAATTGACCTTCAGCATTGTGGGTATTAGCAAACTAGAATGGCTCCCTGTGAGCTGTTTCCAGACACTTTTTATATCAGACAAATAACACCTGAGACTACCACGCTGTATATACCTGTAGCTTTGGACTGTAGTATCCCCAGTCTGGATCAATGAATCCTTGTCAGTGTGCTGTGGAGTAAACACAGGTGGAGTGAGAATTTTTCGCTCAGATGTAAAGATTAGAGTCAGGCAGGCTGTAAACACGACTTTACTCTTTGCTGTGATTCTAAAAAGAAATACCATTTGCTCAGCGGCTAGTTTGCTCTGATGTTTCTCTGATCACAACTTGCAAGTTAACAAGTTGTGTCTTGATATTTCTTACTGCAGTGTTTGCTGTGTTTGCAGGCAGATATTTAAGATATAGAATTTTCTTATTTTGTTCTTTGTTTATTGTGCAAATAAAATTATGCACTGCAAATTGACAAAGACTGAAACTTCAGTACACCTAGAAGTGAAAAACCAGCTCAAAATTACCTTTTCTCAGATCACACACTGCAGGTATTTTTCTCGCAGTGAAAATATCAATAGTCCTGCAGTACCTTTTTCACTTAATCTGCTATATGTAATAATGATGATGATGATGATGATGATGAGATATGTAGGTTCGTGTGTACCCATGCACTGTTTGTATGTGTGATTGTAACGGTCATCACTGTGTTTTATGTTATTGGTGATAGAGAAGCAGTAATGTGCCATGTGGCTGCAGTTCTGTGCGTCTGGGAGTAAGAGATAACAGGTTTATCAACCATTCCATTACCCAATCTAGTTAAATGATACAGATCTGCTCCTGACTGCTCTTCCCTCTCTCTCTCTCTCTCTCTCTCTCTTTCTTCATCCTTCTCTTTTTTTTCTGCCCACATGCTCATAAAGTCTCATCACAATTAAGACAAGTGCCTTGAAAAGTTTTTTGTTTTTGTCGCTGTTTCTCTGTCAGTAAAAATGTTTTTTTTTCCAAAAACAGTGACAGACGAGTAGCCACAACAAAAAGATAATTTTAGGCGTCTCGCTTTCTCGTCTTCTTCTCGTCTGATGGTTCGGTTTTCTTTTTCCCCTCCTCTGTCTATCCATCCACTTCACTTTCTTATCCCTCGCTTTCTCTTATCAATATATAATCAAGTTTTTCTTCTCGTTTCCCCTGTTTTTTGGGATGGAACTTCCCTGGTGAGCTGTACTTAAGGGAGCAGCCTGTGCCTACAGTATGTGTATATATAGCTTCTACCGGCTGCTCTAAAAGGGCCATAAATAAAGAACATGGGTAATGCTGAATAATTAACCACATTCTCTCTCCACTTCCCTCCCTCTCCATCTTCCACTCGCTCTCTGTTTCCTTCTTTAGCTCTCTTTCCCTCCCTCTCTCTCTAACTGTTGTCACTCTCTTTCTCATCATCTGCCTCTTCATTGCTCCCTAATCGGTATTTCCTCCCTTTATTTTACCATGTTTCTCTCCTCCACACTCATTTTGCCAGCCCTTCCTCCTTTCTCTGCTCTCTCTCTCTCTTTTTTTTTTTATTTTATCATGCTTCTGCTTCTCTGCTGCCTCGTCCTTCTCTTTTTCTCTGTGTGAATATTTGATGGTTCTTATGGGATTTACAGTTCTCTGAACTGAGGAAATGCTCCTTGCCTCACACAGTGCCACAGCAGAGGCGGGAACATGGAGGGACAGACTTATTGATTGGCTAATTGATTAATCACAGCTCCTCGTCATTCTCGCATGAGAACTCATTTTTCTTCTTGATAGATGTGAGGATAAGTTTAGAGGGCAACTAATCATATCTTGGTCACAAGTACACGAACGCAGCACAGACACACACATTCACAGCCATATGCAAACACGTCAACAGTGGCACATTCAGACTATTGTCTTATTGACTGTCTCCTCCGTTTTGGCAGCGAGGAAACATTTTCAGTGTTTGTGTGGGTTCATGAGCGTGTTTGTGCTGTTTGCACACACACACAGACACACACATACTTTCTCGCCATGACTCTGCTGTCTCCATGCAGCAGGAGAAAGGCAAGGCAAGGAGGCGACCAATCTTTTTCTCTCTGATGACAGAACACATCCACTCGGCTCCTCCTCAGGCAAAGTGCTCCACACACACTTTAAATATTCACCAGCCACTCTGAGACACACACACACAGTAGAGCAGAAGTAACATTTGGGTACCTGTGAGCTTTTATGATCACCTACTGTGACAGCGACTCTGTACAAAAGCCGCTGTGTGGTTTAAATGTTTCCATTTACTGCTCTTGTCTGTGTCTGTGTATAAAAACGTTTGTGTGAACAACCGTTTGAAAGAACATCTATGTGGTTACTTGCATTCTGCTATCTTTAAAAGTGATGAACAGATGAGGCCACACACCACAAGACAGTTAATGTTGTTAGTGTGGAAAAGGTGCATCTGACAGTTAGAATATATAATTAATCTCATTAAATCATCTTTCCTATAACTTTCTTTATCTCACATGCACTTGTGTCTCTTTATTGATCTTACCTGCATTTTTTTCTCTTCCTGATTTCTAACACATACCCCTCCCCCTCCCTCCTCTGTCCTCTTAACAACTGACTAGATCTTCAGAGTTGTTATTTTATCTTCTCTATCTGCTGGAGTTCACACTGCAAACGGCGAAGTGAGATTTTTCTCTCTGCATGGCCACCACATACACACACACACGCGCGCAGACACACACACACCCATGTGAATGGTTAAAGCCTGGCATAAGGGACTAATGGAAGATGGAGTGTCTTCATTTATTCCTCTGTGTTTGATGTTCTAAACTCCTCCAGCTAGTGCTTCACAGCAAGAAGAAGGATCACTCAAGCAAGCGTGTACAGCATGTATCCCATTGAAAGAGGTTATTGAGAGATTACAGGCTACTAAAACGGTAACTTGACAAATCAGCGGTCAGCTTGCCCTTCTTATCGTATCTGTTCATTTTCTGTAGTTGTTAAAATGGCAACATGTGCTGCAATTCATGATTTTTTTCATAATCATGTATTATTCTAAAAAAGGAATTCACTACATTCTTACATTTCTGAAGCTGGAACAAGTCTTCTTGGTGTCCTTCCTAAAAGCCATGTTTCTCTAAAAAAAAAATCAAATTTTCATGACCTTAGAAAAGCCTGCGATAATTGTTTCAACCCATAAATGAATATTTAATCCTCAAATTTGTCTGAAATGCACATTCACCAATTTAAATGATGCATGTTGCATGTTTTTCTCTGAACAGTGACAAATTTTGTGTGAAAAGTTTGTGTGATGAATTAGTTGTAGAGTGATGCTAGGCAGCCTGCTAGGCAGATTTCACCATAAGTAGATTTATTTAAGATGGAACACAACCATCATACTGTCTGTCAAATGTGGGAGGAAGCAAGAGTGCTGAGAGAGAACCCACACAGTCATGGGGAGAACAAGCAAACTCAAACACAAATGTCTGCACCTGGCCGACTTGTTGATTCAAGCCCGGGTCCTTCTTGCTGTTAGGTGTCAGTGCTAACCACTGTGCCACGCAAGCAGTCCATGAGACGTTCACTTGTACTTGACTGAGCCCAGTTTGTGTACTGTGATTCCATAAATAACTCCAGATTGAGTCATTTAGCTCTTTGAGTCTCATAATTACAAACTACAATTTATATTTTCTGCACAAGCTGAGAACAGCCTCCACTAAATAATACATAGTACGGGATAGTCATACTTGCTGTATCAGTATATATGTAAATGAATGAGGAATGCAGCTTACTCTATGGTAGCATTAGTATTAATGGGGGAGCTGTCAGAAGGTCTCCGCTGGGTGTGTCTGCAGGCTATAGGGCTCACTTATGCTTTGTGTATCTGAGTGGGTCTGTGTGTGTGTTTGACTGTTGGCATATACTGTACATGTCCCTGGTCTGGAGGCAGTGTTGCAGTTGTTTACAGTGCGACACTGCATCATTGCTGTTTTTTGGTTATTTTCTGTACACATACTTACACACACACACACACACACACACACACACACACACACACACACACACACACACACACACACACACACACACA
>JAUYWH010000014.1:6154492-6229319 GCA_034779795.1 Ctenopoma multispine | reverse complement strand
TTTTGTTTTTTTGTGTACACAGAGTTACACACACACACACACACACACACACACACACACACACACACACACACACACACACACACACTCTTCAGTCTCAGGAGTCCTTATGAATGGCTTCTGTGGATGGATGTAGTTACTGTGGGAACAGCAGATGTGCTCACTCCGTCCATGTGCAGCAAAACACACACACACACACACACACACACACACACACACACACACACACACACACACACACACACACACACATTCACACCTGGCAGTGTGTTCATTAGCCTACATCCTCTCTCTGTCTTCCCCAAGGCCACGCGCCCCACTTACCCACAATGCACTCTTACCACCCAGACCAGGGTCAATTAACCATGCTTGATGTCAATAACAATCTCTCACTCTTTCTTAGCATGTTTTTCTTTCTCATTTTCTCTGTGTTATTGTTCACTGTAAATAACTACATGTATTTAGCAAAGGCTTTTCCCTGCAGAGTGAATTTCCTCTGATCAATAGTTAAATCAATAACCTATACAAGCCCAACTATCTCTGTTATTCTTTATTCTCCTCTCTCCCACTGAATTAGATTTTCACAGTCTTTACCTCCTCTCTTCTTCATCTGAACATCTTCATCTATTCATCTTTTCTTTCCTTCCTCTGTGCCCTCACTCAGCTCTTTCTTTCTCTCCTTCTGCCTGTCCCTCTATCAGTCCTCCTCTCACCTCCAGTCTGTACAGTAAATCAGCTCGGCTGTTTGTTTGACCTCCAGAGCCGCTGGAGCGTGATGCTGATGTGCTGAACTTGCCGCTTTGCTTCTTCGCCGCAACCCTCCTCCTCCTCTATATAGAGTTCCCTCGCTCGTGCGCGCTTTCTAGCTCCCTTCCGCATGTTGTGTGTCTGCTTGTTCTGCAGATGTTGAAATGATCAAGGGATATTTAGTTTCATTCAGTCATGACTCTGTAGACATTTAGAATCTAAAGTTTGATTTCAAATGAGACAGAAGTAGCTGAGTGGGTGGTTCAACAGCTAACTAAGTGGTGTTATACTGAAGTGAATGTTATCATACAGTACATGTTTATGAGTGGTGAGTATGTGTTTCAGTTAATCTGGGTCAGCCTCAAATGTGTACAATACATAGACTTAGATTAGCAAATGTTTATCCTGTTAGAGGTGTAACTGGGGTTAGGGTTGCCCTCTCTCGCATATTAAATAACAGCTCCCTGATGCCTTCATATTCCCCACACTATTCAGGAAATCTGATATTTCTTGTGATAAGATGACTTCTTATCACTTGCCGTTGTGCGCAAGCTTTACACTAAGAAAGTAACACTATGTCCAGCATAGCCTGAATTGTCTGTCAGCTTTTGCTTTTTTCAATGGCACGAGAGAGCGTAGTCCATCTGCATCCATGCTTCAAAAGCCCCCAATTTAAAAAAAAACTAAACAAAAACAAAAGAAACAATCTTCACACCTCCATCGCGAAGGACAGATTAGTTTTTTTGCTCCTTATAATCAAGTTTGTGTATTTGCCTTTTCCTCTGCTTTAAAACCTTTTTGTGTGCTTGCATTTGTGATTATTTAGCACTGCGCCAAATCCTTTCCCTGACCCCAGATTAGTCGGTTTCTCATACCTCTGCTTGTTAATTAGCTTGTTATACAGTGAGCAGGCAGGTTAATGACTGGCTATATTTCAGACTTCTGATAGATTATTGTTTCAGTAGGCTTTAGCCGATAACGTCGGTTCATTCAAAGTCAAAACCACATTAGATGACTGTCTGTTGCAGATGTATGCTTCTCCTTCCTGCATCCACCGCACCCTCTCCCCCTACCGTCAATAAAAACCCTCTGGACTCGTCTACAGATCATTGCTCTCATCTTTCTTCCTTTCATCTTTCTTCTTTCTTTCCTCTCCTCTGCCACCCTTCTCCCACAAACTCTCTGCTTGTATATGTTCTCATCTTCGCAGCTCGTGTTATATCTCCTCTCCTTTTAAATCTCTTCCTGTCTCAATTCGTCTCTCTCCTCTCTTCCTTTCACGTGTGACTGTGAGAGCAGCCTCGGGGTGCTTCTATATTTCCTGGGCAGTGCAGTAGTAGATTGGAATGGAGGCCTTTGTCACTTTTATTTACTGCCTCACTGACTCCACAACACTGTGTGCATGCGTGTGTGTGAGCACGAGCAAATGCAGAATGATTGCAGGTGTTTGAACTGCAATGAGGTGTGTCCAGGGGAATGTGGCTCCCTCATTTCTTTAGGATCCTTCGAGCAGATCTGTGTTTTTAACATTTGTAAGCTGAATGTAGCTTTAATTCTGCATCGCAGCTCCTGCACCTGCTGCCGAGCACTCTGGGATTGTAAGTCTAAAACCAGTGGGCATTGAAACCAGGGTACAGACTGAAACACCAGTTGCCTGAAAATCCTTCATGCCCAACATATCAGAACTAGACTTTTGGTGTTTGACAGCAGTGTGCACGCGCTCTCAATGACTTGTAGAGAGTAAAAGCCTAAGGGCACATCGCATAGCCTGCTCCCATATGATGCCATTACCATGCTGATAGGCCGTGTGCCAGGATAGCTGGCTTTAATGACATTCAGTCAATTCTTGCTTGATGCCTATGTGTGTGTCTGTGTGGATTACCGTGACTGCACAGATTAGGATTATGGTGTGACCTATTTCCTTTTTACTTTGAGTTGGCAACACAATCTGGCAATCTATGCATAGTGAGTGTGTATTTGTGCATTCATATACTTTAGCATGCATGTTTGCCTTTGTCTTACCATCTAGTAATGCAGGCGACAGGGCTATGACTGTATAACATTGCTGAGAACACTGATGAAGAATCAGAGAAGAATAACTTGACTTTCTTTTGCCACTTTTAACTTTTATTGTCACTATCTGGCCAAAATCATGAAAATGACAAAAAAAATTAGATGTAAAGTTAAAGCCCAATGCTACTCTAACATAATGAACGTTTTAACTAAGGTTCAAATATCTCTAAGGTGGATTTTAATCATGGTGAAATAAATAAAAAACAGTGACTCATTGTGAAGGAGCAAATCAATCTTAATTATGATAGGCTCTTGAAAATGGTATCCAGTAATGAGATTTTTAGTTAATGGTCCAAAACGTGTAGAACCGTTAGGTATAGGTGTTTAAACATTTGGTTAATGTAAAGGACAGACTGAAAGAAATTCCAGAAGTAAACTGATGGTTTCTCCTGACCTTGCAGCTTGGCGACACGGTGAGCACACGCTGAGGACAGATGCACTGTGACATTCAGCTCTTCTGCTCATCCACTTCCTCATTTCTCATTCACTTCTTCCTCCTCTCTCCTCTCCCTCCCTCCCTCCTTCCCTTTCCCACCACACCTTTTTTGCTAAATAACAATTTTCCCATATCAGAGCAATAGTTTCTTATTCCCCATCATCTCTCTCTTTCTGTGTTTGCGTCTGTGTGTTTAAGTGTTGTGCCCACTGTACTCTGGCCAGCCAAGACTGTTGCTAGGCTACAACAGGAAGTGTCCTGCATAGTAAATGTGTCCAAGGGGGGGTCTGTGTAATTGACTTGGCAAGGGCATGGATGCACACACAACAAACAAAGTACACTCATGCTGTAGACGCTTCTCTTTCTCAGTCACACACACACACAGATGCTCTGCGTATCATGAGATCTACCAGCAGGTTTTTTTTGAGGCAGTGGTTTGCAGTTTGGTCTCGTGTAACTGAGGCTGAAAGAAAATGATAAAGAGATGCTTCCCTCTGCAGCCTGCAGCACATGTGTGTGTGTGTGTGTGTGTGTGTCCTCAACATTCAGCACCATATAGCAGCAGAAACATTGTAAAAAGAGAATCATTACACACAAACACAATCCTCCTCTAAAAACCAAGACACATACATGCTCTGTGTTCGCTTTTCCTTCAGATGTGTGTGTTTTACAGTCACTTGACAGGTACAATTAATCACAATTTATGTGTTGCTGATAATTACTGCATTAGGTGCACCTTGTTTCACTTTGACACCTCCCTCTCACTGCACATGGAAAGAGAGAGACGAGATGAGAGATAGTACCATGCTATCAGGTCCACGGTTCTGACTTTACACTTAATTTCTATACAACATGATGAGTAGTTATCAGAATTAGAGGAAGGTAATGAAACCAATAAATACATTGTATATTTTAAACCTTGCAAAAGTAATATCTACACTACCATTTAAACATTTGGGCTCACTTAGAAATGTCCTTTTTTGATTAGATTAGATTAATCAGAAATAGAGTGTAGACATAGTTAATCTTATAAACAACTGTTATGTCTAGAAATAGCTGTTTTTTTAATGGAATATCTACATAGACACACAGAAACCCCAAACGTCTGAACAGTTAGTGTATTACTTTGTTTAATTGCATCACATTGGTGGTTTACAAATGTCACCGACCTCTTAATGTACTTTAGATGACATCGGTTTATGAAGGCATACTCTTATTTTGTTGGGTTGCAGCCTTAGAAAAAGACCATAATTCATTTACAATTCCCGACGCAGACAGTAGTTTGAAACACTTGCATGCAGGGATGGTGCCGAGTAATGAATCCTCCATGATGGGGCCACCTGAAGGCTGATTGAAGATCATTTTGGTATCCGTTTGCTGTCTCCATCACGGCGCGACCATCCAAGCGGAACAAACATAGTCAATTTGGACTGTTATCACTCAAACACACCTGGCTTGGTGGCATCACAGGTCCTTGAAGGTGTGCGTGTGTGTGAGTGACAAATATTTTACTATTGCTATTCGGTCAAAACACCTATACAGGACTAAAGAAGGAATCAAATATTAAGCACTGATCACGTGTAACATGTGAATAAATTGTAGACCTTATTTAAAATGATTATGTTATAATGACATTTGGGAACTGTTGATGAAAGCATTTATGTGCAGAAGCATCCAGTATGTTGTGTTTGTTTTCCTTTCTGGAGACACTCAGGCCCACATCAGTGCATTGTGGTTTGCAGAAGGCGCTAGATGCATTAGCAGAGGCAAAGTGAAAAGGTTGCAGGGAGTCCACGATTTGTGTCATATTTTCTTGTTGAGCTCAAAGCTAAATGCTGTTTTGATGGCATCAGTGTTCAGCTCAGTCATGTTCATGTAGGACCCACTTTTCACAGGCTGCTGGCCTGAGCTGTGAAGCATGAGAGAGAATACAGAGGACAGGGAGAGGAAAAGTAAGCGAGACATTTAGGGGGAGGAAGTGAGAAATAATGAAAGGCATAAAGAGGAGATTGTGAGAACTTAAGAGGTTTAGATAATGAGAGAAAGAATGAGAGGGATAAGAGAGGGAGGAAGTGTGAAAGTCTGTGTGTGTGTGTGTGTGTGTGTGTGTGAGAGAGAGAGAGAGAAACTACAGATTTAGGTCAGAGAGGCAAAGCTGTCAACAAATGAGTGGAGGAAGGGATGAACAGGCCTCCTCATTCTGAATGGAAGCGATCAGGAACAGAGTGGGTCACCCCTGCTAGACAGAGAGAAGGATGGATGACAAAGTAGTTTCAGTAATGAATGTGAAATCTTCTTTTAATATACTGTCATTATCAGTTTAATGCAGCTTGTTTTTAATTTAAGTATTTCAACATTTTTGGAAACATTCTTATGTATTTTTTTTTTATGAGTTGAGCTGGTTATCCTAGATTTGATAGATTAGATTAGATAGTTTAGATGACAAAAGTGACACCCCTCAGAAGTGCTTGTTTTCTCTGACCAGCGGTCAGATAATCAAATGAATTCTCACATTTGAGAAGCTGGAAACATCAGTTATTGTAGCCTGATGGTTTCAAGATGGTTTCAGCACATCACTGTATCACTTTTTCATCCTGAATGGTTTCAATATTATTGTTAGAGAAGATAATACATATTAGCCTGGTAGCCGCTTTGGAAATATTATTCATATAACCAAAGCCCACCTCCAATCCATCTGTGAGTTTGCAAATACAATAAATGAACCGGGAGAGGACAAAGAAAGAGCACAAGACGAAGATGAACAGTCAGAGCTAATTCCTTTCTGTTGCTCCTTTCACACTTGATCATTTAATAAGGCTGGATGACATTACTGTGCCAGGAGGGAGGTTGTCAGGTGGCTCAGTGTAATGAATCTTTATCCAGCTCTGATGATATCCATGTCTAATATCTATTTGACACATTTTCTTCCCCTGCCTTAGTCCCTCAAAGATCTCCTCTCTTTCCCTCTCCATGTGCACATGTGGGGGTGTCTGTAAGAGTTCTTCCGTCCGTATGAGTAGTGGAAAAAAAAATTGTTTTGTATTTTCTGTGTGTGTGTGTGTGAAAGAGAGGGTTTTTGGTTTATAAGTGGATGTAATTCCTTTGTTGGTCTCCAACAAAGCCAGGCCTTGTGCTTGTGGAATTGGGGCAGTCTGATCCTAATGAGAAATCCCTGTTCAATCTTTCCAGCTCTTTTACCCTCACAGAATTTGGACTGTGTGTGTGTGTGTGTGTGTGTCTGAGAAAAAGAGAGCCTGATCAACCATCCAGTGGTGCTTAGTTTGCATTGTGCAGTGCTGGATTGTGACACAATGAATTAACATATTAAAACCCTTACTTTCTGTTCAGCAATAAATCAGCAAGTTTTAAACTTTTTAAATTCCAGACAAGCTGTTTAATGAGAAATTGAATTTATGACTTTAAATTCCCTTCATTCAGAGACCTCAGCTGAAATTAATGATGATGTGAGTGGTGATGATATTACCGGAGTTTTGTTTGTATTTGAGATCTGATTCCTCACATTAAAATAAGCTGTGCTGTTTTTGCAGTTTAGAAAATATCTGAAATCTATTCTTATATTTATTTAAGAATGATGTAATACTGATTGCAACCTTTTCAGAACTGATACGTATCAGGTTTTAAAACGTTAACTCATTACATCAGTCTTCAGTTTGAAATTTGGGACCCTCGCCTTAAATATATCCACAGTAATGAGCAATGTCATCACATTTTAGCACTAATAGAGATTTAATCGTAGTGTTCTCCACTGATAATTTTTGCCACTTTGTAAAATGTGAGTATAAAGGAACAAGTATTGAGCTGCCTAGATTATTTCACAGTTAATAACTGTATACCATTTATTGAGTAACTTCCGACTACTCACAAGCTGTTCATCAACTAAAGTGAATTTTGGCGAGTACTGCGGGTACAATTGATCCGTTAAAACGACTTAAAAATAGAATGTGAAGCACCGAGAATGACTAATGACCAGAGGCAGGATGCAGAAACTGTCCTGCTACTATAAACTCACTTCTTCAATTGAATCGCAAAACCAATGAAAACACTAACATGTTTTAGCCAGGTTTCACTGTACAGTAGTATTCCTACCCTTTTGGCTTCAATATCAGAATGGCCCTTTCATTAAAAGCCCTCAGGAGGTACTTTAGAGCCAAACCCTTAATGCCATCTGGTTTACAACGGTTTCACTAGGAAAACAGTCCTGCCCTTGTTTTGGGTGTTTGTTGTTGTGCGTTTGTGCCACTGCTGCTAAGCTACTCAGACTGTAACATACTAATCATTTGAGTCCAGACAGGTGGAAGTAATAGCAGTCATTGGTTTTAGCGTCTCTAGCACTATTAGCTTCATTAGCTAATCACAGACACAGATGTTCTGTTGCAAACAAAATCGCTCGAGCCTTCCACTAGCCCCTCAGCTGGTTCCTCGCCTCCCAGCTCCTCCAGGCGCCTGCCTAACTTTCGATATTACATAACAGAGTTGGGTTTGTGCACAGGCACTGTCAAATGCGCTTTTCCCGAACTGCACTGTCATTTGAACTGATTGGACGACTACGAGTCATATCACGGTGACATATTGGGATGTCCTTTTGACCTAGCAGTCTAATGCGTGTACTGTCGCGCTGTCAGTTTGAATCTTGTCAGGGACAACATGATTTGTCTTGCTTTCAGCTGTGAACTACTTGACACCAGCAGTCCACAGTTTATCACCACATTAATGTAAAGTTTATTCACATAGACTTCAGCCTTCAGTGATAATTCAGCCTATAAGATGTAAACGAAACAATGATAAATTATCACGTTGGACTCTCACTGATAAGTATTAAATATATCTGTTTACGTTGATTGCACAAAACATTAAATGCCTCATGGTCTTATTAGTGTGGTGGACGGAGGTCCGCAAAATTTTATTCTGACTTTGATTGACAGATGTCGGAACACACATTGTATTGCAGCTTACTGCATATGGTAGTGGCCATGTTGAACCACCGAAGGAATTAAAAGCACCCTTTAGATGTGATATTGATATTGATCAGTGGACAGAACAATACAGGGCACATTTTCTGTTTTACTGTATCTAATCTGTCAAACATCTAATGGGGACATTTAAATGCCTCAATGTTGTAGAGCTATTCATTATTTTTGGAATAATGTGCAATGTTGACTTTATGCTTACACTTAGAGAGGATGATAAATAGTGTCTTTGGACAGATTATTAATAAGGGCAAAAATAATGTCAGTATTTTATACTGCCGTTGATTAGACACACATCCATAGACATACTCATTCACTGTATGTGTGCAGTTTTATGTGTGACTAGAAAACAAAGGTGTACATTTGTGCTGCATAACTTGAGATAACTGTAAACCATTAAATGATATTGACATTTTTCCCTGCTTCTTTCTTGCCTTTTCCTCTTTGCCTGTCTCCTCTCCTCATTCCACCAGGGTCGCCATGTTAAGACAGGGCAGCTGGCAGCCATCAAGGTCATGGATGTCACCGGGGTAAGACACACACACACACACACACACACACACACACACAGACACACACACACACACACAGACAAACACACACACACACAGATACGGTACAGACTCAGACATGCTCTCTCTCTCTCTCTCACACACACACACACACACACAGACACACACACACACACACAGATACGGTACAGACTCAGACATGCTCTCTCTCTCTCTCTCTCTCTCACACACACACACACACACACACACACAGATACGGTACAGACTCAGACATGCTCTCTCTCTCTCTCTCACACACACACACACACACACACACACACACACATGCACACATGCACATACCCACACAGAGCAAATCATCTCAAGTGATTATACCACCATCAACCATGTCATCTAATTATGAGTGATGAGTCAGTACTGGTGTGTGTGTGTGTGTGCAATCACGTTCATATGTGATGTGGTAGAGAGGAAATGAGGACAGGCCTATTGCCATGGTAATATTAGCTGGAGGTATTAGGACAGCAGTGTGGTCTCAGGCGTGTCTATAAAGCAGGAGAGAATCTCAGCTATATTTAGAGATCCTCTCACCCTACGCCTCCATGTCAGCAAAACAATGAAAGCCGGCAGGAATGAAGCAACAAAGGAGCTAATGAATGAATGAATGAATGAATGAACAGTAGCATAAATGAATGAATAAGGAAATGAACATATGCAGGGGTGTGTGTGTGAAGCTGAATAAATGAGCAAGTTACCAAAAGAATATAACTAATGAAAAAAGAATGAAGTAAATGAAACTATCTATGAATGACATAGCTTGTTTCATTGTGTGTGAATAAATCTGCTTAAATACAAAAAAAAATAAATGACTATTAATTAAAGATTGAAAATTAAATGAAGGGCAAATGCATAATTGGCAACTAAATTAGCTGCTACTGTACAAAATCAGCTTACTAAAACTGAAGAATGTCTTTGTTTTCTTCTCCACTGAGCACTAAATTTAAGTAATCAAAGCATTATTTTCTGAAACTGTGGCAAAAGAAATTACTTTTTTTTTTAAACTATTTACTGCCACCATAACAGCATGTTTCAAACAAGTTTCTTCGGCTTTGTGGCAGTAACCTTTTAAAACAAAAGCAATTAAAAAGAAATGCTGTTATTGTGGATAATTTAGAGGCCAGCTGCGTGCTTTCGGAATTTAAATGGAGTCAAAATGCAAATCTGTCACCATCCTATTAAGTTGTTTGAGGGGGGCGCAAACAGAGATTGTGGTTTTAATGCCTGTTGATTTTTCTTGTTATATCTGTGTCAGGATGAGGAAGAGGAGATTAAAGCAGAAATTAACATGCTGAAGAAGTACAGTCACCATCGGAACATTGCCACCTACTACGGGGCTTTCATCAAGAAAAACCCTCCTGGCATGGACGACCAACTATGGGTACGGCATTGCTTTTGTGTGTTTGTGTATGCTTTTTGAATCTTTGTGTGTCTGAAACAGAGTGTGACAGGAAGAGAAGATGGTTGCAGTCTCTGCAGAACAGAAAGAAGTTACTTTCCATTTATCACGTTTACATTTTGTGGAAAGAGTGAGTGTGCAGTTCACTCCTGCGTGCGGCGACTGTAGGTTTGTGTGCACTGAAATATGTATATATACTTACCGTGTGCATGTGAAAGATATAACATATACAGATGAAGGTTTGGTTGGCTGGCTGCTGCAATAAATCATGTATTAATGTGATCTAAGGGAGCTTTCTCTTCTCTGATGCTGTAGAATTCATCACACAACAATGAGAGGATACACACGGACAAACATATGCATACACACACAGCCTCCAGATCTGCTCCCTGCATATTCCCTCTGAGTCAAAAGCTGCCTGTTTTCCCTGTGTGTGTGGATGCATGGCAGCAGCGCACTTTGGGTTTTGCTGACTTTATGTTTATGCATATATGAGTCTATTACACTCAAATTACACGCACATTCACAGCCTGGATGAGAGGGTTTCAGCTGTCACTTGCCAACTTCCTCTTTCCCCATAATCCAGAGATGAGGATGAGCTGGAAGCAGAGCCAAAACTGACCAGTCGAACTTTTGGCCACAAATCTCCTCGGATGTAGTGTTGGGAGGAGATGAAAGAGAAGAAGACAGGCTGAGGCAGCTAAAGATAGAGGAGAGGGGTGGACAGAAAGGACACATTGTGTTTGGGTCAAGAGATGGACTAGATTTATTCATGTGATCTCATGACCCCGCTGAGTCAGTTTATGTCAGTAGTTTCTCTGGTTTGTAAAGAGTGACAGAGAGTCTGTTCATGTGTGTCATTTTGTGCATTGGTACTGATACCAGTTGGTACCATAAAAGTTCTGACAGTTTCAACAAAAACTGTGAACTCATAACCTTGAAAATGTGGAATTAATGGCAGAGCTCCTGTTTTGGATTACATTACAGTAGACTGTACCTAATTAACTGGCCAGTGAGTGTAAGTATAACACAGAAAACACATTTAACTTTGTTTGAAAAAAACATTTTCACAAAATACTGTGATTAAATTTATAAAGTCGTTAGGCTGTTCACTAGCTTCTTGCTTAATAGGAATTCTTGTCTTGTCTGGAATAGTCTTAGAATTTTTGCCTTTTTCAGAACAGCCAATAATCAGCCTTGTGCTGTGTCTGTGTGTGTGTGTGTGTGTGTGTAGCTGGTCATGGAGTTCTGTGGAGCTGGCTCAGTGACAGACTTAATCAAGAACACCAAGGGCAACTCACTGAAAGAGGAGTGGACCGCTTACATTTGCAGAGAGATTCTCAGGGTGAGTAGCTATACTGGTAGTTCAGAACTTGAACTTCAGTTACAATCCCACACCTGTCATACACAAGGAGGAAGTCACTATATGCAAATTATGAAGACACAAAGAGAGTGACAATGTTTTTGTTCTTAATGAATGAGCTGAACTGTGGGAATTGCGTGACACTAACTGCTGTTCACAAGAAAACATTTTGTTCAATTATTTAAGTAGATGTTGCTCCAGAACAAACAGCCATGTTTATAAAAAATAATCAAATGGAAATTGATATTATCTGAACTTTTTGTAATTATTCTGATATTCCAAATCTAGTTGTGCATCTTTTTATTTTTAAGTTTTAAAGTCAAGAAATACATTTTGAATAAGAACTAAACTTAACATTAAATTACCTTCTAAAACTATATGGAACAAGACATTACAAGTATCATTATCAGAGAACCTTCACTGCCTACTATAGATAACGAAAAGCGAAAACATGTTGATGCCAAAGTAGAGCGTATGTGTTTGCGTGCATGTTCCCGTTCCACGGTGACTGTCGTTCTCTGACTTTTTTTAACGCATTACTTCCCCAAACTACTTGTCGTGACGTAAGTGTAGCGTGTTCCAACTTGACTGCTGAAGCAGGATGTCGGTAGAAAGAAAAACAGCAATAACAACATCTCATATTTTAGGATGAAGCAAAGCAACCAAGAATTAAACAGGAAAACATTCTAATGAAGCTAACTGTAGACATTGGATGATTGGTATCATACTTACTCTCCCACAGCCACCATCGACTATTCACTATCTTTTGTTGTGCGTTTTATGTGTGCTGTGGGCTATAGCCTCAAACATACTGCAGCAATATCACTGCATCTTGTCAGTTAGAGTATACGCAGTGCTGCTCTGAGCTTAGGCAACAATGACTTCCTTTCATGTTTTTTTTTTCTTTCTTCACTCCTCATTTCTTGCCTTAGTTTGTGATCTCTGCTTTCTGTCTTTCTTCTGTGATGTAGTCATCGCTTCTTTTCTTGTCTGTCTCCGTCCCTTCAGATTACCTCTCTCTCTGCCCGCTTTGTCTTTGTTTTACTGCTTTTCTTGTCCGTATTACTTTTCTATTTCTTCTTTTGCGTCTTCCTATTTCCCTCTGTTCCCCTAACATTCTTCATTGTGTTTTAATTTATATTTCAACTGCATTACAGCCAATACCATAGGCTTCACTAGAATAATGATTATTCAACAAAAATACCTGACATAGCTTTATTTTGCATGGATTAAACATAAACTTTTCGTTCACATTTATTTAAATTAATTATGCATTAAGTAAAAAGGAGCATCTTCTCTTTTTTTTCAGATCTCGCCATCATAAATGCACTCTGTCTGTATAATTAGCACGGAGAGATAAAACATTCAGATAAACAACGAGTAATGAACTTCAGGTTGTTTGATACAGTGATGGTTCAACTAAAATGTCTATCAAAGTACTATAGTCACTTCTGATCTGAATCTTTCTAATACTGTTAATTAGAAAACTAAAGTTTTTCTTAAGGTCAGCTAAACAGTAGCCATCTTGGAGCTGCGAGTCCTGCTCAAGGACGCCTCCTTTTGGAAAAGTAGTTCTTTTTCTTAAAGTGACAACAATCGTGACTCGGCTCGTTGCTTACTTCTTTTTATGGTCTGTCACTGTCTGCAGGGTCTGACTCATCTCCATCAGCACAAGGTCATCCACAGAGACATCAAGGGGCAGAACGTCCTGCTGACTGAGAACGCAGAGGTCAAACTAGGTCTGTCGTATAACCTTATTTGACAAAACGGCTTTTAAGATTGGGTAGGCAGCACGAGGTATAAAGTTTCAGATGGCTAAGAGGTGTATGTGTGCGTTTGCACTTGTGTATGTGAGGCTTTTCTCTTTTTCTTTTATGCTGAAAACCAGCCTACTCATCTCTCTGTAGCTTTCCTAATGTTTATGGTGCAGACTGCTGAAGAAAAAGGACTTTTACACTCTCCCCCTGAAACCAGTGGGGAGGGGATTATTAAGTGTCTAAGTGTGTGTTTGTAAAGCGGGCAGGCTATTGCAGGATGGGTAATTCGTTCCTGTTTAGAGTCCATTATAGAATTCACTAAAGCCCACCGGTATGCTTAGTGCATCAGCACACTCATACCAACAAGCACACACAGACAAAAACATGCATTAAACTAAACTGCAGACTATAACCCAAAACTTTGGTGGCTCTGCAGTGGACTTTGGCGTTTCAGCCCAGTTGGACAGAACCGTAGGAAGGAGGAACACATTCATTGGGACTCCATATTGGATGGCACCAGAGGTCATTGCCTGTGATGAGAATCCTGAAGCTACATACGACTGCAAGGTGCTTCAACAACTTCCATTCCTCTGAGCACGTCTCTTTACTTATGTTTGATAATCTGGAGTATTTATACACTGTGTCTCTGTCATTGCAGAGTGATTTATGGTCACTGGGAATTACAGCAATAGAGATGGCAGAAGGAGCACCACGTATGTACCCAGCCAATGAGCCACACCTCTGCTACATGTTGTTTCTTAGTGCCGCTGCAGTAGATCATTGTAATCAGGAGTCAGATCATTTTTTAAATCCAGTCCAATACAACTCATCTTAAGCCATAATTTTAATGACGGCCAAGGAGCGGATATAAAACTGGTCTTAAATGTCTGGGCTGACACCCAAAACTGTTAGAACAGAACATTTTTGTTTACTGTATCTTATATTCATTGTCCTATTCCTAGAGGCAATTGCACACAGCCAAGGTTGACTTGTTTTTTTCCCTGCAGTTAATTTTCACTTAGTAAGAAAGCAACTTCCTGGTTAGTCTGCCCAAGCTAGAGTGAATAACTTATCATAGTTGTTGTTAATCAAGATGATCCATTTCTTGTTCTAGTTCTAGATATTAAAGTTATTTCAGTGTGAACTTCAGAAGGTAAACATACAGTATATGGATATAGACACTAGTACAGTCACATTAAAAAGCGTGTGTGTGCATGTGTGTCTAACTATTATATTTTTACTGTTATTGACAGTACATGTTGATAAAGTGACTAACTCCAGATTATTTTTTTTATACCATGATAATTTTAAGTACATTCACCTCAACACAGCTTCTTTGACTCTCTAGCGTTGTGTGACATGCACCCAATGAGAGCTCTTTTCCTCATCCCACGAAACCCTGCCCCCAGACTTAAGTCAAAGAAATGGTGAGTATATATTCTGATGAAGAAGGATAATCAGTTCAGGCATACATTGGATTACAGTGGGTTTTTCATTCTCTGTCTGTGGTGGGTGTGTCTTTGTGTGTGTGGTTTTTAGGTCGAAGAAGTTCCAGTCTTTCATAGAGAGCTGTCTGGTGAAGAGCCACAGCCAGAGACCCAGCACAGAGCAGCTTCTCAAACACCCCTTCATCAGAGACCTGCCCAATGAGAGGCAGGTCCGCATCCAGCTGAAGGACCACATTGACCGGACCAAGAAGAAGAGAGGAGAGAGGGGTGAGGGGGACAACACCTGTTCTAGACTTGTGCATGTATAGATTCAAACACCGATGTTCAAATACATTTACACGACAAACTGTATCACAGTTGAGGTTCTTGGTCAAAGTTTCTAGCTTGGAAACGCCTAAATGTTTTCTTGCAGTAACTTCATATTTACAGTACAGATATGGAAGTAGACCAGATGTTCTCTTGGTAAGGAAACATAAAATGTGTTTCCCAAGATGTCGAACCATTACTTTGTGGTGCAGCAGATCCACTTATTGTATTCAGTTCTTGTCACATGCACACACAAAATCACACACTCATTGCACGAAACAAAAAGGCAGGTATGCAAGGGTGAGCCAGACACACCCAAATTCTCACACAAACATGCCATCGTGTTCGTGTTTTTTGCAAGGTGAGAAATACAAGTCACACACTTTGCTTCTGCTCCACCACACAATGCGCGCACTGAGTGTCTGAGTGATAGACTGACTGACACACGCATGCAGGACAGCGGCATTAAGGTGCTGTAACCGCTTCAAGAAACAACATACTGCATGGCGCACGTTGCGATGATGTATAGAAAGGTCTTGTCATTGTAGACACTGTGACTTTCTCCAGCTGTCACGTTGTCACATTCGGAGAACTGGTCCATGTGGATATGGCTCAGGAAGAGCTGGGATGCTTCGACAAGCATTATGCTTTAAGTCCTGTTTGACTGAAAGAGCTTTGAGCTAATGTTCTCCACGTCGCTACACACAGTAAAATTACAATTTATACTCTTATTCAAAGCGGCTAAAAGAAAGTGCCTTCAAGGAATGAGGTTCTTGGAATGTCAAAATCGTGAGCAGTTTAGTAATGAACAAAGGTAGTTCAACTGAAAAATGCAAATTATGAAGTGGAGTGACTTTGCTCACTGCTGGTTATTACTTCACTCACTCTTCCTTTATTCTTTTTATTCTTTACCTCTCTTTAATATCTTTATCTTTCTCCCCATCAGATGAGACAGAGTATGAGTACAGTGGCAGTGAAGAGGAGGATGAAGAAAGAGACGTGGGTGAACCAAGGTCAGTATCTTCACAAATGTAAATGATAAACAAAAACGCACACTATACAACTTCTTCCCAAAATACATTTGAGATCTTTTCACCAGCTCAAAATCGTTCTGTTCTCACTTTGATCCTGTTCCCAGCTCCATCATCAACATCCCTGGGGAGTCGACCCTGAGGAGGGACTTCCTGCGTCTTCAGCTTGCCAATAAGGAGCGTTCAGAGGCGCAGCGGCGGCAGCAGCTGGAGCAACAGCAGAATGAGGAGCACAAGCGTTTACTGTTGGCCGAGAGACAGAAACGCATAGAGGAACAGAAGGAACAGAGGAGGCGACTGGAGGAGGTGAGCAGGATATAAATGTAGGGGGAAGTGCTGTATATAACTGCAAAAGCAGTACAAAATGCATTTATCTACAGCAGTTTATGCCAAATGCAGACACAAGTATGTACATTGTTTTTTTAACACATATCCCAAATGTATATATGATCAGATCTTTCAGATAACTTAGGGTTAATCAATAATTACAGAGACCTGTCAGGGGTCATTTTCAAATAACTAAATTTAACAGCTCTAATTCAAACCACTAAAGGCCACTGGGAGCTCTCTGTTTAGCTCTCCATGTTCTCATCTTTGAGACCCTTTAAGACATATTTGTGAGAACACTCTGTGCCAGTTCTGGCTGTTCAAACCCTACATTCACCGTTTGGTAGAGGCCGTAAAGAAAGGAAGTGATACAGGGGCAGACACATGCACATACACACAGCCTTTCCCAAGTGTCCCTCTCTTAGTTCCACAGAGCAGGCTTACAGAAGGAAATCCTCAGCCCATAATCACTTTCACTTTCTCTGGATTCCCACCAGGGTTTGCCTCCCAACGCACTGCTAAGCACCATGACTTGACTAGACTAACATGACCCTTCTGCTCAAGGCCAAGTGTGTGTCTTTGAGCGTGAGCAGATGCATGTAGGAATGTATAGGTTTTTATTTTTAGTCATATCCTATTATGGAAGATGTGAAGATGAGTAAAAGAATTATCATAACGTACAAGGAAACTTAATCAACTCACTATCCAAGGTATCGCATTTTGTAGGAGAATCTACTGATACTACTACTGATTTGCAACAGTCATTGAATCTTCTTGTGTGTCCGTTCCTCTGACAGCAGCAGCAACGAGAGCGCGAGCTGAGGAAACAGCATGAGAGAGAGCTTAGGAGGCGCTACGACGAAATGGAGCAGCTCCGCAGAGAGGAGGAGAGGAGGAATGCAGAGAGGGAGCAGGTTTGTACACTTGCTTTTAAATTACATTCAAACGCACATGTAAACAAGCAGCATGATGCTACACCATGGTGCACCATGATGATGAAGTCCAAAATGCCTCATTCGCCCTAAAACTCCCTGCTGCTTTCTGCATCTACTGTCTTCCTAAGTCACTGTGATTTAATTTGTCTCCTTAAATTATCTCAGCGATGTATATTTACTTATATATATTCAAATTTACCAGACATAACTCTGACATTTAAATTAGATGATACAGTTGTGCCACACTTTGTTTTCTTTGCTCAAGGTTCTGTCATCACATCGCTTCTTCTCACCTCCTGGATTTTGAATGTAAAGGGCACTACCACCTATCTTTTGTCTAATCCAAAACCTTTTAGACCAGTGTCAGTGTAACCGTTAATCTAATGCTATTACAAACGTAAAAAGGTTTCTGGAGATGATTGATTTGGGGAAAAATGTATGTTCTTTTAATCTTTATGCAAATGTTCACGATATTCAGCATATTTATGTGCAGTTCGCATCATGGCCTTAGAAGCCACCAAGTATTTTTTGCATCCTCTTATATAGATGAAAGCTAAATCAAACATGCATAAAAAAGTTTTGAAGTATTTTAAAATAGCTTTGAAGCTCAATGCTTTTAATATTTTTAATACAAACACAAGAGTAAAGTAAACCTTTCTTAGCTGTCTACATTTTTCTTAGGTTCTTCTAGCCTTAAATGTCTGAGTTTCTTTCGCTCAATGTTTATCAAGCTGGGCCCTGTTACATTTCTGGGGTTATTTTTGTGCTTCTGCTTCCGCTCCTGTATGTAGTTTATTGATTATTCTGCTGAACATCTCTGTTTTCTTCTAACAGTTTTTTTATTTTATATCTGTCCTGCTCCCTTTTTTACCTCTCTGTTGCTCTCCTTCCATGCTTTTCAAGTGATTTGGAAATATATCCTCAGAGCTCTTTTTCTTCACTGTGTCATCATGATTTTTCCTTTGTAACACATTGCAATTATTGAACAATATGATTCTTCTTCACTTTTATCTGGCTTCTGACTATCATCTCTCCTCATTCACAGCCACCTCAGGGGATTATCTTTTCTGTTTCTTCTCTTCCTGTCTCTGTCTTTCTCTCTTTGGATGTTCAGATTTCCTGATTTTCTCTCAATCTATTTCTATCTCCTTGTGCCGACATGCTGCTCAGGAGTATATCCGTAGACAGCTGGAAGAGGAACAGAGGCAGTTAGAGATTCTCCAGCAGCAGCTACTGCAGGAACAGGCATTACTGCTGGTAACCATAGCCCTCCCACGTAATACTACTGCTCCCCATCTGTGCTGTGTGGCCCCCCTATACCTACTGCATGCACCCAAGTGACTGCTGTACAGAGGAACTGACTGTGAGGGGATCCACAGTCTGAGTCACTCAGCCTGTTAGCTACAGAAAAACACTGAGGCTGAAACAACATATTTCTCGTCTTTAAGGCTTATTTTGAATTTATTCAGATAGATTATTGCATGTACGAATGTACAGACTGTTAAAGTTGGCTGGATCTCAAAGGATTTCCCAGAGGATGCAGAAAAACGGTTTTGTCATCCCCAGTCATGTTGGCCTACACAAAGTGAACACATGACAAAAATAGGACATTGTTGTTTTTCACAGGTTTTTAACTAGTGCCCTCGTTTTTGTGCTTTTTTGGTGCAAGAAAGACTAAAGGTGTTTTGTAGTATTTGTCCAGACCCTTTGTTTTATACAGAAAAATATACAGCCTTTTGAGATCCAACTCATATAAAAACACAAGAATGACTCCAAACACCTCATCCACAGTAGTGGTTTTGTTTTTGCCTTCCTTTCATATTGTTATCCTGCCCTCCCCCACTTAAGCCTTAAATGTATGTCTAATAATATCCTTATCTCTGTTATCCATCATCAGTCTTGCATATGTGATTATAATTTCGTAACGTGTGTTTGTATTCCATTTGTTGTGATTCCAGTTGTCGTTTTTTTTTTTGTGTGTTTGTAAATTTGCATGATCTGTGAAAGACGTAATTTTTTTGCGTATTTGCAAAGACACATAAAACAGAACAATTGAGAGACAACTTTCAGTCCAGTTTTTTTGTGTTACCAGGGATCATATGACAGTTCTCTTTTGGGTAACAATTATTTGCAACTGCTAATTTTAAATGGGTTGAACACTATGTAATAATAACTTTCCTATTTTGGTGTCTCAATGTGTGTCTCACTTCCTTCTCTCTGCCACATTCACCACTTGATCTTTCTTACTGTTTTTCCTCCTACACAAACTGTCATTCTCCTCTCTTTTTCAAACTTTTCTTTCATCTCTCTCTCCCCTTTTATACCCACTCCCTCATTCTCCCTCCAGGAGTACAAGCGTAAGCAGATAGAGGAGCAGCGGCAGGCAGAACGGCTACAGAGGCAGCTCCAGCAGGAGAGAGCCTACCTGGTGTCTCTACAGCAGCAGCAGCAACAGCAGCAGCAGCAGGAGGGAAGACAACCAGAGAAGAAAATGCTTTACCACTACAAAGATGTCATCAATCCTAATGACAAACCTGCCTGGGCTAAAGACGTAAGTGCCAACATGCATGAGAAATGTGCATATTACATAAGTTTTTTTCTTGTGTTAGGAAAAGCCAAAGTTTTGGACTCCTCTTGGACATTACACATATGAAGTGCCTTTTTTATTGGTAATACAGTCTCTTTTTCAACAGGTCGAGAAGCAGTGAGTCTGTAAAAGAATGGGGGTTCATTTTAAAAGATGGTTTTCTGCAGATACTTCTGTACTATGTTGTCTTCCCTGCGTGTCTTTGTTTTGTTGCTTATCCTGCTCTGACTCTGACTCCTAGGTCCAGAAGCAACAGCATGCTCATGGTAACCCACCACGCTCCCACCTACGACATCACAAGTCATTCAGCCATTCACCTTCATCTGCTGGCTTTCACCGCCAAACCAGAGATCAGGCCCCTAAGCGAACCCCATCCAATGGTGCAAAGCTCCTTTCTGCCCACCTCCCCAATATCCGTATCTCCCTAGAACCTGAAGAACCCCTAGACTTGGGGCTGAAGCAGGAGATTAGTCAACAGGTCAGAGAGTTTAGGGCTCAGAAACTCAATCAGAGGGGTCGCAGCCCGGGGGCCGCTCGGGAACACAACCAGCCTCCTGGTCAAGGACACAGTAAGGGATCTAATAAGTGCAACAAAAAACATTCTAGTCAGGGTCCAGTCTGCAACAAAGAGAAGCCTCGAGGAAGGCCTCTCTCTGCCATCCAGGACCTACTGTCTCCCAACTCGCAGCTTTCTCAGTCCACAGGACAGATTCTGAACCCTCAATCTGGATCTATCCCTGTTCACATTCCTGCAGTCAAACTGGTTAGTGCTCGTTCTCGCGGCAGGTCACACTCACCCTGCTGTAGAATAGATGTAGATATAGAACCTGAATATAACAGTGGGTGGTCAAAAGGGATGAGACCAGCTCTCAGCAGTGAGTGCCTTATGGTGCCCTCAGATTGGGAATTTGACCGAAATGATCCCCTCTCTCAATCCTTCCCTGAGTCCACTCTTCAGTCTGGCCTATCTAAGTCCTGCTCACCTTCCAACAGTAGCAATTTTCTTCAACTCCCTGATGAGTCCATGTTTTCCCCTCCTTTTAACAGGAATATAAGTGGGAGATACATGCTGAATGCAATTAAAGGTAGCTCCTCTATGTCTGACCTTAGTGCTTCTGCCCCAGCAGACGTACTCAGACAGAACCTGGCTGATTGCAACCTTATGAGTAGTCACACCTCTGAGCGCTTGACATCCAGCTTTCGAAAAAGTCCAACTCCTTGGTCGGGCATTTCACCTTCCACCTCTCCACAAACCTCACCCTCATACTCCACATCCTCAAGCCCGAGATCCAGCTCCACCTTTTCCCCTCCATTCTCCCCTGACAACTTTGGGTCCACTATGAGATACGAATGTTCTCCACCGTCCCAGACCTACCTCCTCTTGCCTGACCAGTCCTCCTCTGCTGTCTTCCTATCACCGGCCTCCTCCCCTCTCTGCATATCACCAGCCTCCTCTCCTGCCTTCACATCACCTGCTGTGACTCCTCACTGCTCCCCACATGGCTCTCCCTTTGGATCTCAGACCCAGATCTGCAGCAGATCTGTTGGGGCAGAGTGCTAGACAATTTCTCAAAAATATGTATATATGTATAAATGTTATCACACACACCTTTGTACTTCTAAGCTTGTGATTAGATACATACAACTACATCCTGATTCCCAAAACTAAATATTAAGTATTGATTAATATCACATAAAGGTTTGGGGACATTTTGTGGATTTAAATTCAATGTCCCTTTGATGATTGAAAAGTTCAAAGTTTCTTTATTGGTCTGCCGCTTTTCTTGAAGAAAAAAAAAGGACAGTGCTGCATTACAATAAAATACACACACCTTTATACATACATCAATGTAAAAAACATATATTTAAATATATACACTACCAGTCAAAAGTTTGGACACACATAAGAATGACCATGTGTTTCATGAAAAGATACATGTCTTCAGTTGTGTTACTGTCATTGCACATGGTTTTCTAATGATCAGTTCTACTTTTAAATGAAAAATGTGCATTATCAAACATAACATGCTGTTGGAAGACAGGATTTAGGCCTCTGTATGTTTATGTAAATATTCCTTTTAAAAAACACTTGTTTTCACAAACTCATGTTTGTGAAACTCAATGCTCGTGTGTGTGTCCAAACTTTTGACTGGTAGTGTATATTAAAAACTAAAAAACTATAATAAAATCTATATGCGTAAGTGTGCACATTCAGCACAATCATCAACATTTAACTTTGTCCCCTGAAGAATTGAACTATGCTATAATTACCAGTCAGATATGTTTTATTTATCTCTGGTATATTCCAGCTTTGAAGATCTAAAAGTTTATTGCTCCCCAGAAAAGAAAGAAGTACAAAAACATACCTATGTACAGCATTTACAGTATATGTGCACACACACAAACACACGCCTTACAGTAAGGGTCTGTACATTTATCTACATGTTTTTTTTTTATAAATTCTGTGTGTTTTATTGTAATTTACAAATTTGCATATTTGCTTGCTCGTTTTTTTATAGTGGAAATTGTTTCTTTTTATACTACTGGGCTTGAGATCCAGAGGAGAGCTGCCAGTATTCAGGGACTGTCTAATATCACAGTTAGGTAGATTAGTTAAACACAACCTTGCCCCACTCCGCCAGCCCCCTTGTGACCCATATCGCTTAGTGCCCCACATTGCACCATTGCAAGCCCACTCCTGGCCATACTGGTGTTTGTCATCGGGGAAAGCCACCCATCAGAACTTCCTTTCTAGGTCAGTCAACCAGTCAATCCGAGCCTGGCTTGGTGATGGGTGCTGGCCAAGTGGTGGAGGGATCCTTCTAATAAAGTGGATCCTCAGTGGATGCCCTCTGTCTTCTTTCTCTTTCTGTTCTTTTTTTGCATAGATGCATCTGTGTGTTTTTCTTCTGTTAATAGAGCTTCTCTGTCTCTTGTAGGTCATTTGATGTTTATACTAACCTTGATTGAATACTGCCTCTACGGATCAAACTTGATTTTGATCAAAATGCTAGTTCTCCTGCATCACTAAACATTTCTTTTCCATTGGTTCTTTGTACTGCTGTTTGTCTGCAACTCATCAGTAGTTACCTTTCATCTCAAGGGAATTTTGGAATTTTTCTTCCATAGTTGCCTCATTATAATTGACTTCCTAGCAGGCAACTGACACAGTCTTCTATAGTTGTTGTGACCCAGGCCATGATCTTAAATAATCCTACTAGATTATGTGCTCATGTGGAATTACTGATAGCCTTCTGGGATAGTCTTATTACACACCCGTGTTTACCTGGGGACTATTGACACTATCCTGCTGAACCAAGACTCAACACTCGACCAACTGTTGAGTACATTGTTTAGAATGGAAAAGTGTCATATGGGCAGGTAGAAGTGTTCCTTGGAACCATATCTCACTGCACAACAGATAATCTTATAATCCGATTACACTGGAAAGAGGAGTGTCTTCAGATATTCAATGTGTGAAGCAGTGAAGCACATGAGCACATGAGCAAGTCAGGAGAAGACTGAGTGTATGTACATGCACACAAAAGGTCAAACATACTACCTTCACACGTACTCAGATTTTGGTTTATATATGGTGTCTGCTAATGGAAATTAGAGGTAATTTTTGATCTTTCCCTACAAAGACCAGACACTCTTATTCTTCCACTGTATGTAGGACATGGTCTACGCACAAACATGCAAAACAAAGATGGCACATGGTAGTGGAAAGAAAACAGTCAAATCATTGTTTGCCACACAGACATGCCAAACTTGCCAATCTAGTGTTTCTCTGGAAGTCTGGCTTCTACTGTGGAATTCTTTAGATGGGTTACAACAAGACTCTCTGTACCTCTTAGAGCAATAGTTTTCATGTGAGTCATAAACATGCTGGGTGATGTTAAGATTGTCTGGTGGCTTGTAGGGGTGCATGAGAGATCAAGCATGGTGATTGGTTGTGATCTGTGGTGAGCTGTGAGTGACACTGGTATATGACCTGTCCCAGGTGGAGGAGCGATCTAAGCTGAACAGACAGAGCTCCCCAGCACTGCAGCACAAAGTGTCCAACCGCATCTCTGACCCTTCCCTCCCTCCCCGCTCCGAGTCCTTCAGCAGCGGAGGCATGCAGCCCGCCCGCACCCCACCCATCCACCGCTCCATCGAACCACAGGTGTGTGTGCGTCTGGGTGTGTTTGTGTGTGTGTGCAATAATGAGGAATAATCACAAATCAAATCACAATCACAAACCTCTTTTCACTGTGCCCTTACTTCAAAGGTTAATTCCTATGTATCAGTCGATCGCTCTCTCTCTCATTTTTGTCTTGCTTCTTTTCTTATTTCCTTTTTCGATGCATTTTTCTTCATCTTGATCTATTTTCTTTCTCTCCAAACAAATCGTTTATCTTTTCACTGATCTCGTAATACATCCCCTCTTTCTGTGTTTTGTTTAAGACTTCTTTTCTCTCCCTGTCTCCATATTTTTCTTCTATATCAACTTCCCTCTATTTGCCTCATCTTCTTCCTCAAACTCATTCCTTTCTGCAAATCGTACACCACTGGACAATGTTCCATCTTTCTTTTACTCCCCTCTCTCCACTTTACCCCCATATCTTTGTCCCCACCATGCTCAAACTTCTCATCTGTTCCGCAGATGGCTCACCTCGTTCCGGTGAAGACCCACTCCAGCTCCATGTCAGGCTCTCAGTCCCTGCAGGATCAGACAGGCTCAGCCCTGAGTGAGAGTGTTAGCGTAGGCTCCCCTAGGCCTGAGATGCCACGTCAGAACTCAGATCCCACTTCTGACACCCCTGGAACCCAGCTGCGGGACAGCGGCAGGGAGGAACGGGATCGGGAACGGGACAGAGACAGGGATAGGGACCGGACTGCCTGGCTGAGAGAGGAAGACATCCCTCCCAAGGTCAGAGAACTAAGAATCTGAGCTGAAAAGTCGGATGGACTGCTACATAAGATCAACAGAAGTGTAAACAGTCTATATTATGCACAGAAAGTCATGTTGCAGTGCAAATTTCATTGGGTCTAGATCTAATAACATTTGGGTGAAATTTACTGAACCTGGGATGTAGAACTTTGTTGAAACTGACTTGGAAGATGTTGGCTTGGAAATGCAAACATGATATGAAATCCCTCATTGATGTATATCAACAGGCAGTATTGTGGTTATAAGACTTCAGCTGCATGCTCAGGGATTAAAATAGAAGCTGTACCCACAGTAATGACCTTCTAACTGTCTGTTTTTGTGTGTCCAGGTCCCTCAGAGAACCACTTCAATCTCCCCAGCCTTAGTTCGGAAGAATTCCCCTAATGGAGGAGTAGGTTTGGGCCCTCGCACAGGTTCTCAGCTTATACAGGCCAGGTAAAGCTTAACCTAGAGCTGATAAGCAAAAGTTATTGAATAAATATATTTTATAATCTTAAAAAAAAAAAATTAAGAAATTACTGAAAATATGTTCTTCCTATTTCAGTAATCCAGACCTGCGGCGGTCAGAGCTCTCTCTGGATGCCATGCTGCAAAGAACCTCTTCTAACTCGTCATCTTCCTCCTCCCCTTCATCTCAGGGAGGCTCAGCCGAGAGGAGAGGTACAAACACGCATGCACTGACTGGCAAACACCTACACTGGCAAATGCTTGCTTGCATGCAAACAATTACAAACGGAGCAACATACAAGCATCCACATACACTGACATGGCTTCAGCGTGTTTCAGAGGTTATCAGCATTGTCATTCGCCGTTCTGCTCTGATCAACCTGTCTGATGTGCCCTGTTGCTCTCAGCCTTCAGAGAGATAGAAGAGAGGGAATGAGGAGGGGAGATGGAGAAAGGTGTAGAGAGATGTGTCAAACAGGCCAGAGGGATATCTGAGATATGCATGGATCTCCCCCTGACAAACACTTGGCATAGCAAGAGAGAGGTTGAAATGTGGAAGAATCTGTTTTCTTTCATTCTTTGAGATGTTATTGCTATTTTGAAACTGGGTTGACAGTAAATATGGCAGAAATGTAAAATATGAGACCAATAGCATCAATATAGGGTGAGAAAAATGTGTGTTAGCTCAAGACATATTTTGGGGCTGGCAATACTGATTCCTCCAGAGACACATTCTTATATATGTTCTTATATAATATGTAAAGTATACGAGTACATTTTAATATAAAGCTTTTAGATAAATTGCTTTGGAACCATTTCAGATGTTTGATCTTTTTTTTTATAATCACCAATTTTGGTAATAATGACACTTGTTTCCTTCCTTGTTCTGATAGGTCAAACGAAGCAGGAAGGTTCTCCGCCAGTAGAGACTCAAGAGGCAAAGGCCAAGCAGGAGGAGGGCCGTGAATCAGCCAGACCCAGCAGACCTGCAGTGAGTCACACAATGGAGACACACAAGTTCTCTTCTGTCTGGGAATCTTCTACATGTCTCTTCTCCTTTTTATGCTATTCATCTGGATTTGTCTTTCTTTCTTATTTCTGTGGCCCTCTCTCATTCTTCTTTCAATCTTCAGAGCTATAAGAAAGCCATAGATGAGGTTAGTGACACTTGAGTCTCCGCTCTTTTATCCTGGTCTTCCTTTTACCTTAATCTTCAGGGCCCCTGTTTTACCCCCGGCATGGTGGAGTCAGTTGGTTTTACAAGATAATGACATTTATATGTTTTTACTCTGAAATATGAGGGTGTAGTGGTGGTGGCAGTGCATGTGTGCTTCTACACACATACCTGAGAGATTGTGTGTGTGTGTGTGTGTGTGTGTAATTTCAACTGCCAAGCCTCTGCGAGCAACAGTCTCTGAATCTCCTTTTTTGTTTCTCTGTTGTCATGGTTACTGGCCAGGAGGAGCTGGTAAGCCCCCCGTGTATGATGGTCCTCCCCCATCTGCATGATTTGGTCTGATCTGGGTTCAATGGGCAGGGAGGGTCCACAGACCAGTTGGCATGGGGTTGATTGTTAGATGGAAAACAGATTGATGCTGTGCTCTAACATTATTTTTGTTTTTATTCTTCTGGCCTGTGTTCATAAAGTGCTCATCTGTGATTATTCCTCGTTTCACAAAATCTCAGTGTTGTGAAACTGAAGAAAATGATCTCAGATAAGCACTCTAGTTCCAGGAAGCCTATGTTTTCAGGCCTGGATGTTTATCTAAAAATAAGTTGTCCTTTTGTCATGATGCTGATGGTTTGTCCTGTTTTTTGACCCTCTGCTCCCCCTGTATGTGATTTTGTCTCTCATTTCTCAGATCGTGAGAGTGGTAATGTAGAACTGTTGAATTAAATCTCCACTTCTGTCCTTCCTTATAGGACCTAAGTGCGTTGGCCAAGGAACTCAGAGAACTGAGGGTAGAGGAGGGCAGCAGACCTCCAGTCAAGGTATTATATATATATAATATTTTAATATTTCTGTAAGATCTGATAATAAACTGGACATACAGAAGCTATGTGTGTAATCCATAATTTTGTAACATCTGTGCATCTGTTATGTTTTTAATGCATCTTCTTCTTCATACAACATTGTTTAAGCAGATAAAAAAAATAATCATGTTTTCTAGTTCGTTTGTGTGCTGTTATTAGCTCTAGATCAGTGGAACAGTCTGACTTCAGGAACTTGTGTGTCACATTTTCGCATTTCATGTGTGATACAAACAGAACTGAAACTCCACAGTGTGCTTTTAATTTGTTCTGTTGTAAGAACACTGAGTTTGTTCAAATGAGTTCAGGAGGCAATTTAAATATGACTTCAATACCCTTTCTTGTCTTATCACAGTATTCTTTAATGGGGGTTTTCTGACCAATTCTTACTATTTTGTCTGTTCCTCTTCCTTTCAAATTAAGGTGACAGACTACTCGTCCTCCAGTGAAGATTCCGAAAGCAGCGATGAGGATGGGGAGACAGTGGGGCATGATGGGACTGTTGCTGTTAGCGACATCCCCCGCATCATGTAAGTTGTTCCCATTGATTTGTTTGTCCCATTGTTTTTGTGCGTTTTCTTTTTTTTTTCAAGCTGTATCTGTCAGTGTTTATTTGTGTTAAGCTATGCATGTGTTTGAAATATGCATCATGCCAGTAGCTTGTCAGTATTGGTTTGGCAGAATTGCTTTGCAAATGATCTCTGCTGTGTGTTTGTGTGTGTGTGTTTGTGTGTGTGTGTGTGTGTATGGTAGGCCAGCAGTGCAGAGCAGTGGTGAGTCATATGGAGGTCTGACAGAGGACTCTCTGGGAGATGCCTTTAATAGTTCCAAGGACGGCACTCTGATGATGAGAGAGGTGATTGCATGAATGCACACACACGTACACACAAGCCACATGGATTCAGTGAGTAAAGAATAAAAACAGAAGAAAAAGTTGTTGTTTATATTCCACTATGAAACTAGGTTCAGTTTGCTTTCTCCTCTACACTTTATGTTCCATAATTATACATAGTATATAATATATTATCTTATATTATTATATTATACTATCCAATATCAGATTTAATCTTCTCTTCGTTTCTATTCTATTTTTCTCTCTCCGTCTTTTTTCGTTTCTCAGGCAGAGGATAGGAGGAGAGGCAGCCACACTGAGAGTAACGGGTTCGGAAATCACAGTAACCACGGTAACCTTCCTGACCTTGTGCAGCAGAGCAACTCTCCCTCAGCCACACCCACCGCAGGCCTGCAGGAACTGAGCGACATGGCTGAGGTCAGATGCATACACACAACAGAGATGCTGACATGTTCTTGGTTTTAGGCTAATTTGAGTGGTGTGTTAATATCTATATAGCCTAAATTAACTTATATATTAATTTAGCTTATGCTGAACAGTGATTCAATGTTTTGGGTCTTACAGTTTGGTGTTGGCGGCTCTAAAACATCCTTTACCCCCTTTGTCGATCCACGTGTCTATCAAACGTCCCCTAGTGAAGATGACAATGAGAACTCAGCAGCAGGTTAGAAAAAAACATGGTTGATTTACTGTACAACTTAGGTTTCTGTCAGAGAAAAACTGAAAAAAAATCTAATCTCAACCTATACTTTGCTTCTTTATTTATATTTTGTATACCAGCCATGTTTGCTAATGAACTGCTGAGGCAGGAGCAGGCCAGACTAAACGAAGCCAGGAAGATCTCTGTGGTCAACGTGAACCCTACCAATATCAGACCCCACAGTGACACGCCAGAGATCCGCAAATACAAGAAGCGCTTCAACTCTGAGATTCTGTGTGCTGCACTCTGGGGTAGGACATTCCGTGTCTTCCCTGTAGAACAAGAACATCTTACAGTCCTAAATACATCCATTTGTCTATCTTTTCTGACTTTCGCATGTTTCTGTGTGTTTAGGTGTGAACCTGCTGGTGGGGACCGAGAATGGTCTGATGCTGCTTGATCGAAGTGGACAGGGAAAAGTCTATAACCTGATAACCAGACGGCGCTTCCTACAGATGGATGTGCTTGAGGGCCTCAATGTGCTAGTCACCATATCTGGTAATTCACATAGACACACTCACATTGCATGCACATACATAAGTGCTGATGCACACACTCCATTGTTTTCCAGCAAAATGTCATTGCAAGGTAATCAAAGAAAGCACATATTGAAAATTTGGGGCCTGTGCCTTCCATTCTTCACAAATACAAATCTAAGTCATCTAGGTCTGTCTAAACAGCCAGATCATTGTGTGGTGTTTAAATCAAATAAGTTTTTAATATATTTCGGGATTACATTGCTTCCTTCCATTTGATCTCATTCTCCTTCTGTTCCTCCTCTTCCAGGGAAAAAGAATAAGTTGCGTGTCTACTACTTGTCCTGGCTGAGAAACCGAATATTACACAATGACCCAGAAGTAGAGAAGAAGCAGGGTTGGATTACAGTTGGAGAGCTGGAGGGCTGTGTGCATTATAAAGTTGGTAAGAATATGTGTGTGTGTGTATTTTTATATCTTATTCTTATTAAAGAACAGGTGTATTCTGTGTAACACACAAACCTTTGCTCACTCTTACACTTCCTGTTTTTTTCATCATCTTTTAAGAAATTAAATATAATGTACATCACAATAAGGTATATACAGCGAGTCAGGTTGTCCAAGTTAAAAAATCTTTAACTTGACTTAATCATCAATCTCTAAAAAAACATTTTTTAATTCATTCTGTGGTTAACATGTGGCTGTGTCTGTATGTTTCCAGTAAAATATGAGAGGATTAAGTTCCTGGTCATTGCTCTAAAGAACTCTGTTGAAATCTATGCCTGGGCTCCCAAACCCTACCACAAGTTCATGGCTTTTAAGGTATGGAAGCACATACATGCACATATTTTACACAGATTAACACCCATAAACATATATCTTATATACATTTACAGATGCAGGATCAACATATGATCAGTGGGCCACGCATCTTGTATCACTAGTGGTTATTTCCTCCTGACTTTGTCCTTATCACTCCATGCTCTTCACTATTTCCTTTGCTTTATCATTTTCTATCCTTAAATATATTTTCTTTCCCACCTCATGTTCTTATTGTGTCGCATGTCACTTATTTTATCCTCCCTCCCATGTTGATTTCTCCCTTTCTGTCTTTCAGTCATTCACTGAGTTGCAGCACCGTCCCCAGCTGGTTGACTTGACAGTGGAGGAAGGTCAGAGGTTAAAGGTCATCTATGGCTCCAGTGTGGGCTTCCATGTCATCGATGTGGACTCAGGCAACCCCTACGACATTTACATCCCCTCACATGTAAGTGCAGGACTGTTATATGTCTCTTCTAGAAACACAATGGCTATTTCTTGACAAATTACCTCTATGATTGATTTACTGTTGTGCAATTAAAAGGTTGATGGCAGTTAACCTCTAAATATGGTGCACTGTAGTTGAAATAACTGAATCGTTCTTATTACAGAGTAAAAAGAAGTAGTAGCTATTTCCAAATTATCTTGCATCAAAAGTGTTTCCATTGCCGAGACATTAGCATATTCCTTTTGCATACTGTATTTTTTTCCCCATGGTCAGTCAATTAGTTCTGTGGTAGCTTCATTAATCACAGGCTCTTATGCAAACTCAAATGCAATTCTGCCAATTGCTTGGTTCAGTGTTTCAATAGCTCTAAACCACTGAATACATCACATGTATTCAGCACAACATATTTTTGAAGAATTTTGTTGACCACTGAGATAACAGTCTTTTACTTTTGTCTGCTATTTCCACCTTTCATCCATGCTTCCTCTCTGTCTCTCCCTTTTCTTGCCAACTTCTCTTCCAGTGTGCCAAACAGACAAAGGTGACATCCTGGAATCCATCCTGTAGAATAGATCAATAGATCTGTAGTAAAACCCCGTAGTGGATACACGTTTGTCTATGTGCAGTACAGTTCATTAGTGTAGACATTAATAGATGACTTAGCTAGTAACTAGTCTTTGTGAATAAATTCATCTTAGCCATTGCAGATGCTGCAAGATGTACTACATGTGAGATATTTGATCATGACTGAACCACAACACAAAACTGTATAATTAAATTCAAGCATACAGTATACATACAGTATATTAATAATCCCACATTTATTACAATAATTTATGTTACTTAAAGTTAACTTGCAATTTCATTCAATGCAGCGATGTCAGATGTTTAGCACACACCTGACAATATTCCAAAGAATATTCGCTCTCATCAAGTGGTTTTGATAATTTACATGTACACATTAAGTTCCTTGGTGTGATGCAGAAATGGGGCAATAAGTACAGTGTAAATACAGGCTGTGATGGGCTAAGATGAGTTTTTTTCACTACCTCACTTATTTATTGTACTGATATGATCCATGATTGTGCTCCTGAAGTGTAGTATTTAGTCACCCCTTATAATAACGCACTGGTACAAGCAGTGGGGTTGGTTTCTGGGCTTTAGATAACACGCACAGATTCAAGCTATGTCTGTGTGTTACTCCGTCTCTTCTGATGTTGTTTCTGTTAATTAAGGTCAGAAAAGTGATGTAATTTGTCTCTTGCTCATTATATGGAACAAGGCTTTTCAGATAACAGTCCAAACTCTTTGATGCACTGGTGCTCCTGATATTTGGCAGCTTTGTCACTGTCCACAAACTTGTTCTTTAGAGGATAACAGAATACAGGCAGGTCCCCAAAAAAAACGCCAGCCAAATTGCTGTAATATTTTAATCTAATGTAGATTATGAAAGAAATTTGACAGATTTAATGAAAGCCTCTGAAATGTGCGTGTGTATCTGTGTTAGATCCAGAGCCAGGTGACGCCTCATGCCATCGTGGTGCTCCCTAAGACTGATGGAATGGAGATGCTGCTGTGTTACGAGGATGAGGGCGTCTATGTGAACACCTATGGTCGAATCACTAAAGACGTGGTGCTACAGTGGGGAGAGATGCCAACCTCTGTTGGTATGTCTCAACCACGTGTATATTTATGCATCGGTTTAGTTCATTGGAATGCTTTTTTTTTTTGTTTAATCAACACAGGAGTGAAATATCATGGAGAAATAACAAATTCAACCACAGATTGCCAAACTAATTTGACATTAAATAACTAGAGTGATATACCATATGGAGGTCTCCAGAGCTGCTTTAGTAGGTGTAGGAAAAACAAAGGAAGGAGGAGTTAGGCTAAAAATTTGAGGCAGAGAAGATACATTGATATACATGATCAACAGAAAAAAAGGGAAAAAGTAGAGGGAGTTAAAAAAAAGAGTTCTGCAGCAGAAAAACTATTTCTGGTGTTTTACTGCACTCATTTGGTAGCCAGGGGTATTGCACTTTTAAAACCACAACTAGTTACACTAATGCTGGTACGTCCAAATTCTGCAATGTGCATGTAAGCCCTGTGGGTTCTCTAACCCACAGTATTTTAATTTCATTTTAAAGGGGCTTCTCTAAGCCATAAGACATCTCTAAGACATATGCAGTAGAGAAGTGGTCTGTGAAATGACTTTAAGGTTCAAGTGCTTTGTATGTAACACAGTTCTACAGTACTGCCTTGTTGCTTTGACCTTGTGACTTAAGAATTGCTCAATAGTAGAAGAGAAAAGAAAACATTGCATCATTGTATGATTGCCAAAGCCTCAATACTAATGAATTACTAATTAACCTATCCATATAGTATTAGATTTTGTTCCTGTTGTGTACATTTACATATTCGATAATGACCTGAAGGTGCTGTATCAACTTTTTTTATTCCAGCATAATACATGCCACTCTTTTTTTTTTTTTTTTGCCAGCCTATATCCATTCTAATCAGATTATGGGCTGGGGTGAGAAAGCAATAGAGATCCGCTCTGTGGAGACGGGTCATCTGGATGGAGTCTTTATGCACAAGCGAGCCCAGAGACTTAAGTTCCTCTGTGAGCGGAACGACAAGGTATGACACAGTTACACTATAACTGTAACTGTACAATCATAAATACTGGGAAAGACTTGACAGGCTTTGGTTTCTAGAAACATTTTATTAATTGCATCACTGCCTCCGTGGAGGCATTTAAAATGATTTAAAACATTGATTCTTAACATGAACTTGAGTATACATCACACATATTAGAACAATATAAGCAAAATTTTCATTTGGTTCCAGGCAGCATGAAAATGTCCATAATTTATATCTGGGGAGATGCTTAGATGCATCTCATCTCATCGAGAGTACACAGGAAGATGCATTTAAACATATAAAGACTTAATTCATAGAGATTAAGACTAATATGTTAACAAAAGTTCACATCAACAGTACACTTGAAAATTTACAAAATAAATAAAAATGGTAAATATGTGAAAACAAGCCTTTATTCACTTCCAAAAATGTCACATACAAAGTATGTATCTGTAATTACTGAGAAATTACATTATAAAAAATGAACACTAAAAAGTGTTTTTGTTTTTTTCTCCCTCTCTAGGTTTTCTTTGCATCAGTGCGTTCAGGAGGTAGCAGCCAAGTTTTCTTCATGACCCTCAATAGAAACTCTATGATGAACTGGTGATGGCTCCTCCCACAGCCCACTCTGCCTCACTCTCCCATTGGCCATCCCGGTGACTCACCTCGGCCCACGGCACATTTCACAATTGATCCAGATTGATCGAGAGGCCACAAAATAACTCCTTTACCTCTGGAGAGACAAACAGCGTAGAAAAAAAGGTTATCTTATTGAAAAAGAACAAAGACCTCTTCTAAATGAAGAGACATGTAACCCAGATTATGTCGGGTCATGCAGAAGCCATTGTTACTAAACTGACTGGCAAACTGGTGCCACTGACTTTCCAAATATTCTCTTCTTCTGTCTTTGTCTGTCCGTCCGTCTGTAACTCTTTTTTGTCCCTCTCTTCTCTCCAAACGGACCAGTGCATTCAAGTGTTCAGAAACTGTAGAAACATACTTTACACCTGCCTGCTTCTGTCTCTTTTCTTCTTCTTCTTTTTGTCCTCGCTCCTTAAGCCTCTGCTTCTTCCCTCCTTCCTGGTAGATCTAGTCGCTTTCTTTCTGCGAGAGAAATAACTGAGAACTGAACCTCAGAGAATGGAGGAAGACTAGATTAATGAGATTTAATAGACCTTTAAATAGATATGTATGTATATGGCATTGCACGGATGGCAGCTGAGGGATGTGAACTCTACTCTGGATGTTGTCAGAGAATGCAGTCTGATTGATTTTCTTTCTCCTCCGTCACGCCCATTTTCTTCCTCCTCCTGCCATCTTTTTGGGTTCGGCGTAACCTGAATTGTGATTTAGTGTTTGATTGCATTCCGTTGATAGAGATGCGATGAGACTCAGCTGTCAAAGGCGGGTTGTATTAGTATGCAAAGATGATGTCTGTGTACCTTTAAAATTAAATCACTGGTCCATTCTGTCTTCTTTTATCCTTTCTTCTTCTTCTTTCCCTCCTCCTCCTGAATAATCATCAAACTCTCCCTGTTTTCACTCTTTAAACTCTGAAGGTGCTGCATCAGATATACTGTAATATTAAATGAACAATGAGAGCATCATTCTGTTCATTCTGTTTCTTTTCTTTTTTTGTCAGTTTGGAATCAGTAAGTCTCTGAATCTCGATGAAATGTACAGCACATTTGTGTCTCTGAAATCAGGAGTGTGTATTAATGTGTGTGTATGTATGTGTGTGTGTGTGTGTGTGTGTGCAGCTGTGTGCATTAACTGTGTATCTGTGTGTCTGAGTTGATGTTGAAAGGAGTCCCATTCAAATGAAGTTCAAATCAAAGGGGGACATTTAAATCAATTTCCTGCAAAAAACAGTCCAGTAATTCTGTTTCTGTGCGAGAACTTTTACCTTAATGAGATCAAAGCAAGATTGAGCGTGTTTACATGCAGATTTATGATATTATCTTCTTAGTATGAAGTTTGAGTTGGTGTATATGAACACCATGCATTTAAAATAGGCAATATTAGTGGTTGATTTCTTTTTTTTTTTTTGAGTTTGTTTCCTTTTTCTTTTTTTTTTTAACACAATAATGTTCTGGCTACTCACAAATACAGCCATGTTGCTGGAGAAGATACAAAGACGCATATCAAGAGCTTAACCTGAACATGACCTCAGCGGGATATGAGCTAGTCTCCCGAATACTGTGTGCATGTGAAAGCACTCACTGTTGAAAGCTGCGGTGTCCTTTTTGAATCATGCTCCTCCTTGGTTGGTTCTTTTGAGTTTGGTTCCTAATGGTTTGTACAGTGCCTAGCATGAATAAGCAAAACTAAAATGGAGGCCAAAAGATTATTGCTTGTGTTACGACTATTCATTTTATTGCCTATACATACTTTACACTGGGTTTTTGTGTTATTATCTGACTTTAACAGATTTCTGATTTTATTTGTCTCTTCTTATAGAGATGTATATTAACAACTTGATTTATTCTTTGAAAGGAGTAAGTGAATATGGAAACCTTGCTACTTCTATCTAAATTTAGTACAGCTCAATCATCAATATGCACTGTTCAATTTATAACACTAATGAGGGTGGACTAGTTCATGCATACTCATCCATGTTTTGCAGATGAATCTTCTTTGTGATTGATGTATTGTAGGTTTGGCAATATGTTGGCTTATGGTTAACGAGCTTAAGGGGAAAAAAAAAAAACGATGCATTCCCTGATGGTGTAATGAACATTATTTTCTGTTAAATTATTGAAAGTTTTATATTTTCAAGGACTTTTTACACATCCATGCAGTAGCTGTTCCTGTGCAGCTGTAAGTTAGATTCACTGATCTCTGCTAGGGGGAGCAGGCTAACATTTAGCAATAAAGCTGAGCTAAAGAAACCACTGTCTTCCCTGTGTGTGCATGCATACATCTGATCTGTGTGCAAGATTAATGAGCAGGTGTGACTGGGGCATTATTACTATGTTTGTCCATCGTGGAATTTACTCTTCCCATTGGAAAATACTGATGGTTGTTACACTGAAGACTCTCCTTTCAAAGATGAAACCACTGTATTCTTTTCTCTTTTTATTTCTTGTTTTCTTTATTTGGAAAGAGCATTACTAATGTCTTGTTTTGGGATTTATTTGTTTTGTAAAAGAGATGCTGAAAGAGAGAAATAAATGAAACTAGAGCATTACACTTCTGTGATCGATGTTGTTTTTGTAGATGTGAGAGAAATGTGTTTGAAAGCCTTCTTTTTGCAAGTGTGCAAGTGTGCATGTTTATCAGTGTCGACCCTCAGACTTTGTCCGTCCAAGTATATCATTAACAGCAGTGTGTGTGTGTGTGTCAGAGACAGAGAGAAACCGAGAAAGATTGTGAATCATGTTCAAATGTTTAAATCTGAGCAGCAATATTTACAGCTTTAGTATAATTCCATTATTATTAGCAACATACAATATATTCCTGTGCTACTGTAATCTTGAGCTTAAACCAGTGCTTTCCACAAATATACTCACTGTTTGGTCACTATAATACTACTACGATATCAACTTTATTGCCTCACTGCAGGAGTAGTAATGATTATGTTAATGAATAAAGGTTAATTTATACACAATAGTTCTGTCAGCATTGTACATTCGTGTGCGTGTGTATCCATGTACATGCATGTGTTTGTTGATTAGTGAGTGGACACTGCGTGATCGAGCATGCAACCTTCATTGATCATTACCAACCCCCTCACTGTCACTCTGGAGCCATCATGGAATCGGGAAAGGTAAGACATTTCTTCACAAGTATCCCTTTTTTTACTGTATTTCATTAAATAGTTACTTATGCTAAATCTCCGTTTTGAATTATATAAGAAATATTTTATTTGCAAAGGCAGGACTTTGCTGTTGTCACAACACGATCGTGCTAAAAAGCTGAGATAAGCAAGAGTTGCTTTTAAGGTACCACTCGGTCATGAGTGAAATAACCAGCTGTTGAATAATTCGTTAGATCATTTTGTTTAGGAGATTGTCATGGATTAGTATCACATCAAGATGTGCATGCAAATGTTAAAAATTGTTGAGCATTTTATATAACCTTTGTATGTAAGCGCTCATATTGTTCAGTACACTGTGCACTAATACATCCAATGCTTTAGCATAGTATTTTTGTATATTACTATAAAATATTGAATTTTGTGATTTTGTACTAGATGACAACCTCTGAGTGTCTGTTTACTTTTCCTCTTGCTTCTTGCTCATGTGCAGGTTAAATTGTGTGTTGGTTCTTTTTGTGTGTGCACCCTAATAAAACTGATAACCTTTTGCTCTTGCAGCAGCTAACATGTACACTGGCCATTGCTGTGTTTACAGCAGCTCTAGGGTCCCTGCAGTATGGTTACAGTCTTGGAGTCATCAATGCACCCCAGAAGGTAGGCTTCACTATAACAAAGAGTTCACTCACTAACTGCCTAATTTAATGGTTTTGGTATATCTATAATATACTGTATTTGCATGCAAACCAGTCAGTCCAAATCACCACCCTTTGTACTGTGAGTATAGGTTTTCCATTTGCACTTTTCTGCAGCACTGGAGAGAATACAACACTCAACATATATTTTTTGTGTAGCCATCAAAGAATTGTCTTATATGAATTCCACAAGCCGTCAATTCAACAATTCTCTGATCAGTAATGGGTTTTGAGGAACTCTCCACAAAACACATAATCATTTGTTTTCATCCAACTTTCAGAACCATATGTGAAGATGCACTTAACATTACTGTTGTACTCTTGTTGTTGCTGGGCTCCTAGACAGACTCTAAACAAGTGACGTTGGCTGTTCTTCAGTCTAACTGGTTGTTATAGCATATGTCCTGCTGCATTTTTTTAACTACAACACATAATTAAAAGCAGAATGCAACAGAATAGTTTCATACACAGTAAGCACTGTATGTGTATGTTGTATATGTACACTGTATTTAAATATTCTATACATTTTTCTTCTGTGTGCAGAATTATGATTGGTGAACAGTGAACATGTCTGTGTTGTAGGTAATTCAAAAGGATTATGAGCGCTCTCTGGGGTTGTGGTCAGACAGGACTGCCGTCCTACCTGAAAACATGACAGACGAAGAGGATTTCTCAGAGGGGAAACAACACCCTGCTGTGGTCATGTATTGGTCATTGTCAGTAGCAATCTTTTCCATTGGTGGCATGTTATCTTCCTTCCTGGTAGGATTTGTGGGAGACCTGAGAGGGAGGTGAGAAACAGAGGATGAAACAATAAAGATGTAGTCATGCAAGACTGAAAGTTTGGATAAATGAATAGAGAAGAATGATGGCTACTGATAAGAATAATGAGAGGAGAGATGGAGAAAAACGTTGACACAATGTCACACGATCACTTTGGAATAATGTCATAGCCCACATCTCCATATCTGGCATCTGTCTTTCTTTTTATCTCCCTATGTCATCTTTCTATCTCTTTCTGTATTTCAGGGTAAAGGGCATGCTGATGGTAAATATTTTGGCTGTAGTTGCTGGACTGCTGATGGGTCTTTGCAAAATGTGGAAACCTCACATCATGGTCATTTCCGGACGTGCTATTATGGGCTTTTACTGTGGTAATCCTAATGTTTATGGGTCATATACTATATAAGAGATTCCCTTATTATCTTTAGGGATATCCCCCTTCACGATCACACTGAAAGCTAATTATGCTATATTTAGGAGTTAACGAGGGTTACCAAAGTTGTTAAATTTGAATAAGAAAGAAAGACATGTTTTTATCATATCAGATATTTGCTTAAAGATGGTTAGTTCATTATGTCTGTGTGTGTGTGTTCCAGGGTTAACTTCTGGGCTAGTGCCTATGTACATTGGCGAGATTGCACCCAAGGCTTACAGGGGGGCTCTGGGAACATTACATCAGCTGGCTATTGTTATAGGCATCCTAATCAGCCAGGTGAAGTACACTTAAACACACACAACAGTCTTTTCTCGTTGACGAGTGGAGTATATAAACTAAACTGTAAATGTGTTTTTGTGTGAATGTAGGTTATAGGTTTGGACTTTGTGCTTGGTAATGATGACATGTGGCCCTTGCTGCTTTGTCTGTCTGGAGCTCCGGCGATATTACAATCCATTTTGCTGCCTCTATGCCCCGAGAGTCCACGGTATCTTTACATTGTACTGGGCAAGGAGCAAGAGGCTCGAAACAGTAAGAATTACACACCAACTCTCTATGGCTTTCTCATTCACTCTGTCCTAATTCACACATTTTCACACAAGGGTAAAAACACAAATTTATATAGTTTTGTTTCTTGAGAGACAGGAAATATAGACACTGTCTTCTACAGGCTGCAGACACGAAATATTAACATAAAACATGTAAATGCAGACTGTTTCAGGAAGCAATACTTTCAATTGCATACTGTTTTAGCTCCAGGAAAAACAAACCATTCCTAAAGACTCTCATTACTCATCTCTCATTGTTGTTTTATTGCAGGTCTGTATCGTCTAAAGGGGGCATATGATGCTACATCTGATGTGGAAGAGATGAGGAAGGAGAAAGAGGAGGCAGACAAGCAGGCAAAGATCTCAATCCTTTCACTGGTAGGTGTCTATACAGGAAGAGGGTTGGTTGAGACGTCGTGAATACCTTTCCCGTGTAAAGCAGTTTTTAGGTTATATAATGGTTAGTATTACTTCTACAATTATCTGATCTATAGTACCAGAACACTTGAAGTACACTGAAAGTAAGGTAATAGTAAATTCTGCATACCATTGTTTCTCAGAGTGGACAGAGACATTTTATCAACTGCTCAAATGAATCAACAACTAAAGCACTGCCGATCTCATCTGATGCCTCAGTAATAGTTAATATTCAATCATTAGTTAAATAAGTGATGTAATAAAACGTTTCAGTCTAAAAGATTACTGAAAAAAACACAGCCTACTACAAGAAAAACTGTCATACAAACCAAAAGATCTCTGCTTTGAAATCTGTGCTTCTTTGAAATTTACTGCAGTGACAGTATTTTTTTTCTGCTTTGTATGCTCTCCAAGATACGCTCTCCAGTGTACAGGCAGCAGCTGATAGTTGCCCTCATGATGCATTTCTCCCAACAGTTTTCTGGCATCAATGGGGTGAGTGGCAGAATAATTTCAGCTCCGCCCTTTGCAGTCTCTTATTTCAGTTTATTAGCATTCAATTGAAATGATGTCTTAATAAGATGCGGCCTGTTGTTTAGCTCTGTGAACTGTAGTGCTCAGTTGTACAACTGCAAAAAATCTCAATCACCTGCCTCTCTACCTGAGTTAAGCAAATACCTAATGGTGCATTATATTAGAGTTTCTAATAATGGAAAATAATTGTTGTTTTGTCTTCTAGATCTTTTATTACTCTACATCGATCTTCGATCGGGCTGGTGTTGGTCAGCCAGTTTATGCAACTATAGGAGTTGGGGTTATTAATACAGTCTTCACTCTGGTGTCTGTGAGTAGTTATGCAGACACAAAACAAACAAATATGGTTATTATACCACAAACACGAACTAGTATGCGGTTATTTCTTTTACACAGATAATCAGCATTTGTACACAGAAACACACAAATGCAGCAACAAACACTATGCTGTACATTCTAGGTTGCACTGGTGGACAAGGCTGGCAGACGCACTCTGTTTCTGGCTGGTCTAGGAGGGATGTGCTTCTGTGCGATTGCCATGACAGTGGGCCTCAGATTCCAGGTTTGTTCAATTGGTTTAATCAGTCAGCAATGTCAGCAACTTAAGCTGAACGTCTATTGTGAGACTGCTCAGATTTTAAAAGGCTGGTGTGCAACTTGTTTCCACTCTTAAATGCACACACAAGAAAAAGAAACAGACTGACTTGCAACATGTTTTGAGCTGAGTGCTATCTCTCTATCAGCAACTGTATAAAAACAGAAATAGTTTCTGCTGTCTAATTTACAGTATTCTTCCCGCACAGAATGAATTCTCATGGATGAGCTACGTGAGCATGTCGGCTATCTTCCTCTTTGTGAGTTTCTTTGAGATTGGCCCTGGTCCTATTCCGTGGTTCATAGTGGCTGAACTGTTCAGCCAGGGACCTCGGCCTGCAGCAATCGCTCTCGCTGGCTGCTGCAACTGGACCAGCAACTTTATCATAGGCATGACTTTTCCATATATACAGGTAGACAAAAACCACACACATATCGGTTGATGTGTTTTTGCTTAATGCACACAAAATCAGACACTTTCCTTGCTGACATGTCTTTAATTTACTTGTTTGATTTTTTCAGGCTTGGTTGGATGTTTACGTGTTCATCCTGTTTGCTGTGCTGCTTCTCTCCTTTACTGTGTTTACTTATCTTCGGGTCCCTGAGACTAAAGGCAAAACATTTGAGGAGATTGCTGCCGTCTTCCAAAAGGGACGGAAAAAGTTGACCGAGGCCCCTAAAGATGATGCTGAACTGGAGCAGCTCAAAACCTCCACAGACGCGTGAAACAACAGCTATGTGTCTGTGTAGCGAATTTGTAAGCGTGTGCAAACATGTGTCTGTGTGTCAGTATTTCAAATGTGTTTGTGTACATTTACGATAGTTTAATAGTGATTACATGCTGAAGATAGATACATTTTTTTATCTTGAAAACAAGAAAATTACAATAACAAACACAATGCAGTGACGCAATATCATATTGCCATTATAGGAAAAGGTGTTTACATTTAATTAAAATATAAACTTTTATTGCAGTATTGTGACTTGATGGTTAAAGCAAATGTTATATATTATATAACAATATTTGATCAAGACTATCTTCATATGAAAAGGTTGCTTATATATTTTAAGTTGTAGAGATAGTGAAGAACAAGAACAGAGCTAAAAGGGAAAGTGAATGTTGAGCTTACATCACCAGGGTGGCAAGAACATAACTGTAAGTTAATGCTAATATTGCTTTGAGTCTGCTGAATAAATTGCAGAACTATTTACAGGTCACTGTTGTGTTCACAGCTTTTTTCTGTCACCCCAAAGTGGCCAACAATACAAGTTACCTGGTTTACAAGTAAATACGCTATACATTTAAAAAGAGTGAGCTAGGACATTAAACACTATTTACATCTGCATATTACTCCAATATTGCTTAAAGTATCTGCTACACTGTAGTAGATATTTAGTTACATAACAGGTATTATCTATAGACTTACTCCACTTGTTTGTCTTAAAATCATATTAATAAAAATAATTATGTGTGCCCCTTTTCTTGTTGTTACGTCAGTTTAATGTTTGACATTGACTGTGCATAATGATGTTTGTATATGTACTGTATGTATGAGTTTGACACTAGAGCACTGTTTCACACTCATCTGCTGAAGGGGATGAGTTCTCTCTGTGCTCACATTAAATCTGACTTTACACATGTACGAGTGAGTATAATTTTGTGACACAAAAGTTTGTTTGGAAGACAGTATTGTACCAGTATGCAATGCCAGCTCACAGTGTGCACTGCTGACAGCAGGCTTTTAACTGGAGTAGGATAAATCTTGTGTCCAGATTGCAAACTTACAAAACAACAAATACTTAACCACAGATTTTAACAGTTGATGTTAATGAGGTAATTACGGTATTTTGTATAAAAGGAAAATAACATAAGATTTGTATTGTTATTTAAAAGAGGACATTTTTATGTTGGTTTTATCCATCCAAATACTAATTAGTTTATGACTAATTAGTATTTTTCATTTCATTCATTAATACCACTTAGCGAATTTGTGGTTTTAATGACGTCAGCATGGAAAAAACTAAATGGTGGCCATGATCAGCAGATGTCAGAACAAACACCACATCACAGCTTGCCTCTCACCACAGCATTAACACCACCAAGGTTCAGTACATCACATCAGTACCTGTCTTCTCTTCACTGTTCAACAGTTAAAGCAAGAAACACGCAGTATTTTGTGCTATTAATAGCCTGTCTACATACTGTATGTTTCTTTTCCAAGTAGCCTGCCTGTTTTACTGCAGTTATCTCAGCTGTTCTGAGTCATGATGGAAATGTCTTTCTTTTTACTATATATAAAAATATCCTACATTTTAATCATACTTGAGAAAAACATATGAATATGTGAAATGTAGCTGTCAAATCATCTAGAAGCACGTTTAAGCTTCTGTACTTTAAGTTGATTTTAAAGCATTTATATTAAGTACTTTAACTTGATAACTAAAAAAATGCAAATGGTACTTCTAATTGTAGTGGAGTAACATTTAAGGACGTATTTGCACTGTTACTCGAGTACTGAGTGGTGTGTATATCATTCAGCTTAACAGCTCACTTTCCCAGAAACTTTTTATTTTTTGTTACTTTACCTTTCTGTGCTATCATCCAGCTGCTGCACCGTCCCATAGTTAGTATGAGCGACACTCCCCACGCCTGTGCCACACCTGCTCTCTCTCTCTCTCCCTGCTCGCCCTGCGCTACTAAAGTTCCACGCATGCGAAGTGACTTTCCCTTTTTTTTTTGGTTGTAGCAAGACGCAAAGTAAGCTAAATAGTGGGGATTGTAAGTAACATTTTGTCAGCGGGGCTAGGATTAAACTGACGGTTTCGCAGTATGTTAACGCCTTAAGTTTGTGACGCCGGGAGGTATTCTCCGTGTCGGCTGTTAATCAGTAACTTGTCGCTAAGTAGATGTTTGAGTGACTGAAAGAAATTAGCATACCGCTTTAGCTAACGTTAGCAACAGTCGGCTAACGGATGACAGAAAACGCACCAGGTTTGAACCTGAAGCTAACTTAGCTTAGTGTTTCTAGCTACCTTATGTGGTCCAGCGTCCACGTAACAACAAAGCTAGCTAGTTAAGTTAAAAGGTGTTAGCTTTCTAAGCTACAAAATGTAACGCCACTTGAGCCATTGTTTGGTTGGATTAAAGGTGCCTAAGATGTTTAACTAGTTGGTAGTTTTCTGTTTGTCACGTTAAAGAAAAACTGTGTACTAGCTCATTCAACAAATTAGCAACTAACGTCAGCGGTTAGCTTTACAGATGGCGTTATTTGTCCAGCGAGGTGTGGTCGCACCGTTTTGTTACGTTATAGCTGCTCACTTGCTGGGTATTAATTGTTTAAATTAGAGCAGTGTGTGGTTGCTAGAAATGTATGCGTGTTGTGCTTGGAGCATTTGGTAACACGCATGTTAGCACAGAGTGTAACTGTTCACTTAGTTGACCTGTGCCACTGTGTTTTCGGGTTATTGATTTTGAAGCACACATGGAAAGAGCGTGACAACTTTAATATACGATGTGTTGGGCAGCAATCATTTTCTGACAGATGCTGGTTGTGGATAAATCTGTGTAATAAAGCTGTGGTGGCCAGCCACTACACAACACACATCCTTATTAATCCTTTTATTTTAGTTATTAATACTAAATCCTTACCGGCAAGTCTAATGTCATTCTATTTCTGTTTGTTCTTGTGTCTTTTTTTTCATCTGGCTGACACAGCAGAGTGAGTTGTCCATCATGGCGGATGATGATTTCACCACTGCTGACTCCGGGGCCTCTGCAACATACCCTATGCAGTGCTCTGCTCTGAGGAAGAATGGTTTTGTCATGCTGAAAGGACGTCCCTGTAAGATCGTTGACATGACTACCTCAAAGACTGGCAAGCATGGGCATGCAAAGGTAAAACCATCTTCTGCATCATTTAGAATTTAGAGCCTCATCACTTTTGTGTTTTTTAGCTTGATGTTTCCCAGTTATACGAGAAAATCCAAATACTTACTTGGAGTTATTTTCCCAGGTTCACCTTGTTGGGCTTGACATCTTCACTCAGAAAAAGTTAGAAGATATCTGCCCATCTACGCATAACATGGATGTCCCTAATGTAACAAGGAAAGACTACCAGGTGAGACATCCATGTTAAATCTCTTCATGTAACATAGGGATTCAAAGAGTACACAGCATTTTCTATGTATAATAGATATCATACGAGTTGTGACAACTTGGTAGTGGTTTCAAGTTACTCTTCAGTTCTGGGTGTTTGGGCATCCGTTTCCGATAATATTTTAGAATTTATACCTAATCCTTTTGGAAAAAGTGATGTACCAAAATAAAAATGTTTTTCCAGTTACTAAATGGGTGTGTCACATGTAAAATCTGAGGTGTCTCTTAAGTAGCTGTGAAAAGATATACAAGTTTTAAACTGGTTGAGCAGGTTTTTGCTTTGCCACTGAGACATCTTTTCCCCAATCAGAGCATAAGAAAGAGAGAAATTTTAAAAGTGCTCTGGGCAGCATTGTCGTGTGTGATGAAGCTCATACTACCATGAACATCAGCACTCATTAGAATAGACTGAATCGACTTAGTTCACTTTCATTGTTTTACAGGTGTGGTTTAACTCTAAGGTTGAATTTGCTTTCCCTATATTACAGTTATACTGTCACATTCTTCTCTAATATTCTTTGGAATGGATTGTCTGGCACAGGTTATACATTACTGTTTTTTGTGGTGATTTGATTGTTTATTTTCTTATTCTTTGATTATATTGTTTATAATGTATATACCTATTGTAAGATGGAGGATATTAAAGTAAAGAGTCAACTACTACCCTAATGTATTTTAAGGTTAACTGTTTCCTTTCTTTGGGTGGTGGCATATTTAGGTAATTGACGTCTCTGATGGCTTCTTGTCCTTGATGGATGACAATGGAGAAACCAGGGAGGATCTCAGAGTACCAGACGGTGACTTTGGCAAAGACATTGAAAAGAAGTTCAATAATGGAGAACAGTTTATGGTGAGACAAGTCCCTTTACTTTTTTATATTTTCCAATATTGCATTGCAATAGTTGCAATTCTATGTAGTCAGACAATAAACATATATAGATTTGCTTTGATTAGTAAGTCTTTAATTACTAAGTACTATTTATTAAAACAAGCAACAACAGGGTTCATGCAGCTTTTGCAGCTTATTTAAGCCAATAATTTTTCTTAGAGTCATGGTTCTGATTTTATTTTTTTTTTTGTGGTGGACTCCTGTTTGTGTATTACTGTTAGATTAATTTACAATCCTTAATATGCCAATTTCCCTAATTGTATTTTTGAAGTTAAAATAGAAGGCAAATGTTTTTCTTAAGCATTTGCATTAGAACAATTGTCTGCATCTAACAAATCAGTAATATGTTGGTATAAATATCAAATAAATAACCTTTTAATAATGCTTTCCAGATGTAAACCTTTTAGCAAGTTTATTTAGCAAGCTTTGCTAGACTAACTTGACAAGTTAACTGTTGAAATTTGAAAATAAAGGGACAGTCTACATGCAGAAAATCCAAATCATTTAACACAACTGGTCGACTTTCAGGTCTCCGTGATGAAAGCTTTAGATGAAGAGCATGTAATTGGCACCAAGGCCATGACTTCTTAAAAAGTGCAGGACAACGCTGGAGGCCTCACGCGCCTATCCTGTTATGGTTTCGAAGCTTCACCAAAGCTACTGACCTTCAACCCACATCTCCACCAGTTTCTCTGCTGGTTAACCAAAATCCGGAAACGGGACCAGGTCATCTTTTTCAACCGTGTACCTCGGGCTCAGGGCAGATTGGCATTCTCTTCAGTTAATCAATTGAAACGTAACTTTCTAAAGGGTACAGCTACTATCCCACAAAGTCCTGAAAACATTCCAATCTGGGTTTTTGTTCTTTATAACATTTGAAATGACTCAATTTTCCCTTCTTTCTGAATGAAATATCAAGTTTTGAGTTGCCTGTAAACATGTACAGTGCTGTGAAAGTGTTTGTCCCCATTCTAATCTTTTATTTTTCACATTTGTTACACTTAAATGATTCAGCTCATCAAACACATTTTAAAAGCAAAAAAAAAAAAAATTACATTGCCCCCTAAACCTTATAACTGGTTGTGCCACGATTGGCAGTAACTATTACAATCATTTGCGATAACTGGCGATGTCTTTCACATCACTGTGGAGGAATTTTTGCCAACTCTTTCTTTGCTGTATAGTTTTAATTCAGCCACGTTGGAGGGTTTTTCTAACGCGAACGGCTTGTTTAAGGTCATGCCACAGCATCTCAATCAGATTTAAGTCTGGACTAGGCCAGTCCAAAACCTTAATTGTATTTTTACTTATTGGTGTGTTTCAGATCTTTGTCCTGCTGCATAACCCATTACTTTTTCACACAGTTTCAAGTCATCGTATGACTTTATTGACAGACAAGAATATGCCTTCAGTGTCTGGCAATTAAGAGATGCATTCACATGCACTCTTCTATTTACTAGCTGTGGATTTATATAGAGAGCATCTGCAGATGTTAACAGCAAGCATTATATTGCATGTTGCCAGATCTCAATGGGAGATCTACCTACGAGGAAACTCTCCTGTCTACTTCTGGACAGGCCTGGATAGGCTAGGTTGTATCTTTCGTGTATGCTTTGAAACTTTTTTCTTTCACTTGTGGCCTTTTAAAGCAAATATAGAAATGGTTTTGAAAGATCAAAACACTGAAAACTTTCCATCCAAATGTAGCGCAGATTTTAACAGAATTTTGAAAATAACGCAAAGAATGCAAACCTATATGCATTTTCATTTTCATCTACTATCACAGTTATGTGAATATTAGGTTTGCTACAACAGGTGATTGGCACTTCATCAGTCAGGTGCCATTAAACATCTGCATCAGGAATCTACACTAACATGATGTAATTTAGAGCATAATCGTCTTTAGTCTATTTAAATCTTCAGTGGATGTTAATGCATATGCTTTATTTATGTCATGAATAATTACCTGAATCTGTTTCCATATTATTTTGTATTTCCACCTCAGGCAAGTATAATCTTTTTTTTTTTTTTTTTAAATGTGCATATTGGAAAAATGCTCTAAACAGCTGGAGAAAACCTTTATATAGTCTTTATCATCTTAAACCTGTATTTTACTTTTAACACTTAAACTTTGTTCAATTTTTGCGTTATATAAAAACTAGAAAAAATGTATGCCTTTTTAGCATCCAGTAGTGTAAACAAACCATTTGAAGTCTTTAGCCTTATAGTGTAGACTCATGATAGAAAACATTCATTCTCAAAAAGGAAACGTGAGTATTAGATTGAGAAATATTTTGGTAAAATCTGTTAGCAGTTTAAGGGGTCTAGGTATGTGCAGAGATTATGGTTTACTAGGACTTGAAAATTGTGCTGATTAGTGGTTATTCTTGGTTTACATTGACACCCAGCGTGTTACTGGGGAGACATTTGGCAATGGCAGGAAATTAGAATGTTTTTACTTGCACTGCATTAATGTAGTTGCTGTAGAACCTGCATTTACATACAGGTAGTCAGTTTTGTCCTCTACCTCCAAATAATAAAAAGTGAGATATTTTATATATATTAGTAGTAATTCTGAAGCACAGCAACTTGATGGATCTTTGTTTTCGGTTTTCTGATTAGAGCATTTGGACTGATGGTACAGAGAGCACAGACTCTAGTACATGTTAAGGAATTTACAAATAAACTGCTCTTCCACTGTGGAAATTACTTATGTAGACTTGTTTTAGTTGGACCTCGGATTTCAGCGACAACGCTGGACTACTATAATTTGTTTTCCAACTTACAAACTTGTACTTTTGTTAAAACCTTGTTAGGAGCTCTGAAGTTTCAGCATTGTCAAGAAATCTGGTTTCTATTGCAGAAATGCCTGTCCCCTTACACACTGTAAGGAAAATGTTTACATGATGTTTATGACATCAGGTTACTAAAGTTGAAAATAATCAGATTAGTTAAATTCCTGTAAATAAACAGATTGTAATATTGACATTGGATAATATTCTGTTCAGCTTTCATGTTGTCCTTTGTACAGTGGCAGCCGGCCTGTTATATTATTCACAGTTGAGTACACCTACACTAAGTATTTGTACTTCTAGACACCAAAGTAATCCACTGGGGTGTTATATTGTTACGTTTGTGTGTGTTAAGTTTTACGTGAGTTCTGTTTCTCATGACTCACTTCTTGTTCAGTGTGTGGTGTTTTCTCTCAGGCATATCATGTTTGGAACTGTTATAACGGTGACTTCCAGCTCTTCTCTTAACCATCTTGATTTTCACTTGTGATAAGAAACAGCAATACTCTGGATTGCAAGGACCAACGTTGGAAGTCATTTGACTCTGTTTAATGTACTATTGGCACATTTATGATTAAGAATTAATTTCTCTAAGCAGGAGCAAAAATATTTGACTAGCAAAAGAACACTTTAATGGAAGTAGTATAGTTAAAACTTGCAATGAACTTATACCATGCAGACTTCTGTGTTTGCGCCGAGTTGGACTTATCTGACGTTCTGTGGCAAATGAGGGTACATGCAAGACAACTTGAATTCCCCGTGTGCATCCGTTAGCCCATAAATCCTCTCACAATGTCCGCTTGCAGCACATCAACCTGAATTGCATAATTCGGGGGGGGTAATGGACCCAAACAATATGTGGCAAGACATCCTCTTAAATGCAAATTGCTGTTTTGATGTAGTAAACAAAGCTGTTCAGAGGTTTAACTAGTTTAAAGCCAGCACACACCGACATTGTGTTCTGTCCATTAGTTATTGCAAATATGCCATTGTGCCTATCAAAAACAGTGCCTCTGATTCCCCCCCACAAATATACTTCGTCCTTTAAATCTAGACTTCCGTAAGTATCCAAATCATAATGTCCAATTTGTAGTGAAATTTACTCATAATGGTATACAGAAGATGACTATGTTCCTTAAGCCATATTTGTACCATGTTTGTTATTAATATTCTACTACTGCCATGTGTTTATAACAAAGTTCAGATGCAGGTAAATCAGCTCCTTTCTCATCCTCAATCTCCCCCCAGTTACTGAGCTTCTCTGGCCTGATATGTAGTACGAATTAGTACTGCATGTGTTGTCAACAGTGCTTTCTTAAAGGTGTCTCTAATATGGAGACATGCAGGTAACAGGAGTGAGCTCTGATTCCATTCATGGGAAAATGTTTACACTGTATAGCAGATGGCCTTATTCTGGTTGGCTTCATTTGCTGACTTAGGATCAGAGTCTCTAATGGGGATAAATCTGCAAAATGACTCATGCCTGTGTCATGAGGGCAGATTTTTCTCAGGGCTCCAAACAGAACGCGGGGGGGTTGTAACATAAGCGTGTCAGTAGTGAGAATGGTAAATTAGCATGGTCAGTATGGTTTTCAATTTTATGTATTTGCCTCAGAAGCTTAAACGTTTTTTTTTTTCCCCCTCTCATTGTATTTTCTGGCACATCTCATTATCTTTGCTATTCATTGTTTCTTGCAACAGTGTTATTTTTGTTGTTGTTTTTGTATGTCTGTACCACATGGGTACAATGCATTATGTTAAAACAGCGAATAGTAAAACCTTGTATGTATGTTCCTTGTGCATGCTGGAGGAAGGGGTTCAAAACTTTTTTTTTTTTTTAGCTCTGCACAGGTCTCTTCTCTGATCTATTCCATTCAGGTTATTTTATTTCTATAGCGCCCAAATTTGCAACAAAAGTCCTCTAAAGGCACTTTACAGTGTATATACAGAATATAACTACTTATTATGCAGAAAACTCAACAACCTGAGCAAGCACTAGGGGGAAAGTGGAGAGGAAAGACAAATCCAGTAGAACCCAGCTCGGGGTGGGTGGCCATCTGCCTCGACTGGTTGGGACGAGTAAAAAGGAGGGAGAAATGAACGACGACAGTCTGAGCTATTCTAGGGGAAATTTCCACTTGAGCCTCTTCTGGAACATAAATATACATGAGGTCCTGTCTTTGCTATTCTAACTAATGTGTTGCTGCTGTCTTAAAAATTGTATGTTTTTATTGTGTAGGCAAAATAAAGTTAATACAGATGTTACTGGCTACAAGAAATGTCAAGATTTGTCTTATTTTGCCCAAACAGATGCTTCACTGCAATCTATTGCAGTAGCGTTTTACCCCATGTACAAAATAACTTATCAGTAAGTCAAGAGTCATTTCCAGCAGATTGTTCAAACTACAATCACCAGAATAAAAAAAGGGTAAAGGATGTGTAATGTGGATACCGAGTACTCTCTGCTTAACAGGTGATAGTTGCATTTTTCAGAAAACAGCCATTTTATTTATAAGGAATTACATTAGTGCCTGTTCTAATTTGAAGATGTGTTGTGCATGTTTCCTTCTTGAATTGTTTTCTCAGTTTTATGAATTGCTATTCCAGCTATTTATTTCAAAACCTAAAAATATCCTGGATATACAGGATACATGTGTCAAACATCGTACCTTTCAGAATTATGGAGGCCACTGTGCTGTCGGTAACCTTCAATGCAGCATATTTCTTTTGTTACCTTTTCCAGATCTGTGCTTTGCAATAATTCTCTGAGCCTCAGAGCTCTGTAGGCAATCCCTTTGACCTCATGGTCATAGATTTGTGATACAGTCTGCATTGTCAGCTGTGAGGCCTCCTATAGAGTGTGTCTCTCTCTAAATCTTGTCCAATCAATATCATTTACCGCAGGTGGACTCCAGTCAAGCTGTAGAATAATCTCAGCAACTATCAAGGGAAGTGTGAGGCACCTGAGCTGCAGTCTGATTACTAGGCCTACCGTAATTCAGTTAACATTGTATGTAAACAACTGTAATTAACTAATATTTCAGTAACCTTTAGATATCATAAATAAGACTTTACTTCGATTGCTCAGTAGGTGGCAGTGAAGCATCACTTTTGCTAAGTGAGAATTATCTCTAGTCAGTCTTGGATTTTTTTTTTTTCAGCATACATTTTTTACAGTGTGACAAGCAAACAAAAATAAAGTGGGCTTTTATAACCTAATTCCAAAGCAAAAGCAAAAAATCTTCAGAGTGTTTGTGGCACTCCATCAGTCCCATCAGATTGTATTTATTGTAGCACAAATAAGAACGTGGCTGTCAGTGAGTGTTTTATTAAGCATATGGAACTTAATGTGTTTGGAGTAGTCTGTGGTCTACAGAGGTAAACACCTGGCAATTATGCATTATTGCAACAAGAGATAAGAAATGTTGGTGGCTTTTAGCTAAGATGAATCATTCCACATGATTTGCTAGAGACATTTAAGATGTTCGTTTGTTTTATTTTTTTAATTATTAAAATTAAATTTATGTTATTTGAAAATGAGCTTTCAATAAAACTCTATGTGAACATTTTACGTAATGCAGTCCTTGCAAACTCCAGAACCCATTAGGGCCTCTCCGTGGCAATTACAGAGATTCCTATGGTGCTTCTTTCTTTCATGAGTGGTTTACCGGGATCTGCTGAACTCTTTCTAGGCTTGCTGTGCACATCGAACCAGGGGATTGTGAAGAAGATTGGCAGAAGTTTTGTAAGGCATTCCACCGTGCTCCAAATCTGTTTATCTAGGCATTGAAGCTGCTGGACTCCTGGCTGATGTTTGGAGGAGATGAACCAGTTTGTAATGATTAGAGATGTTGCGTTTCAGCGTAGATGCTTTCTCTTGTGAGGAATTATGGCACATATATGGTTTCATATATCAAGGGCAGGTTGAAGAGGAGGGGTGGGCCGTTGTGTATCTGCAGGGTCTATGTCTCGAGATGAAGGTCGAGACGAAATCAAAAGCATCAGTGTGAACTCTGTGCTTTTATTGAAACTCTTAACTGTGTGAGAGAGTGTGTGGTTTCTTCTATCAGTTCCACCCATAATGGCACTATCACTGGTACTCAGTTTGTGTAAGATCACTGAAAAAGCAGTGTGGCAATGTTATACCTCACAGGGTAGGCGTGACACAAAACACAATTAAATTACAGCTGTTCTAATGAAACCTTAAAGTGACATAACGCTCAAAGCACATGCATAAATTCTTGTCATTCTTGTGGAAAATAAAACGAGTCAAGAGGATAAAGGAAAGAAAATATTCATTGAACATTCAATTAGTGAAATTCTGGAGTCTTAAATGTTTAATCCCAACTATTCAGACAATGCTACAGATTCAGCCATGTGTTGCCTGTTTATGTCTTTCTGTGATGAATGATCATGTCTGTAGGTGACCATTATTTAGAATACGTGTCTGTCTGAATATCTATGCGGGTAGTCACGTGTGAGGTTTTGTGCATATGTGTCTATGTAGGGGGTGCGCAACGTGTTTTTGAAGATCAGTGCCGTTATTGAATCCAGATTCTGAAGTAAGGAAAATGGAAAGAAAGAGCACTTCATCCTCAGCCTCGGCCAAGGATTTGAAGGACAGAAGGAGATGTTTTGTTCTCCTTTCATGTGCTCAATCCCACTGAGATAGGAGCAGTAAGGGTTCAGTATGTGTCTGGCGAGGTGTTTGTGTGCGGAGTCGGGTGAATATTAAAAACAAATCTAACAACTATTTGATGCATTGTGATGTACAGAGAGTTCTGTGTCTTTGTTTACTTTTTTTGGTCCACCGCTGGGGTAGCTTATAGTAATTCAACATCTGGTAAATGCTGAATATACATATTGAACCAGATTTATAAGCCAGAAAATCATGTCGGTAGCAATTATATGGACGACTACAGACATTGTGTCATTTTAGCACTTCATGTTTTACTTATAAGCACAGCTGTGAGATCTATTCAGTGTTAGATGTTGCCTGGGAAAAGAGGGGATGTTGTCTTTGCACGTGCACATTTATACAAGACTGTAATTGAGACCAGAAGGGATAGGATAGAGTGCTCTGTCTTTAGAAAGTGTCTTGCTTACAGATGTGTTCATTTGAGAAAAGGGGCTCACAGCATGTACTTTCTATTTTAACTGACAGCCTTCTGTACAGTCATCCCGCTGTGAAGACCATCATGTTTGAAAAGAAGACCTTCCCTTGAAGAACTGGGTAATGATTGCGCAGGAAAATCATATAGTTTACAATAGTTTTTGATGTTTTAGAGTTTGACAGAACTAGATTTTATTTTCATCCTCATTAGCAAAACAGTGCAAGTGGTTGTAAACCACAGCTAGACGTCCTCACAAACTGAAGAAACCGAACAAATAAAATCAAACTTATATGAAGTGTAATTGAACTCTTATGCAGCACCTTACATATTAAGTAATTGTAGCAGCAAACGTATATTATTATTATCCATATTATTGTAGATAAAATAGATAATATACTAACAGGGAATAGCTTCTGTTTTCCTGTGCAGTGTATGTGGGTGAATGGACCGTGAGCGCTTAAGGCTGTAGAATCTGCTAGACCTGATCAAATGCGGTGTGTTATTTCTGGCCACCTGCTCCCCTCTGGCACAGCTTTGAACTTCCTTGTGTGTGTATGTTTGTAAGGGCAGTTAGTAGTCTAGTAGTTGGAATGCTAAAAGGTTGCGTCCAACATCTGGAGGTTGACTTCAGCAGGAGGTGGGGAGACCGTAAAGAAGATCTGTTGGTAGGTGGGTTGGGGCTAGTTGTAATTCACACCAGATGAGAGGAACTTCTCATAGCTGAGGAATAAAAAACACTACTGTTTTTACTTATTATATTCCTTCACGTTTATAATGGCAAAATCATTGCTCAGTTTTTCAGGACGAAAAAGAGTAAATCTTTGAAGTCCAACTAACGTTTTTAGATGATTGTATAGTCACGCTTCATGTGGCATTTTTATGATTTTGTACATCTGGTGGACCTTTTAGCAGACGACTTTGAAGAGCCACAAAACAGCTACAGAGAGACGCAAATTCACCACTAAGATTGCAAGGAGACACAATAATCAGGATAAACAACAAATAAATATAAAACACTGAATGCTGCTTCATTCTTTGTCCTGTTCCTGAATAAATAAACAGTATTGCTGCTGTATATTATTATTGTCTAGATTTTTTTGTCATTTGTCATTTCACTGATGCTAATGTAGACAGATTTTGGGAGTGGTGGAGGAATGCTGAGGCGATGCTATCATAGTAATAACCAGGTGTCTGTCCACTTTACGCCTACTCCTATTGATTTTCAGGACATAGCTGGACCCACAAGACTGCTGACCACGGGATGTATTAAATGAAAACCACTGGAAACAAACAATCCTTGTTTGAGAAATGAGAGTTTGTATGTGTGTGTTTGCATTGTGAAAAAAACCCCAGCAAAATATTTAAAGCTGTGTCAGTTCCTGCGCTCCAGAACTGACGTTTAAGATGGTGTTTAATATTTGTTTGATCCAAAAATAAAACACATTCGCTGTCCTTTTTAAGTAGCCTCAATTCCAGTTTGTGTGGCTTCCTCCATGAACATCAAGTGCTCAGAATGCCCTGAAAACAATCTGAAGGACACGCTGAGAAACACACTTTGCCAGTGTGTCATGTTTTTTTTTTTTTGATGAAGCCCAAATTTTCTGTCTCCTGTTTTTGAAACAGCTCGCCCATGTTTTGTCTGGTCTCTGAAGAGAATGCCGTGATAAAGTGGGAATACTGATGACGGGGTGGTGGGGAGGGTGGTGGGGGGATTCCTATCTATCTCTTCACGGAAGGGAAACAACAGTGACTAACACTATGTAGTGCCCCAATTAAAAGCATCAGCAGCCGCAAATTGCACTGCTATTGAACTGAATTAAAAATAAGAAAAGCTTCATAAACAACTTCATAATACGTCATTCGTAGGCCTCTCAGTGTGTGGAGTATTTCGGAATATTTGTCTGCCTAGACTAGTTTAGACTGCCTGATATTTATTGGTATGAAGCTGTGTGTGTGCGTGCGTCCATGAGTGCGTAATGTGGTACATATGTTCTGTGGTTCTTTTTGTTTGTGGACTGAGGACTGGGAGCGGTTATGAAAACAACATTACCCAGAGTACAGTTCTCCTGGATCACAGGTTACTGCCTCAGGGGGTTGTGGGATAGGTTGGGCCACTGTAGGGAGCGGATAAACCTGACGGTGACTCCAAGGGACTCTGTGTGTGTGTGTGTGTTTTATTGACCAGAAAAAAACGAGAAGAGGAGACAGACATAAGTGACATCATAGTAAAGCAGAACAAGCTGGTTTCAACATGACACCATAATCACCTCTGACGTCCCGAGTTTTGTGTGTGTGTGTGTGTGTTTTTACATTTAACCCTTTTGGTGACGTAATAGTCAAACAAGTCAGACCAAGTGCCTTTTATTTTGTTGTGAATTTTAAGAAGTGAGTTACAAGAGAGCAGCTGGCTTAAAGGGTTGTTTGTTAGAGAATGGTGGAAATATGTGCAGTTTTGTTTTCATACAGCAGGTGGAGCCACAGAGTCTAAACAAAATGGCCATTGGTCACTGTGTGCAGTACAGCAACCATAATCTAATGCTGAACACTAGTCATGTTAAGTTTTTATCACTAATGCAGACTGCAGTAAAACAGCCAATGTAACAAATGTACTTAATTCATTACTTTCTATCAGTGTTTCTCCATATGCTCTTTCTTACTCACCTCTGCGTCTCATCTTTTCTCTTCAGCCTGAGTTCTCTCTTTCATCACCATTCATGATACTCATAAGCCCTACTTCCTTTCTGTCATTATCTTGCTAAATCCCTCGTACGCTGGCTCATTGTCTTTCTAACGTGCTCTGTGTCTTTTATGTTCTTATTCTCCTCCAAACCTTTGAATAGCATTACAGCTCATCACATCTGGGATGCACCTGTGACGGATGTAAAGTCATATTTCTCACGAGTCCTTGTTTAAAGTTTAAAAACCCCACTGCCTGTATGTCTAAATATTTACCTGCACCAGTTATAGGGCATTACTATGAGTTTTAATGCAAGGAGGAAGCTTTATGTTTGGAGGTTTGCATTTGAAGAATAAAGTCAAAATGTTGAGAATAAACTTGACACTTCTAAATTCAAGTTGAACTTCTGACAATGAATCAAATTGCTGCTTGAGCAATTGTGTAAGATGAACCAGTGACATTGTCAGAACTAGGTTTAGAAACAGGGACATTATTTCTCTTTTTGTGGTACTTAATTATTGCTTTATTTAAAGGGATAGTTGAAATTAAACATTAGCATTAATAAAGGTCTTTGCTTCGTTTGTGGACTGAAAGAGTTCTGTTACTTGAACATGTGCACCTGTTAATGGGAAGGAAGCCAGCGAGGTGGATGTGCTCTTGGCTGCAATGTGGCATTTGTGACAGTGTCTCTGTGAAGTAGCTGGCCCCTTATAACAACAATAACGTGTTGAAATTTAGGAAATTCAGTTACTTTACAGAACTATCAGGTTGTATCACCACATTTTGGTTGTTTTAACTTAGATTTTTCAGATTTGTTGTCATCTATTTCTTATTAACAATAGCTGCAGTATACTGTATATCAGCATCTGTGTTGCAATTCCTTGCAAGTGTTACACTTTCACTACCCCCCTAGCAGCCATGATACATTTTTTGCTTATTTTTGGAATATTTTTCTTTATGACAAACATGTTGTGTTTTTGGTTGGGTAAGTGATGCAAGTGTTAATGATGGGTTTGTGTGTGTGTGTGTGGGGGGGTTGGGGGTCTTGACTATTATCCATGTTTTGAATCATTGTTTCCAGAGCCTGTTGCCGTGGCAGCAGCAGGACTAAAGGATCTGACCAAATCCAACCACATAAATCTCCACTTAAAAGGGAACTGCCCCGTGTGTGTGTGATGTTGAGCCTCTATGACTTTAATTGCAGACGCATCATTAGTGCTGTGAGCATTTACTGTAAGCATTATTAGTTATTTTAGGATATATGGACGAGCTTGTTTACTGATCAATATGCAAAATCAGTTCAAACGGTAGCTTTTGACTTTCTTCCTCTCTCCCCTCTCTGAAATTATTTCTTCATGTCTACGCCAGACAACATCAACCCAACAACCATAAAAACAAAGAAAGAGACAGAGCCCTATACTGAAGTAGAGCATGTTAACTTATGAAGAGACTTATTTTGTGAATCTGCTTAATTAATTAAACTGTGGATTTCTCTGTCTCTGTCTTTATTTCCTTCCCTACAACCAACTGTAAGAGACTGTCACTTCATATAATTTCCTCGTTTATAAAGTCACAAAGCTCCTTAATCTGCAGACCGTCAAAATCCTTGTTGCGTATTAGTTTGTAATCCAAAGCCTGTCTTTAGTAATGTCACTTATGATTCATGTTTTTTTGTTTTTTAGTCTAAGAACAGAGACAGTGATCCATGCCCTTACACAACTCTTTCGCCTTTAAGAGAACTAGTTGTAACTGTAAATTAAAAGTAATCTACAGTATGTAAAGAGTTAGACACAAGTGTACACATCTTACCTTTAGTGTGATTAGTCATATCTCATTAGATATTTGTAGAGCAGCTGAGAGATTTTAAAACTGGACTAAATATTTTTGAATGTATGCAGAAATGCTTTAACAGTATTTATGTTACCATGTTTAAAGTTAAAACTATTTAGCAAGATTTTTACATGTATAACAGACTTAAAATAAATCAGACCTTTTCACATCAGCATAACCAAACTCATTAGACTGTTACTGGGTATGAATGTTTGATTTCATCATCAGCTGCCCTCTCTCTCCTGAATAAATATAGTCAGACATTTATTGAAACATTTCCTTGTGTGGCCAAATTTGACTTAAATACTATTGAGAGTGAAGACCAGGCTTTAGGGTTAGAGATGGTAGAATTAGGATAAGGGACAAGTGAGTGTCCTCACAAGTGTAATGAAACATGAGTGTGTGTGTGTGTGTGTGTGTGTGTGTGTGGGTGTGTGTGTCTGTGTGTGTTGGCAAAAAAACACCAGCATGCTAATTTACAAAAACTGTCATAGCTCTTGAAAAGCTGGAAGTTGCACATTGATTGGAATGCTGCTCTCTACCCTCTCTATTGTTGAGCTGCCAATCTGTCTGCATCCAGTAATAAATATCACTTAAAGTGTGTGTCTCTCTGTGAACTGAAGGTCACTAAGCAGCCTCTCCTTCTCTGTATTCAATAATAAACATTAAGCACAGTGTAACTATCCCCCTCCACCTAACCCCACACACACACACACACACACACACACAGATCCACATGTCAGTCTTCCGATGAGGTTTTTGCCTCTTTGACTTTTACCCACAGTGCTGGAAAAGTACAGACGTGAGAACGGGGCTTGAATTACTGATTAAATGTGATACATAGGATAGTGTATCTAGTTCCTCAGTGTCAGTGATGTTCTCGAACAGTTGTTGACGGGGACCATACAGTATGTACAGTATGTTTTGTGACAGATTTAACACACAGGATACTTTTTTTTCTACAGTATTTTTTGCACATAGACAGTTAACTATGATAAAGGTGGTGAAAGATTTACCACTCAAAACTCATTTGTGCATTTTTTTTAAAATGTTGTAGTGTATTTAATATTTTCAGGTAACTTGTTTTCCATTATTGTGTTTGGCTGTGTTTGCTGGAGGAACAACTAACAGCTAAATCTAAACGTGTTTAACAGAGTCAGAGCAGATCTGATGTGGAGACTGTATAGTGTAGCTCACTTCTCACTTAACCTTCATAAGGATGATACTCTGTACATAAAGAGCTTGGGTGATAAGCCTAATCAATATGGGGAATAGCATCGAATTCGCACTTGTCTGATCTAATGGTTGTAAACATTAGCAAATCCACTCAACAACTTAGTCTTTCAATAGCAATCTAACTCAGCATTATGTCATTGAAGAGTCTTGACAGTGGTTTGAGTTGTCATGTGGGGCCAACAAAGCACCCACTGAACTGAACCGATGCATGAGAGAAGACCATGTTGCAGACAATTTAAGTGATTTAGCAAGACAGTAGGAGTGTGAGGATGAAAGAGAGCACTAAGATGTGAGAGTAAGATTGATGAGAAATATGAGAGAATGTCAAGGGGCTTGACTTCTGGTGTGTGAGAGACCTAATTGAGTTAACAGACATCAGACACATCAGAACTGCACAAATGGAAAAAGCAAGGGAAGTTATGTCACTGACTCTCCAGCAGAATCACTGTGTCTCTCAAAGTATACTGGGAAGCAGTTTTGTATCAGAAATGACTGGATTCCATTTCAGTCAGTTTACAGTGAAATGCTTTGTTAAATGATACAAAATAGCGGTGAAACATCTCTTTTTGGAGGATATTAACAAGATGTGCAGGAGGAATTTTGGCCCAGTCCTCCAGAATTGTTTTAATTCAACCACATCTTAGAATATTTTCACAGCACTGTACACAGATGAGCAACCAACGTTGTTCACTCATCATTTCATTGTGCCACAGAAGCATGAACGATATGTTAGATTTAGATGTAGTGTGTGCTAATACAAATACAGAGCCGGTTGGGGAGTTTTAAAGATTCTACCGTAATCAAGATATACGTGTTACATTTTGTGTTGTTGTTGAAAACGTGTATATCACTGAGGTCATAGTTAGCTTTGGCTCAAGTGGCAGAGCATGTGTCCACCACTGGGTGAGTGGTTTGATCCCTTTGTGCCCTTTGTGTGCCCATAACACTGTACTGCAGCATTGTTGTTTTACTGTTTGCGTAGCACTTTACGAGCCGTTATCACTAATGCAAATGAGTGTTTAAAAGAAAGAGTTCTAGCAGGAGATTTTCAGAAAATGTAGCAAATGTTTACAGATCTTATTTGTGTTATTATTTGTGGGAAGGACGTAGAGTAAAAAAAAACATTATTTTCATTCTCCATGCTCTACTCCCACCTTTGCGATGCCACCCACTGACAAAACAAAGAGGTTGTTTCACATTTTCAGTGTCTGGTGGTTATTGACAAAACCACACTTGTCTTATTCCCTTTTTTGTTCCTGTTGACATTGTCTTATAAAATATTAGTGTCAGTGAGAAATGTGTGTCTCAGTCATCACAAACACCATCCTGTAACGGAGAAATTGCTTTTTCTACTCACAGTGTCATGTCATAGGATTTTTCAAAGATGGTGTTGAGTAACCAATAGACATTTCCCTCTAACTCTTAGTGTTTTTAAGTCTTATATGGGTAACAACAACGGCATTCAAAAGCATACTGACAACATTTATATGCTTTAAGTAAACTTTCACATGGTTGAAATTTCTCCCTTTTTTAAGTTATAAACTGTAAGGAAGGTGATAATTCTGCTGTACATGTATTATTGAAGCCATAGTGGGTGGTGGAGTCATACTTGAGTGCATTACATTAAGAGGTGGGTTATAATGTTTTAGGTCCCTTCAAGTGTGGTGATAGAGGATCTCTAAAACATCTCTCTGTTGAAGAACATAATGTTGCACTGAGTCATAATCTGGATCTGAGAGATCATTCCATGCAGAGTATCCATTGCAGGGATTTTATTTGTGGAAAAAAAGAGGCTCTTTGTGTCTGTCTATGTTTTTGGAACAGTGTGTGCATACATGAATGTGTGTGCTTATCTCAACATGCTCACTGTGAACATAACATTCAAATCCAAAACATGTTTTCCACTACTGTGTACTGAGCATACATGAGAGAGAGCAGAACAGAGAGCACCGACTTACACACACTATGGTTGTTGGTTAGCTAATAGTATCCATCAGTGGTCTTGCTTACTTTGGCCCCTTTCTCTTTTTCTTTGTTATTCTTCTCTCCATCCCTTTACTTTGTTATCCATCTCTTGGTGCATCTTTTCTCCTTATCCAATGTCTGGCTCTTTTATACACGATCAAAGGCCGAACCCCTCCCTGTGAACATACATTTTCATCATACCACACACACACACACACACACACACACACACACACACACACACACACACACACACACACACACACACACACACACACATAATATAGATGCAGTATTCCCAATGTCATGCTCACACATACAAAGAACATATGTAAATACTACTGAAATCTTTAGACCAATTTGCTGCATTATTCATCGTTTGGCCCAGGTCTGTATCTTGTTTTTAATCAGCAGACACCCTGGAGATAGTGAAGAATTTCCACAATCATCTTCTCTCAAGTTCTATCTTATATTTATGCATTTTAATTTTCTCCTCTGAGTAGTAATAGTATATTTAAGCCAACTTCTGGCTTACTCTATAAAAACAAAACCTTTAGGATAATCAAATCCTCACCATCTGTCCTACAATACCTTCTAACTTGCCAACCTTGCAATCCTTGGTGCTCTCACTCAGTCATAAAAAAACCCCTTTAAAACATCCACAAACTGAACTGATTTGGTTACAGACCATCACTAATATGAAAATATTCCTTTGAAGAACATAATGTTGTGCTGAGTCAGGATTTGGAGCTGAACGGTCATTCCATAGAGAGGGTCTGTTGCAGGGATTTGATTTGTGGAGCAGAAATTCATTAGGTTTCAGTTTTACTTTCTCACATTCTACTGTCAGTAGTTAGTTCTGTGCTTAAACCAACCAACTTCCTCACTCTGCAAAAACAAATAATTTGAGGTAATCAAATCCTCTTTCTCAATCCCTTAAAGCTTTGCTAACTTGCCATTTCTCACAATCCCTACTGCTATCACTCGGTCATACCTGTAACAGCATATTGATCTTAAAATGTGTGCTCTCAGAGCTCTCAATTGTGCAATATCTTGCAATAGTGTTAATGCCAATAAATACACTTTGTGCACTGCAGGCACAAAATATAGAGTTGATTTATTGGCTCACCTTATTTGGTGCAACAACATTATTTAGAGTGGAAAAAATGTCAGACAATGGAACACAAAGAGGGAAATTCCACCTTAAAACTGACTTTGTGTTTGTCGTACAGAGACATTTTTTTTATCCCTAAAGCATTGATAATCAATATTTTATATATAAAACACCTGCCCAAAACTTTGAGATTCATTTTTTAAAGTGAATAAGATCCGTAGCTGTTGTTGCTGATATACTGAATCACATATACGTGTGTGTGTGTGTCTGTGTGGATGTCTGGATGTCCAGCCTCTCTCTATGGCCCAGTATCCATTGTGAGTTTTCGGGGGGAGCTGTATTTTCTTCTTAGATGAATGCTGCACTTCCTTCCCCAGTTTAAATAAACGAGCCACTTTCTAATCAGACAGGACCATCACCGCTTTGCAGCAGACAGGAATGCACACATTCCGCACTAAATCTGAAGACACACATATACACTTTCCTAAAGATACTTTATTGAAGAGAAAAATATTAGTGTATGTAGTTTACAACATAGGAAAAATAGCAGCATTAACATTAATTTAAAACCTACAGGAATTTAGATTAATGTTCTGGACTGTTTCACTAACCCTGACCAAAACCATTACATGTCTAACCCCAGTTCTTACTCTGACCATATACTAACTACTCTAACCTTAACTCTAAACCAACTCTCAGCTTCAAAGATAAATGGCTAACATTATGGCAAATCGCAGTGTGAGTGCACAAACACATATTTGACCCCATAACTCAACCTTCACATCAACCAGAAAAACACAGCTTTCACAGTCGGTACTGGCGGTTTTTGTTCTCCAAGTTTCTTTTGAGGTCACGTCTGATGAAACCTGCTCAGAGTTGAAGCAGAAATTAACTGTGTGTGATTCCCTTACTAGGTCTTACACCAGAAGGCATAATTGAGCCAACAATTTCAACTTAATATAATAAAATTATACCATGATTCTGATAAGTCACCATGAGTGCCAAGGCTGTGCTGCAGTTTAATAATGCTCCTTTGTCTGAGGAGTCTGTGCGTGTGTGAGGAATCTAACACTCAGCAACGGTAATAGCATCTGAACTTTGCTGCCTTGCTGCCTCTGTGTGAGCATGTTTTTAATGTGTCATTGCCATGTGTATTTAAACGATTCAATAATATTTAAATGATTTATATATAAGTCTGTGTGTATTTTGGTCTGAGCGAGAGCATGTCAATAATGTTTAATGATCTGAGTGTGTATTCTTCGGTCTTTACTGTGGTGTGTGTGCTTCAACATGTGCGTGTGTGTAGGTTTATGTGTACATAAAGTGTGTGTGGTTATATTGGCATGGCGTGTGTTTTGCTAGCCTGTCTCCAGTGGTTGTACGATGTATATCAGGCAGCTGCTTGTTCCAGCATTCAGAAGATCAGAAATAGAGCTGTTATTCTAGCAAAATGGTAACTGTGAGATACAGTTTCACACATGCACGCCCACACACCAGAGTGCTGCGCACACACACACAAGTGTATTATGCATTCTCAAAGTTGCTTCTGTTTTCAGATCCCTTTCCATCTCTCGATGCATTCCTCAGTCTGCATTGACCTTTCAGCAAAGAGGTCAGATAACACCTCAGGGGATGTACTCTGCCAGCTGAGTTTTTCCTTGAGTTTTTAACTTTGCAATAATAATTAGTTTGAATTCAGCTTCATTGAAGCATTTCATGGAAAAGTATTCATCTGACTTAGACTTTTTGGGGATTTCACTCCTTGATATTTTGGCTTTAGTTCCTGCCTCAGGCTGCCTAAAGCAGTAATATACATGCATATGAGAGCACATAAAAGTACTTTAGAAGTGTTATGACCCAGTTTCTATTGTTTGTTTTGAAAGATAAATGTCAATCATAAAATAACTTAAATTTTTTCCTTCATTCCTGTGGAAAAAATTAGCAGATAGTGTAGTTACATCCAAAAACAGCAATAATTATGTGCACAGAGCATAGAGATATGCACACTGAACTCCATGTCTCAATCAAAGTAAGGTGATCCTTGTCATCTGGTTTTGGTTTAGATAGAGCCCGTTTCAAAACTGATTTGATCTAAGTTCGCCCTGTGGTGTTTCTGTTCTTTAAGGCCTATATGACTCACTCATCAACTGCTTTTCTAGCTGTACATTACACACACAAATGCTTGCACCGGCACTGAGAGGAAAAGAGACATTTCCTGCACTAGTCACTTGACCTGATATCCCACATGTTAATCATTTCCTGCTGTATAATCCAATAAAATGGTTGAATTCATTGAATTATTAGATTAGCCAGACTGGTGTCCATGTTGTGGAAGCAACAGCAGAACTGGATCTGGACTCAATTCAGTCTTACCCTCTCTTTTTTTCAATTTTGTTGTTGTTTGGAGGTCTAAATAGTTTTATATACCCACTTAAAATGAGAATGAGATGCTTCAGAATATGACCGATAACATCTCACCTGAATCTTTAATGATCCATGAAAAGATGGTGCGTTGTAAAGAGATATATGATGCAAAGAGTGGGAAAAAAATCACTTAGTATATGATCATGCAGAATTGATATATAAATAAAAATGTATTGCAAAACATTTTTTTATATTGTTATGAGTCAGCAATTGTGAGATAAGTCAAGCAATAATGTCTTTACATAAGCAATAGAAAATAAAATATGTTATATTTTGAAAATGATAAATTAAACATTGTTTTCTTTGCTTTGTATGCTCAACAGATAAAAGTATAAAACTTTTATCCACTCAGTGAATTTACCATAATCTGTGGATTACATGGTGTAAGTAAATCCATGTAAAGATTTTGTGGTAATTTTAACTTTATAATATGTTATATTTGACTGTAGTCTGAAATTGAGGAAGGTACAGTACAACAACATATTACAACATACACATATCTTCTGTTTCACCCCTCTGAGTAGACACTAGACAGTCATTGTTTGCTGACAGTAACTATAAGATAGTAGTTGGTGCTCTTACCTGTGTGAACCTATTGCCCTGTTAGCATTAAATCAATACTAGCTCTGAGCCCCCCCCTCCCAACACACACACACACACACACTTTTTTGGGAGTAATCAGAACAATAGAAATCTACCTATGAGACCGCCGACATCCACGTTAAGTCATTCACATTTTAACTTTGACTCCCACAGTTCATTTTCTTCACCTTCAGGGCAGCCCTATGTCTAGTCTTCCTGACTACTTGGACTAAACAGTTTTTGGGGCTGTAGCCCAGATGACCCTCGACTGCCAAAGAAGAACATGATGTGTAGTCATGCTTCAGCTGTTCTCCACTACATTTAATGTGGTGAGGAACATTTGAGTTACCCTTTGCAGCACTGGAGCCCAGTACTTAGATGTGACTTTGCTATATTGAGATAGAGAATGTACACACCTCCCATTTTCTCCGCAGTAAATTCTCTACCTTCACTTGTCATTTTCCCTTTTTTCTCTGAGTTATAGTGTTCCCCTTCAGCCCTCTTCTAGCTCCAGTCAACCAACTCCACAGCATCATTTATTCATGGCCTGTTTGCAGAACTGAGATCTGATTGGATCCTTGTCCCTTTTTAGGCCAGGTAGTTAAAGCTCCATCAGGACTCTGTTGGTCTCAGTGTGCATTCTTCATCTGTCTTTACTGTGTTTTTTGGTACATGTTTGTGTTTATTAGTGTGGTTCTTTGTGTAAGAAAAGAAACAGTAAAACCTGAAGCTTGTGAAGGACTACATAAAACAGTGGATGTAACAGTGGAGTAAAATACGGTAAACAGAGAAAGGGACTCAGAATGAGTTGGAACTGAAAAAGAGAAAATGGGTATTTGCTGCGTGCCTCTGTTGTTTGTAATGAGATCCTGATGGGCCTTTGTTTGCCCTCCTGCACATGGCTGGGGGTTGGATGTAGCCCTGAGAGGCAGATGCTGAATGAAGCCTTCTCTTTGTTGTGTCGCTGTGTGTTTGTGAACAGTGTATGTGTATTACAAAAAGGTCACTGAATCTTACTGAACATGTGAAGTATTTTCAAATGTGTGCATTAGCATTAGATCTGAAAGATCTAATACGAGCAACCTGGACAGATGAGAGACTCAGCAGCAACACGCTGGGCTTTACTGAGATATTGAATGTATTTTTTTGAAAATAACTTGTGTGACAGATAAGCCTTTGTACCTGTTTCCGTATGTTTGTGTGTGTGTAAAATATATTGCCCCATAAAACGTGGGTGAATTAATTTGTCATACTACTGGGCTCAAAAAGTTATTGATGATTCTCTGAGGATTTGTAGCTATATAAAATATCATAGTTATTTGACTTAATGCCAAAATATGAAATAAGGCTAAGGCCGGGGATATACTTGCACGCTCACTTTACACTTTTACACTGTGGAAAAGTGGAAGTTTTATATGTTTACCATGAATATTTCTAAAACACTTAACTCTCTGAAATCTGTTTCTACAACTGCAAGAATAATATACATCAACTTTAAGCCATCGCAGGTGAGTATGAATACAGATCTTCTTGGGAAGTTATCTGTTTAGGCTGCTATAATTTAGATGTATCTAGAAATCTGGCAGTTTAATGTATGGGTTTGTGTATGTGTGTGCACACAATGAATGTAGAGGACATCGTGTCATCACCCAGGGTAAACACTGAATGAGTCACAGCTGGCTTGGGTGAATTTCATTAACACATGAACAGCGTCTATCTTTATCTCGATGATCTGAAAATGACATTAAGAGACAGACGCGAGAGGGATGAGCAGAAGGCGATTCTCTGGTGATGTTGGATGTGGCAACGTGGCAACTGAAAGTTGTACAGACAGAGTAATGACGATATTAGAAAACAGAGTTATAGGGTGAGAGAGATGGAAAGAGGAAGGAAGTCAGCAGTGTTATTTTGCTTGCATTTTAGTCCCCTAGTCTCATCTTTCACTGTGATCCTTATGTGTGGGTGAAGGGGACAAACAGAGGAAAGGAGTTGAGCAAAATGGAGGGAAAATATTAAGGGAAAGAAATAAATAGTGCATGAAAGCAGAATGGCCCCTTTCTCCTAAGGTAGAGCTGGGAAATGACTGTTTCCCCTTGATGACAAAGCATTTTCACTGTAGTTTATAAAAATGGCTGTAGTGGGTACACACATTATCACATACCACACACACACACACACACATACACACAGGGAGCCGCACATGCTGAAGCACACCTCTCTCATCCTCTGTGCTTTTATTTAATTATAGTTCAACAGAAATATGAAATAAGGTTAAGACTTGACTCTAATATTAAAAAATGGGTTTTCCCTTCTTTTGTCTTCCGTTACTGACTCTGTATCTTTCTTACATGTCTGTGTGAGCAAACACACAGACATGTCTCTCTTCCAAATCAGAAGTAAGTATATGAATCACACTGTTAGGACAAAGCTGTAGGTTGATCTCAGTTGAATTCAATCCTTGAGAGAGCATTGATAAAAGATAAATGACGTACGTTATATTGCACCGTCATCTCTTTGTGTGTGTGTGTGCTATACTATATACAGTACTAATATACAGAATAAACAGTATTACATGTATTTATTCCTGTAAATATGAATAATTGTTTGTAATTTTATTTGATTATTACATAAATTGCAAAGTGCTTGTCATGGACAAAATACTTTGCTTATATACACCTGTATATGCAATACATATGCACACACACACATACATACACACAGTTACCATGGTTACTCACTCTGTGCACTCTATAGATCTCTGTGGTATCTCAGATCATCTACATTTCAGAATGCTGAAGGCAATTAGAGTGAACCTGACCCCACATACACAAATTAAGACACATCACTTTAATGACCCTCTTGCCCAGTAGAAGCCAGTGCGAAAGAGATTTTACACTGGGTTGATGTGTGAAAACACAGCAATGTCTGTCAGAAAATGAGTTCAGTCTTCTCACCTCTTAAAAGTGACTACATGGAGAAGGTTTTCGTCCTGCAGCTGTGAACTCATATTAAAAATATGTGCGAGCACACACACACAGAGTCTCTGTCTGAGCTGTATTTGAAGCTGAACCCAGTGTATGAGAGTAGATCTAAGGTATCTTTATCTGGAAAGTACATCGATAAAAGGGAGAAGGGAGGGATGGTTCATGATCTGTTACCTGACTTTTTGGTTTACCACTGGTTTACCATTTCACCAAGTTTCCATCTTGGTTTTCGGTTTCCCTCCCTGCTGTTTCGGTCCAGGCAACTGTTTGGTTAAGTCAACACATATACTTCCTGATTGAATGCACCTGCTCACCGGTCTGTTTAACTTGTCCTTTTGCACTTACGCAGTGCTACATTGTTTCTCCAGCCTGCTGTCCTGCCTGATCTTCTTTATTGTTGACTTTGTTTTTGTCTCCCTGCCTCAGCCTGCTCTTCAGTTTCCATGTCTGCTCTCGATTATTTTGTACTGGACTTTGGACTTGGATTTTGGAGTTTGGATGTGGATGTTTTGCCTTGAGACTATGACTGGATGAAAATATTTGGACTGTGGATTTATGATTAACGATGGGATAAGCATATTTGGACATTTCCTGATATGAATGTGAATTAGAGTAAAAGACTTTTGGGTTTGTGCGGGATTTTCTGACTTTTCTGTCTATGACCTTGGAAGTTGACCTGGATTTAGTGAGTGGAGGAAAGAATGGCTTTATTGTTATTTTGTGCCACATACTGTGTGTTTGCTATGGAAAAAAGGTTCATTATTTTGTCTTAAAACAAAAGGAACATGATGGAATGTGAAATAATGAATCTGCAGTAAATCTACATTGACAGATGGACTGTATGTAGTGTGGACATGTGCTTGCATTAAAGAGGAAATTAGTGATGACTCTTATTCTGGTAATCAACTCTATCATAATTTTGTTTCAGCAGTAAGCTCCATTTTTTAAATAATCTCTTCACTTATCCACCCCTCACCTACTCTTCTAACTTTCTAACATTTCAAAGAGTTTCCACTCGGCTGAAAAATGGCTGTGTGGAGAGAGATTTGTTAGACTTAAGTGCACTGTTGAAGCCAGTTATCTCACTCCTTAGGTTGAAGCATAGTCTGCTGTTAATCACCTCTAAAACAAATAGTCCCCTAAACCCATACGCACACACGCAGTCACACAGACAATGGGCAGACAGACTCTAATCAATACATATTCAGAGCTGTAAATAAATACTATATATCCTTAATAATTAAATAGACAAACACACACACTACCAGGGTGGTTTAGGTCCAGCTGTACAGAGCTGTTTGTCTGCTCCTGCTGTGTGGCAGAAGCTGTTTATTGAGCCTGTGTGTGTGTGTGTAGCTACTGAGCCAAAGCACCAGTGGAGGCCAACGCTAATTATGCCATCCATAGAGCGAACACCTGTGGGGAATAGTCAACCCCAAAAGAGCTGCAGAGGATCATGGGATGGGACCCGCCATGCCTCAAAGAAACTACAGAAACCCTGGCAGAAAGTCACAGCGCTGCCAATTAGTGGTGTGAAGCTCCCTGGGTTTTCCTTCTGCACACCAAGTCTGGGTCAGATTGTATTCGCAAAGGCCTAACAAGATTTGTTTCAGGATGTTTAGGTGAGAAGGAGGGCAGGCAGCACAGGAGATTGGAAGCAGTGTTCTTAGAGAACAGAACTGCCTTTTATTCTTTTTATGTAAAAGCTGTAATTGTTTGCGATGAATCAGTGTGATGTGAGAATATGTGCATTAACTGTATGTGAAGAGAACTAAACTTTCTGTAGCTCTTGTATTAACTAAAGTGTCTCTGTAACACTTTAAATACAGTCTTTTCTTTATTTTTCATTTTCTCTTCCGATACAAATGAAGACAAGACTTTGAGGACTGTTTGAAACTCCTCCTGTCGTCCTTTGTGGAGCTAGAGGGATGTTATACACTACTCTGTTTCACTGTAGAAGGAAAGACTGAGTTTATCTTTAGATATCATTTTCTATATCTGGTCCTCCAGTCAAGGCAGGACTGCTTTGACCTTAACTTAACAACAAACAACAACAAACATTTTGGCTCAATCTATCCCTCCTTCTCAAACCACTCTCTTTTTCAGTCAGTCCCCTTATCTTTCTGCCCTGTTGAAGTCCTTCAGTCCTGTTGTCTCTCCTTGGCCGTTGCTCTCCTTTTTATGTGTTGATCCTTTCCTTAAAAACTCCCTCCCTCTCTTCTTCTCAGTACTTCTCTGTTCTCCTCCCTCTATTCTCCTCTACCACCAGTACGACAGTGGGAGTAGCAGAGAGGGAGGAAGGCTACTTCTACACACTGTGTTGAATAATGCATGCCTGTTAGAGTGGAGCTGCAGAGGATGACATGGATGGAGGGCAGACGATTGTGCTGGATATAGAGTTTTGATACCATGTGAATATGGAGAATTTATTAGGAGCGGAAATTCAGTGAAACTATTACATTCACAAATTGGCACATCATGAGCCAGGGCATTGTGTTAAGATAAAATAAGCCTTTATTAGTCCTACATTAGAGTAATTTCAGTGTAATGGTCAAACCTCATTTCGATGTACATTACCTGTCAAATGACCATGTGAAAGTAAAGCAGATTTCACTGGTTTTTTTTGACTGGTAGTGTATGTGGTAGAGGTACTGATCCAACTCTGATCTGACATATGAGGAAGCAGAATGAATGTACATGTTTGTGTCTATTCCTGCAGGTTCGGATCTGACACGCACAAGGGGTCACTCCTGCCCTGTAGCCTACTGACCTCATCAGGCAGTGTTGAATTATGGGTAGTGGCACTCGGGTCTCACAGCTGTCTCTCTGCTCAGGGCGCAGTGATAGTGAGTCATCTCTCACTCACACACACTCACAGAAACTCCCACACTCACACTGCAGCTGGACCGCAGGGTAGCTGACATTTAGCAGGGGAGGAAAAAACAACAGAGCTGCAGCCATGATGGCATCAAACACCTTAGTGTACTGCAGAGTGGAAGCACAGCTGATCAGATAGAGAAGTACAGTGAACAGACTGTCCTCACTCTCCTTGATGCAAAGAATTGAGTTCTGTTTTATGTGACCATTTGTTAACTTGTGCACATTTTGTAACAGTTTCTGAACCAATCAAAGTTAAAAAGCCTTTAAAGCAAATACGCAGTTAATGGCTGGATTTATGTTTTGATGTTTTCAGTAATGGGCATGCAAAATCAAAAGACTATACAGTGAAAAAGCAAACAGGGAGTGAGGACAAATCAAATTAGGTTTTTGTTTTAAATACAGTATTATAGCAAAATAACAAATCTTAAGCAATCCCTGATCAAAATCACAAACATTTCCCTTTTTTTAGCTAAATTATTTCTAAAATATTTAACATGTCAAGACAGATTCCATTCTCCTGGGCGTGGGTGATACCAGACTTGCACAAATCTATGGAGAGATGATCTACAGTACCATTCTTCACAGATTATTATCATAGTAGCATCAATAAATTGAATCTCTCCTACAGCTTTTACAATTATACAGGCCCATATCAGGAGACTTCTATGTCTGTGTTACACAGTCAGTAATATGCAGTCTGTCTTATCCAGGGGATACAGCGAATATGCTGGACTCCATTTCACAGAAGGCTGTGGTGTTTACTGATCTAACCTAATGGAATTAGCCTTAATTGAAAGTCACAGGTCCCCTTGTTTGCTAAGGTATTAACTATAACTGGTCAGGGGGAGGGAGTAGCTATCATTTAATGCCTTAATGTGTTTCTACTTCTCAGTTATAAGCAACTGTTCACTGGTATGTCAAATTTAAGTGTTTAGACTTCATAATGTACTTAGCAATTGCCTCATTTCTAAGGAATAACAAGGCAGGATTTGACTAAATGAATTTAAATGGTCTACAAGAGGGTGTGCTTGTAGTTCAGACATATCCAGTTCTAACCTGCTGTAATAAGAGTTTGTCAAAATGATTGAGTGAACACATACAATGGTGTGTCTTACAAAAAACGTTTACTCCTGTGATGGAAAAGCTTCTGCTGAAGAAGGATTGGGTCTCGTTCGACTGAAAAACACTGAGAATGTATGAGGCTGGATGTTGCTCCTCGATGAGCCGCATTCACTGGTAATGTTGATTTATGTTGCAAATGCAGACCCATACACAGCCTCTTACTGCTTGTCAGTCTCTCTCTCTCTCTCTCTCTCTCTCTGCCACAGACACACAGCAGTTGATATAAATAGGCTATCTATGGCACATAACATGGCCATCTGCTGAATATTTGATCAGAGACCAGCACAGGTTTAATAATTTAACAAAAGGCCTACATGACTCTTATTGCTACTGTTTTTGGAGCTGGATGGTAGGTGGTAGGAATACATTTCATACACATACAGCACCAATGCATGGCCTCAAGTCATCGCACATTTAAATCTGATATGTCTATGTTTGACAGACCTGCTGAAGCTCTGTGTGGCAGTTTCACAACCTATTGATCACTTGCAAGCAATTAACAGGTAAACGACATTGTCAGCACTGACATTTACTGAAAAGTCAAAGTCAAAGAGCAAACTGTGATCTTAGCCTCATACACTTTGAACATCTTATGTATAGGTTGATACACCTACAGTATAGATACATATCCCTTCCAAACACAATGGACATGCCAAGAAAGGAAAGAACCCTATAGGTACAATTGTACATTTCTTCAGTACTTAAAATATGAAGTACTATCTCAGATTTCGAAGTTTAAATTTCTAAAACAAACTCTTTACAAGAGTTATAAGACTGAATCCCACTGACTCTTTCATCCTAACTGCACTCCACAGCACAACAAAACACCTTTTCACCTTAATGTTAAATCAAACTAAAAATTGTTTTAAAATGTATATAAAGTACAAAGACAGTGAGTAAGCCTCTAGAGATATTCTGGACAAGGTGATAGGGTATGGTTGGGTCAGTGTAAATCGCGGGGGGGTGGGCAGGAACAGTGACATCCGGACTTCTCGTCTGTTGGCCGGTGTCGAGCGCGATCAGGAAACAAACCGGATGAATAATAAACCGTGTCGGCGGTCACATGTCGTGCAGCGGGCTCTTGAATGATTTAAAGCTTTTTACATCATCAGCCTCACCCTCCTACATTCCTTCCTTCCCTCCCCCGCTGCCTCCCACTGATGCACCGCGCAGCCCTGAGATGCTGCTGCTGATGCTGGTGACCGACTGCACCATCCGACATGGGCATCCTGTAATCCGGCCGTTCCACAGTGAGTGTTTTTCCACCACTTTTATTTCCCTCTCATCCTCTCGGTATCTCCAACTAGATCACCTATTATCTCCCCCTCCCTCAATAACTCCCCTTTTACTCCCCCCTCTCGTTTTTTGTTGTCTTCCTTTGTGCAGTTTTTTTTTCAATAGCGATGGCGCATAACGCGGTGGAAACTGTGCGTCCTCATAGAGGTGATGGTTAGTGCCTCCGCGGGGAGGACGGAAATGTCGTGAAATAGTGCTTTCCTGTATGTACACCTCACCTTAACGGTGGGCGTCTTTGCGTGAGAGGCGAGGTGAGAGACTTTAGGGCGGGTATCGCTTCTCCCACTGGACTAGAGCTGCAGCAGTCTACGCTTGTCGGCTTTGAGAGGAGTAGAAGAAAAGAGAGAGCGCCCGAGACCCTACTCAAAGAGGGTGGGACGTTTAAATAAGTGTTGTTGCAGGTGAGAGCATGTGGTTATTGCTTTTATGGGTTGTGTTTAGGTGTATCAGAGACAAAGGGGAGCGAAACAGATATGCCATGGTGAGATTTAATGTCTTTGTGCTCAGCAAAGGGAGCTTTAGCTGTGCTGTAGTGTAGAGATAGTGAGTTTCTTTGCTGTTGCTGTCCATTTTTATGCTACTCTGCAGGGTTATTGTATGATTATTTTTAAGGATCTATCTATCTATCTATCTATCTATCTATCTATCTATCTATCTATCTATCTATCTATCTATCTATCTATCTA
>JAUYWH010000014.1:6138251-6154373 GCA_034779795.1 Ctenopoma multispine | reverse complement strand
TCTATCTATCTATCTATCTATCTATCTATCTATCTATCTATCTATCTATCTATCTATCTATCTATCTATCTATCGGCCCCACACGAACAGTGAGGCAACATACTGTCCTGCTTGATGCATGAATGTATCTATGTGAGGACAAGAGCACTCAGACACTGAAAGCCTCAAGCTATGGAACTGGGCTAATCCCTAATGACATGGCCAGATCTCTCTCTCTCTCTCCCTCTCTCTCTCTCTCTCTCTCTCTCTCTCTCTCTCTCTCTGCCATACGATCTTCTCTTTATTTGTTTCCCCCTTCTTAATTTTTGTTTCTCGTTACTCACTTGTGATGACGTGCTGTCCGTGGTGCTGAAAACAGTCATCAGCAAATTGCTTGCTAATGTGCTGAAGCTCGATGGCCCTGTCAGCGCGCAACAGGTGCCCACTGCTCACCGTAAAACACAGTTGCATTGTCAACTTCTAATTGACTTTCTTATATATGGAGATTATATATAGAACATGAATACTTTCTGCGTACTGCTGTAGTTTGTCAACATTTATATGGCTAAATTCAACTCTCCCCCTAGTATAAGCAAGACATGTTATCAGAAATTCACAGAATTTGTAATTAAGAGAAAAACAGCAATGCTACAACAATAGATGGCAAATTGGGGGAAGAGAACCTTGATGATGATGATGATGATGTGAGAGAACCAGATTACGTAACTGACCAATAGTAACTGCAGTTTGTCTTCCTGCATATCCCACACACACACACACACACACACACACACACCGAGGCACTAAAACAAGTCTCAAAGCAGAAAATTCAGATTCACATGTAGGCTCTCACCCCTGGAGCAGCTTGAGGTACAGTGCAGCTTTATAATAGCTAGATGCTCTTTTTAATTTAAAGGCATTTCTGCCTTTATCACATAGTAATAGTGTAGAGATTGCAGAAAACCAGGGGGACATCTGCTTTACAACAAAAATATGATATGTGCAGTGTTTGGTAAATTGAGCTAACAGTGTTAGCTAATTGGTCATACCAGACCAAACTCCTGAATGCACTGAATGGAGCAGGGGTGTGTTTTAGTGCTTTAGAATTCAGTTAAGAAGTCACATAATCTTACTTTACATTGTCAACCAAACTAGGGTAAAGAATGCAGAAGATACAGAGAAGAGCTGCGAAACAGCAGAACGTATGAAACACCACTGGCCCCTCATTCATCTTTATTAGGCATAATGGATGCTGTGTGAATGCTTGTGTGTGTGTAATAGATACAAGACAGAGACTAGAGAGAATTGATGATTCTTTGGTAGAGGGCAATCTTTATGTGCTTATGTTTTAAAGAATTACACATGAAAGATTTCTGTATGGCAGATAAATGCTTTACATTTAGTGATGTCATTGTTAAACTCATAAGCTCTGCAGAATACAGGTGTGCGGCATGCCATGGAGACACACACACACACACACACACACACACACACACACATACACGTAACATCAAGCCTTTATATTTATGAATGTCTGACTGGCCCCCACCACCCTTTCTTCATCAGATGCTGCTCAGCACTGACGTCAGTGAACCTGCCTGCGCATAAAGGCTAATATAATCAGAAACTCACACACGCAGACACACATTGCATCCTTTTGTCTCTGTCAGCAGCACGAACGCACACACTTTTGGTTATTGGTTCAACAGGCACTAAAAAGAGAGAGAGAGACAAGGCAAAGAGACAGGAAGAGACTGGAGGGCCAGGAGGTGGGAGGTGGGTGGCCTTGATGGTTATCATTACAAGTTAATCTGATCTATATTATAAATTTGTGACTGTATTTGACTCCCTACATCTTCTGCACGAGTAGTTGTATGTATGTGTATGTACAGCTCTTTTGAGGTTGTTTTTTTGTAATATTTTATTTTGAAGAACAGATTATTATGATTATTAGTTTCTTGATGTTATGGAGCTGATTGCGAAACTTGGACATTAGTCAAAAGTTCAGAAAACCATTTTACTTTCATTGAGAGATTGTTGTATGCTCATTTTTATGGTGTTTAAAAACAGTGGATTCTCTAAATTCTTCTTCACTTTCACTTGTAAAAAACATTTTAATTCCATGAAACAAGGCTCCCTTGATGGCACCTTTATACTCTCCATAATAAACAACAGATAGTTTACATTAGGGATACATATTTGGTGTTGTTAAAATTGGAATTAGCTGAACTGCAATTCTGAGATATTAAAATTTGAAAGAAGGTGACTTTGATTTCAGCACAGAATGGAACAAAGTGTGTTTTATGTGCTTTAATTATGAACTATGCCTTAGTTTACACAGCAATCCCAACAAAATATTATACTGCTGCATTACTGTCTACATTGAAAAACAGAATTTATCACACAATTATTAAATTGGATAAAATGACATATGTTCAACAAATTACCTCCTGTTACACATCATGGAAGAGAAGAAAGCACAGTCTATTGGGGTGGTGATTCATGTGGTGCACTGTATGCTAATGTTGAAAGTCAATGCTGGTAACTTGTTGATGGACAAAAACTGTAGTTTAGGGAGTTTAGCCATTTTGTTGCCATGGAAAAACACAGCAAGGTGGACCTCTGAGAAGAGATAGGGAAAACCAAAGACAGTCACACAAAGAGCGAAAGGGTTGAAATACACTTGAGGACCTAGAAAGGTTTAACAGGTGAAGGTGGAATCGATGAAGTAAAGAACCATTCGCTGCCAGCAGATTGTTTGAACATAGTGAGCAGTGCAGCTTGCAGGCATTACCTTCATTTACTGAAGGTAGCAGCAGTACAAGCTGACAAACAACTCCCAGCACTGTCGGAGAGGAGCCAAGACACAGCAACACAAACACCACCAAGTGGTGTTAATGTTGTGGTGGACAGGGTTCAGAATAGAAAAAGAAATGCTGGACGGGTGATCAACAGGTGTCAGAACATAGTGGATCACAGTTTTATGTCTATGAGGCTCTGTGGCCTCAGACCATCCACAGTACCCACGCTGACCCTTGACCAACATTAGAACAACCATGTGATGGCTGATCTATGTATATGTTTTAATATAGTGAGAATATATTGAAAGCTCTCTTGCCGACAGCAGGGTTGGTAATTAACAAACTGGATCTAGAGAATCCATAATGTACTTTAGCAACCAGTGGCAATGCTTAATTTCTCCATTATTACCAAATATTTAGATTTTGGTCTTGGAGTTCCTTGTTGAACTATTAATTAGCAGCTTATGCCTGTCTATCAGGAACTAGAACCATTAAACCAGTTTTAGGACCAGTTTTATTTGAGGGTTATACTCAGTCATCAAGTTAGTCTATAATCAGGGTGAGTGTGTTGAATGATCCCGTTGTTTTTTAGAGCTTATAGCCACCCAGACGGGGATGTCATGATATGGCTGATTTGTCAGGGAGCAGAGAGCCAGAGGGAGTGACATCGTTGTTTTTATTTATCTTGCAGTCTGGCACCAGATCTAGTGGGCTTGAAGCTTCAGGCTCCCACTGTGCTGGATTAGGGTAAGATAGATGGGGACGTGGCAGGTCGAATTGTGACTGAAACAGACTCGCTGACAGGTCAATCATGCACAGAAATTAGTTTCCACCTTTGAAACTTTTGACTTTTGATAGTGATTGTGCACCTTAGCCAGACAGACATTTACAGTTTCTCTTATTGCTGTTTAGTTGTTTGTTACAGATCAATTTAATTGGCTTAATAGTTACAACTGGAAGTGAATCAGATCCATCGGCAAGCCAGAAACGGAGCCAGATCATCAGTTAATGAGTAAACTGGTCAGACAGCCAACTAACCGAACCGGGGGGGGGGGCACCTTGTGTGGTTAAATTTATCTGTTTCGAGATCCAACAGTTTATATCAGTGAAAGATTACATTAAATCAACAGCCCAATATTTATTTGTTTATACTGTGTGTCGAATTAAGTCTTTGCCTGCGCATGTTTTTTATGCTTTATGTAATTTTTAGACTACTCTGCAGTGGCTGTCAGCACTATAAAGAATTACAGAAACATATACCTGTGTTTTAGTATGTAGACAAAACACAATAGCAAATATAAACATAACCTTAACACCTTTATGATATCACATTCAGTGAAACATTGCTAAATAATATATATTAATATTAATAATATAACTGCTTAACTGGCGATTTGACACTATTTAGTTATACTAGTTCGTTTTTTGAAAACGATCCAGGGGAACTTGTGCAAAGTGTTACCCAATGAATATAATCACTGTTTTTATTTCCCTTTCACACGATAAGGGCACACTGGTGTGCTGAATCGGACAGAATCTATCGGCAAATTATTGAGGCAATAAAATAGTGATTCTAATGGAAACGTTGCAGTTCACATATAAAAAGGGGTCTGTGAACAGTTCGGATGGACGGGAATAGCTCATGTGTGATTAATGAGTCGGGCAATGAAGTCAACCTGGCAGGTAGCAATTTCTCTTTTGTATCCAATGAGAAGTTAGATTCATTAGGCTTGTCAGATAGGGACACTGCGGCTAGTTGAGCAGCAAGGCATTGACTCAAGCAGACAGTTGCCAAAATGAGTCAAGCAGAAGAAAATGAATTTAGGTCTTCACATCTCTGAGTTTCCACCTCGAAAACTCATCCAATTACTGCTAAGGTCTGGAAGACATCTCAACTGGACTGAATATTTCTATGGCTGTTTCTCATAGTTACTTTGGGAAAAAAAACATTCAAATAGTTTTATACGTAAATGTGATAGTTCCTATTGTTAAGTTGTTTTCACGTGTGACCAGACTGTAATTAATAAAAAGGCATACACAAATGAAGGTAGCAGTGATTAAAAGAGAAGGAGTACGTTAGTCATAGTGACTGATAGTTTTGCATTATTGTGTGAACCGCAGATTGCATGGTGCTCTAAGCACTGATGTGTAATCCACAAATGCCAGCCTCAGAAATCACTGACAGACACTGAAGTTGCCCATATGCATAAATTATTCACAGATTCTGCCTTTGCCATCTAATAGCTTTTACAGGGGTATTTCAGTCTCAACCAAATGTTGAACTGACAGACTGACTTCTCCAGTGCACCTTTTTCTTCAAAAGAAGCATGTCGAATCATCACCTAGAACAGACTTGAGTGACTGAGATATGCTGATACTGAGAGAAAAAGAGGAAGACAAAATTCAAAGTTTGACATGTTTTCCTGATTCAGGTATTTTAACAAACAATGTCTGAGTTTGCTTCTTCCTGTTCTGTCTGCTGGCTGTGAGAACAGGGCCAAGGCCGGTTGCCAGGTTTCATTTTTTATAGAGGCCAGGGCCATACAATGCAGGCCGGTTGCCACGTTGGTTTTGGGTGAATCAGAAGGAGCTCTCAGCTTTATTAAGTAAATGCAGTTCTTACTGTAAAGGCAATGAGAGCTCAATCAGGTTATTTAACCAGTAATTCAGAAACAGGCTTAGTCATACTTGATTAGACACACGGATGGATATTCTGACAGCTTTCTCTGAGGAGGAAACACACTAAAGCTAAAATGCTAGAGGCAGCGGTGATGATTATAATGACAGGGATCCAACTGTTGATCTTTAAACAGAAGCAATCTGGTTGAGTAAATAATGGGTGTTTGTTTAGTGCTAAAATAGTGAAGAAAGTCTTGTTCAGAATTCTATTACACTTCTTGTCTGTCTGTAACAGGGCTCCTGTAAACACACTAGCACTGTGCAGAATTGCTGTCACACTGGGAGATGACAGCAATTTTTCAAATCTGTCTTTTACTCACAGCTGTGTTTTTGTTCACATATACACTTTTCTCTTGTAATGAATTGGCAAAAAAAAACATAAATTTCCAAGACTGGATATTTAAATAAATATCAAATTTATTATCTGCACTCATACATTAAATAATTCAGTAGCTAACATTACCAGTGGCACATAAGTTTGCCTGTGTGAACACCTCTCTGTCTCTGTTTTTCTTGTCTGCACACATTATGTGAAATATACTGTAATGAATGCTGACGTATTTTTCTTTCTTTCACAAACTGTAGTAATCCAGCATTCATTTGATTTCTTGAATTGTGCACCAGTTTCAGGCAGTGGATTTAAGTTAGAAATGTTGTTTAATGTAGAAATATGACTGTGTTCCGTTCTTGTTGAGAGTTAGAGGACAAGGTGACACATAGTTTGTAATGTAATTACAAGCAGACCTAACACCTGATGTCCATGTGTTAGGTCTTTTTCATTCAGGACCTAGTTGCTCTTAAGGTCTCCTTTTTACCTTTTTCTTGATGTGTAGATTATTATTATTGACTGAAAATGGTATGTCCTAAGAGGTGACCATAACATCATTAAATGTACTGTTTATTTCACTACATTTATTTGACAGTTCTAGTTACTATTTGCAGATACAGATAGTTGACACAGAATATAATCATCTAATAATTTATGACGTATTATTATGGATCAAGCGCCTGGCAGAACATAAAGTGATTTATTTTTATTTACATTTGAGGGTGTTTGTATGTAGTGTTGAACTATGTACTGTTTCTTCAGCTTTGTTTGTCTATTTTCACTCATTAGGTTTCACATGACGTCAGTGAAGGTTATTTAGAGTCTCTAGCAGCTTGGCAATTTTGAAAATTGTGGTTTGTTAAATTGCACTATTGATTTGGAAATGATTAATTGCACAGTCCTAGTTCTGTACCTTTCATTCATGTTTTCATTCAATTGAATTGCGATATGAAACATATCTGGCAATTAAAGTCACTGTTTGCCTTAAATTTTTTTTTTCTATTTTTTGATTCAGCAAATCAATGTAATATCATGGAATCTGTCACAATCTCACAACTCCACTTTAGATGCAAACATGTACTTTATTAACTTATCACATAAGCCTCAGTTTCTACAAGGACCAATCTTTATCCCCCAAAGGATTGTCAGTAGACTAAAGTCATTTTCCAGCAGAGAGCAGATGGAACACCTGCTGCAACAGTGCTTTGTGCAGCTCTGTTTTGTTGATCTACACCTGTTCAAATAACGCACACTTAACACAGGGCAAGTTGTGATCACTGACGATGCAACTAGCTAAAGAATGTGAAAATGTAACAGATATTGTGAAGAAACTGCTTGTGTAGTTTGACTTGTGATATGGAGTGATGAAATGGACATGTATGTGCAATAATGTGTACTGTAACTAACACACACACACATTAATATACACAGGCAGGTTTTTGGATTGGATTCGTGTACAGGTATCAGTGTCTTCCATTTCTGGCCATTCCACACACACACACACACGCACAGATTGACAGATACAATTATTGACCATATCCAACAAGGATTTGCTGTTTTTCAGTCTGCTCATCCTCCTCATCCTTTCCTTCTAATCTTTTCATCTTCTGTCCACACAAACATCCACTTATACTCACTAATGCTCAGTGTATCAGATATGGGGACAGGTGCTGCTGACTGTGTGTGTGTGTGTGTGTGTGTGTGTGTGTTTGAGTTTTCAATTTGTTCATTACCATGTGGAAAATTGTTTTCCGTGAAGTGTGTCTCATCACTATAGTTATTTAACTATAGTGTGAAAAGTTGAGAGTGTGAAAGATTGATAACAGTGTTGCTTTCAGGTTTGCTTCCTGTATCCTCTGTTGAGCATCTCTGTTTTTGTAATTTATCGTTAACTGAAAATCAGCAGTAGATAATTGAACCAAAGATCCACATTTGACTCACTTTTAGACTGTCAAAAATGGGAAAACCCAGTATCATCAGAACTAACCTGCTTGATTATGAAGTAACACATGTCGGAGTATGGGTGGGACTGCCAAAGTTAAAGGTTTTGTCACAAAGTTATTCAGACATTTATCCTAGGCTAAATAGCTTTATAAAATATGTTCTGCTATTTTTGGGTTGTTAAACTAGCCATATATAAAATAATCAAATGTTTTAGAGCAATATTTAGATTTAGGTTGTGCATATATTTTTCTCTATATGCCCTCTGCATGCTACAGTATATACTGTACGGCTACTGTTTTGCAGTTTAGCTGAAGTATAAAGCTTAGGACCTGCTAAACCACTTGTTCAGTCTTTATCAAGGCCTAAATCACTATGATGAGGGTGATAGCAGTGAACTCCGTTTATACTTTCGTTAGTATGTAGTGACTGTTTCTTAAAAAAATTTTTTTCATTCTCACTCACTTCCTCTGTTACATTTCACATATCGTGTCTATCTTTGCTATGCCTCCAGATGCAAATTGTGAAATCTGATTGTATTACACTATAATCATAATACATGTAAGTCGGCCTTGTAACAGGTTAAGAGCCTCTGCCCTACCCAACACTCACTGCAGATGCTAATTAAATCACCTTTTGTGCTTTTTATAGTGTACTACTACACTGCGTCCCCGCTAAGTGCAGCAACAATAGCAGCGCCAGCATACTCTGGTTAAACAGCTGCGTAATTGCAGTCATCATTTGAGTGGCTTATATTATAGCTGAGAGGCAATGTGGGAGTGCTGTATGTGAGTGTGTGTTTGTTCAGTAACTTGTGCTTGTTGTTCAAAGTGGATGAATGGTGAGTGTTCGTTCATTGCTGTTGAAAGAGCAATAGAATGAGGGAGAGGGCTATAATTGAAGACTATAATAGCTCTCTTATAATACGATTACTCATATGACATCAGAGACATTATTAGGAAGCTGTCGAAAACTGTACCATACACAATTTTTATAATTATTATACACATAAAATCTTCATATTTTTATTGTTTAGCTGATTGCTTGCATTCATATTCAACTATGTGTTGAATGCAACAATTTGCAGCACACGCATTTATGACATTTAACCGACACGTTAATTATTTATACTATCATTTGGAGATGTAGACACATTTTCTAAACATTAGCACATTAATGGGTCTTTAGATTGCTACAGTTTAACTGAGGAGAAAATATTCACATTAGGCCATATGCCACACATTACGTATATATATATCTATATATATATATATATATATATATATATATATATATCTATGGAAACTTGGATGTGAAGACCTCCAGTTAATTGTGTCAAATTATGGATAAATGACTGGAAAATTATAATAAATGTTAATGAAAAAATGAACACAGACTGGATGACGTGAAGTGGAATTATATAATATGAACATATGATTACACACTCTCTCTACACCATAAAAACAAGAGAAAATTATTTAGCGTCCACCATCATCACTAATGAGTTTGGCTACCATAGCAACAGGGCTACAGGGAGAGGACGACTAATTAGCCGCTTCCTCATACAGGTATGCTTTGTTTGTGGACAAACGTGTAATACATCTGCACTGTTGGGCTTTTGTGTCTAGAACAGAAAAATAAGCATTGTATTAGACAAATTATAAAAGGAAGTGTGCTGTGAAATTCTGCAAAAATAAATCATCCCACCTTTGTTTTTCAGATAACGCTCTCTCACCATGTGGTGAAAACCTGAGATGGCATTCCACTAAGCCAGGATACAAAGAAGAATTTGCAGTAAACAGAGGCACAGAGAGAAGGATCTTCTTCCATTATTTCAATTAGGAAATATTTCTTTTCCTAAGAGCTCCACACAATTTGTTTTCTCACGCAAACTGTGAAAGAACAAAAATAAAAGGATCAGAGAACCAGCATCTTCCTACTGTTCCTTTAAAAACTATTCCTTTTGGCTTTGACACTTGACCTTTAGCCTTCAGTATGAGCGGCCTGGTAGCAAAGCTGGACCCTCGTAGGATACAGTGGGGGTCAGCATGGAACACTTTTGCGTCCCGTGTCCTGAGGACCAAACCTGTAGAGTCCATGTTAGATTCAGCCATGTCAGGCACAGGCTCCCATGGGACCAGACTGGCCCGGGTGTTATCTACGGTAGATCTTGTGTCACTGGGTGTGGGAAGCTGTGTCGGGACGGGGATGTATGTGGTCTCAGGATTGGTTGCCAAGGAGATGGCTGGTCCTGGGGTCATTGTGTCCTTCATTATTGCAGCTGTGGCCTCCATACTATCAGGTGAGACTGGAGCACAAAGACACATGCATTTACTCACTCATTCTCACACACACTAGACTCATCATAACATAGGTCAAAGTATGAAAGCTACTGTCAGTCTAATCACCATTACCTTTATAAGATTTATATCAGAAGCCTTTTAATAACTATGCAACATTCTGTGGGGAAGGCTACAATGTTATAGGCACTCAAGGGATGTAAGGGCTAGCTAAATGCTCCTATCAATACCATCAACTCAGGCTTTAACTTGAAAGATAAGACAGTCAAATCACCAATATTCCTGTCTACATCGATCTCCCCCTCTGTCCCACAGGAGTGTGTTATGCAGAGTTTGGCGTGCGCGTGCCTAAGACTACAGGCTCGGCCTACACGTACAGCTACGTGACTGTGGGCGAGTGTGTGGCATTTTTCATTGGCTGGAACTTAATCCTGGAGTATCTGATTGGCACGGCTGCAGGGGCATCAGCTCTCAGCAGCATGGCAGACTCACTGGCCAATCATAGCATCAGCAACTTTATGATTTCACACATTGGGACGCTCAATGGCTTAGGTGAGTGGAAGAGAGATTCAAATTTAAGTTTAGACATTTAGATACAATGACTTTGAATTTCACTGCATTAGAATAATTTATGTCTTTTAATGCACTTTTTCTATCTATTCTATCTATTTTATCTATCTACTAACAAACTTAATAAATGTCTACTAAGATCTATCATCAGTTCTTTAGTCAACTTTAAAACTCCACAGTGACACAGTCTGTTTAACGCAAGGAGCAGTATTTTACTGTATCTTTGTTGTCATTCAGTATTTTCGTAGTCATGTTCTTTGTGTCTCGGAGTCATGAATTATTTTGTCAGTGAAAACATTATGTGTTTAAACTGTCAGCAGCGAACGAGCAAAATAGTTGCAAAGAGGCAGGAGCAATGTGATGCTCATGCAGCTCATTCACTGCCTGCAGTTATTAAGGCATCTTGTGCACTTGAGTGCACCACCCTACACAATCTGTACCACACAGAAAAGATTGAATGACTCTGGCAAAGTGGACTAGTCTGTTTGAATGACAGATCTTTCTAACATCTGGGAAACCATCCAGCCTACACAGGTTTTTTTCAGGGAACATCTGAATGATGTTTCACAGATTATTGTGGAAATGAGTCAGTATGGAAAGTTATATCTTGGATTTCTGTTGAAGGCAACACAACTTTCCAGGTCATAAACTGTACCATACTGTATTATAATACTATATCTGATGTGTGTGCCAGCCGTGTTCCTATCTGGGTGATGGCACCCTGGCAGTCTCTTCCTGTTGCACACTGACAAGGCAGTGCTAGTGGTCATATGACAAACACCATGGCCAGCTGTTCCAAACCATAATGGAAAGTTAACGTTTTCCCTTTCCTGCTTGAGAAACCCCTATCAACACCCCTGAGGAAATGTGGGATTTAGGTACAAATATGTCTCATTAGTTTCCAGATATACACACAGTGAGCTCCAGTGGATCATGTGCATCGCTGAGTTTAATTGTAGTGATTGACTGAATTGTTTCATTGTGCTGAGAGACCAGATGGAGTGCATTTATTAAAAAAACTAAAGAAAAACAATGTAATTTAGAACCCCCCCCTCTCTGATTTTTTGATTCATTTTTGTGACTGTTGCTTAGATTTAACTACTGAACCATCTCTATGATAACTGAAGAGTAGTAAACACAGAGGAGGACCACAACATGAACAAGTGTTCATTCTGCTGTATCTCTATGATTATATCTGTGTGTTTCCTCTCTAGGTAAAGGGGAACAGTCATACCCAGACCTGCTGGCACTGCTCATAGCGCTGCTGGTGACGGTGATAGTGGCTTTGGGGGTGAAGAACTCTGTGGGCTTCAACAATGTGCTAAACGTCATTAACCTCATAGTGTGGGTGTTCATGATGATTGCTGGCCTGTTCTTTGTCAATGGAGAGAACTGGGACGAGGGAAGATTCCTGCCCTTTGGGTGGTCAGGGGTATGCATACACATGCGAGAACGCACACATGCTAATTTCAAGCAAGCCAGCACATAAAACATGATGATTTTGTACTTTAGTTTTATTTGTAGATAGATTATAACCCATCTTTCCATGTCCTTACATACTTCTTTGCTTCCTCTTTGTTTCAGGTGATGCAGGGTGCAGCCACCTGTTTCTATGCCTTTATTGGATTTGACATCATTGCTACAACAGGAGAGGAGGCCAAGAGTCCCAACACCTCCATCCCCTACGCCATCACTGCCTCACTCATCACCTGCCTCACTGCTTACGTCTCTGTGAGTTTCCCTGGGGACTGCGGATATTCTGCACCCACAAACATAACACAGCAGTAACAATAAATGCTTAGTTTGTTTTGTTTTCTTTGAATTTGAGAGGTAAGAAGTTGTTTGAGGACGCTTAATCTTTGTACTTTAGCTGCAACAGTGAAACACATTTTTTATAACTGTTGAGGTGAGATAATGATTAACTCAGTAACTCCAATGTTCAAATCTAACATCCAAATATTAATTTTAGATTCTGCAAATGAATGCAATGAATTGTGAAAAGGAGGTAGACTATAATCACAGTTTCTAAATCACACACTTACACTGTATTTTCAACAAAACATTAGCAAAACCATCTCATGTTTGTGTAATGTGAGGGATCACTGTGTTGACAACAGTAAGACAATTATGGTGATTTACAGGTTCAGTTATTTTTACAGTAATCTGTCCATTATTTTAACCCCATTTTTTTGTTTCACAAGGTAAGAGTTGAAAAGAGTTGCCACTGCTTTATTTGCAGTACACGCTCAGCTTTAGCCTCTTGGGTCTTGTCAACTTACTTGAAAATAGTTAGAAAGTTTTGAGAAGTGTTGGACAGAAAGATAGAATGGATCAAACATCAAGATGCTTCCCCATACACTCCAACTGTGTGGGTGTGTATCGTATCTCTAATCTGTATTCATATTAGTTATTCAGCTTGTGCAGCCTACCAGATTTCTTACACATTTGCGGTGGATGGTTGTTGCTATGGGTACTGTGCAACAGCAGCCTATCACGAAGGAGAATTTTTCGGGGATTGCCTGGGGCAAAGATTGCATCAACTTCACTGTCAACTCCACTTCTCTTTAAATATTTTGTGTTTCTTTTTAAATCTCTCTCGCAGCCACATCTATTGTCCCATATTTGCTCAAAAAACTATTTTCTCAGTCTTTCTGAATCTCTGTCTTTCTTTTGATCTTACTTTGTAGGCGTCTCAGAATAACTTCTCTTCTCCCATCTGCTGCATTTGAAGTTACATAGTCAGTTTAATCATTAACTCATTATAGCTCACGGCTCTCGTTTCTGGTGACACTGGTTTTGCTGTCAAATTAAATGAGAAAGCATGAGACCTCCTCAGTGGACGTAAGTGTAAATTCACTAAAGAGGGGTGTGAGGGAAAGAATCATGTTGAATGATGTTTTCTGGATTCATTTTAGAAATCTTAATCACAGTGGGGAGCCACATGAATACGTAACTGAAAACTAGCTATAAGATGCAGGTTTGGTATCAGCTTTGCTATCTCAGTGTGATGTGGTGTAGTTCCCCTTGACTGGTTCACACACACTGTCAAACAGCTTGTGTCCAGATTGAATCAAGGTTAAAGGGCCTGGACTACTGTCTATCTTCCTCATAGGGTTAGTCTTTTTTTATTATTTCCCTCTCTTCCTATAATCTGTTCAAACAAATCCCTCTCTTTAGCAGCACAGTATGTGTGACAGATGGCCCTGCATGATTTTCACGTCAGACCCGAGGATCAAAAATGCCCACATCCTGACACACAGTGCGAGAGAAGCATGACTAATGAACATTTTTTATTTGACTGAAGGAGCTGTGCAAAGCTAGGTTGTGAGCGTGTAGTTAAACACTTGTCAGTATTTAAAGCCTAAATCTTTATGCAATTATAGCAGCATCATCTCCATCAGCAGATAGAAGTTGCCTAGTTGTTGTGGAATTGTACAATACATACAAATTTGCATTTTTTGTCATCACATTAGGGACCTTTGCATGTTGGCTTTGATAGCTGTAGTTCAAAATGTATTCCTGATAACAGCATTAAAAATAATATACCAACATATAATAAATCACAAGTATCACAAGATCGTAATCCAACCTATTAACTTTGATTACTATACTCCTATATACTAACATTTGTAATTTATTGATTATATTTTTGTCTTTTCAAAAATTAACCAGTACGTAAAGCTGTAAAACAAATGTAAAACTACAAATTTTCCCTCTGAATTGTGTGCAGACAGCATGTTTCTAGACAGATCTCCTGAACATAATACTGTAACATTTTGCTATAAATGACCAACTTTCTGTTTGCATTTAATCGTCTTCCATTTAGGTTTCTGTAATCCTGACCCTGATGGTACCGTACAATGAGATTGATGCAGACGCCCCATTGATGGAGATGTTTGCCATGCATGGCTGCATGTATGCAAAGTACATCGTGGCAGTAGGATCTATAGCTGGACTCACTGTCTCCCTCCTTGGGTCTCTGTTCCCCATGCCCCGGGTCATCTATGCCATGGCAGGGGATGGCCTACTGTTTAAGTCAGTCCACACAATTAGCTATCATTGAACATTGATTATATAAATATTGATGATGTGCACTGTGTCTCACTCTAATCATTTTTGTGTGTTTAGGTTCCTGGCCCATGTGTCTTCCTACACAGAGACTCCTGCTGTTGCCTGTGTAGTGTCGGGCTTTCTGGCTGCCTTGCTGTCCCTCCTGGTCAGCCTCAGAGACCTCATAGAGATGATGTCCATAGGAACCCTGCTTGCATATACCCTGGTGAGTGGTGCATAATGATGGTGGAAAATAAATAGGGCTCATCATGCTACCACAATAAAACCACAATACCACAATAAAATAACCCATTGTGTGTAGAACTTAACATACATACTGTATATTGGATGCTTTGGAAAAAATAAATTGAGACTTTTTTGTGACAGTTGGGTCAAGTCTCTCTGCTTCTAAATGCTTGCTTGTTTTTTCCCTCGTTGGCCTTCAGGTGAGTCTGTGTGTCCTCCTGTTACGCTACCAACCTGAGGGCGACATCCACGGCTTTGTGAACTTCCTCTCTGAGGAGCAGAACAAAAAGAGGAAGGAAGGTGTTTTGGCTGAGTGCGAGAAAGATGCCTGCTCACCAACCAGCGAGGCAGATGAGTATGGAGGTCCACCCACTAACACCTGCGGAGCCAAAAACCTGCCGTCAATTGGAGACAATGAGATGCTGATCGGCAAGCCAGATAAAAATGCCTACACTGCCAGCCACCCAAACTATGGCACGGTGGATATGACCACTGGAATTGAAGCAGAGGAGTCAGAGGGCGGGATGTCCCGGCGATTGAAGAAGCTCATTGGACCACGCTATTATACTTTGAGGATCCGACTAGGCCTCCCAGGAAAAATGGACAGGCCAACTCCAGCTACGGGAAAAACTGTTACTGTGTGTGTGCTGCTCCTCTTCATCATCTTCTTTGCCTTTTGCGCCTTCATCATTTTTGGTGAGAACACATTAACAGCATTTATACAGGGATTTCCAGTGTAGTATAATTATAAATTAATTGTTGCTTTCTTTTTTGCCTAATTCCTCTTCTTCCAGGAGCCAGCTATATTGGGGAGGGTCACTGGTGGGCTTTGCTGCTATTAATCTTCCTCATTATCTTCATTGCCCTGCTCATCATCATTATCCTCCAGCAGCCTGAGAACCCCAAGAGGTTGCCCTACATGGCACCCTGCGTGCCCTTTGTACCTGCTTCGGCCATGCTGGTCAACATCTACCTCATGCTTAAATTGTCTGCCATCACCTGGATACGATTTTCAATCTGGTGCCTCGTGGGTAAGCAACTAATTCGCAGACTGATAGTTCATCTTGCATTTCGGTGTTTAAGACGAGTATTTTATTCCTAAACATTAGTAGATACATTTCATTACATATTAAAATAAAATTGACTCATTTTCTTATTTGCTCAGTGAGCCAGTAACACCTGGTCTGAGGATTGAGTCATGGCAACTGGAAGAAGTCCAGTTGCCATG
>JAUYWH010000014.1:6122279-6138220 GCA_034779795.1 Ctenopoma multispine | reverse complement strand
TGTGTGTGTGTGTGTGTGTGTGTGTGTGTGTGTGTGTGTGTGTGTGTGTGTGTGTGTGTGTGTGTGTGTGTATGTAAATGTAATGAGCATCTAGTTTAACCTACCATTAGACATGAAGACAGAACAAAAACACATAGATTCTGGTGGACATCTGTGCATATTTGTTCTAGAGCAGGTTTGTTTTGTTGTTTTGATTTACGTAAAGCAAGATGGATTGTTTTAAGTTGTCCTCTACACTCTAAATTTGCTTGCTCTCTAATACAACATGTCTGTTCATATGTATATTGTATATACGCTGATATGTATCTGTGTTCTTTCAGGTGTGCTCATCTACTTTGGCTATGGCATGTGGAATAGTACTCTCGAGATCACAGCCAGAGAGAATGAGGTGCACGCGTCCACCTACCAGCGCTATGATCAAGGTGTGGACGAAGGCTTCTGTGGCTTCGATGATGATTTCTACCCGCCCTCTACTGATCCCTGGGGTATGCCAGAGGGGGGCTCGGGGCTCACCCCGCCCCCTGAGGCAAAACCCAAAAGTGATGGGACACCACTGAAAGGAGGAGGCAGGACCATTTCTAATCATGGCCTCGCTGAGGAGGATCCGATGGATTTCTGAAGGGGCGGACTCTGTGTTACCCTGAATGTTGCCTTGTCTGCTGCCTGGGGGAAGGGAGGGGAAGGGTAGAGTGAGTGCATGAATGACTGTGTGTGTGTGTGTGTCTGTGAGTGTGTCTGTACGTGTGCATGCTTGCATGTGTGTATGTTTGTGTGTCTAACCCTTGGGCTAGATTGTTTCTTGGCAGTGGAACAGCTTTTCTTTCACCTTACTCTACCATGCTTGACTCCCCTGCTTATACAGCAGATGTGGACGTCAAGGTCACAGTCACTTGTTATTCACCTACCAGAGTCCGCATCCCACATGAAGAAAAGCCAGACAGAAAAGTACCGACGCAGCAAGAGATCACTGTACTGTGAACCATGCAACATTATGTACTGAGCAATCATTTAACTGTTAATATATAGGAATTCATGGGATACAGGGGAGGAGATGAGCAGGGGACAGATGAATCAGCACCTCTCTTCCTGTTTTAACACAGACAGACAGACAGGGAAGTGAGATGACAGCATGCCAAGCCCAAGCCATTTCCTATGTTCGGCTTGGACTTTCTCTGCTTGTTTTATTTTCAACACGCAGGAAATGGCCACACATGCTGTCAAACACACGCAAAGCTTTCTCAAAATCCAAAAACCACCAACCTGGGTATTTCAAAATATTTCCCCTGACCCCTAACATCTAGCCCAAGGGACTCAGGAGTGGATTGGGAAAAGGGTGTTCTGTCACAAATAGTACTTGGACTTTGCTTGCAATAGTGCCTTCATCTACTGTATGTGAGTTTCTGACTATGTCTGTTTTCTACTTTAATTTTGCCTGTGTACATGTGAGGGTATATGTGCAATCCCCTTTTACAATGATTCTCATGTCTGTGTAAATATAAAATTGTGTCCCTCAGATTATTTTGCTGTGTGTGTAATTGTGTGTATTTGTTTTCTGTTTTTTTTGTTGTTGTTGTTCTTCCCACTTCCCCAGCATGAAGCCCAAAATCAATCCACCCGCAACAGATCACTGTACAGCATCACACATGCTTGTCAGCTCATCAGTGTACCTAAAAAGAGAAGAGGGATTAGATGACACAGCAGAGACGGAGAACAAGTTTAATCTTAATCGACAACCTGGATGGTTAATTGTGAATAATGGCATATTTTTGTGTTGTCTCATAAACTCTCTTAACACAACAGACACTTCTGTCTGTTAACCAGGGCTTGGAAGGAATTATCTTTCTTTTTATTCAATTTGGAAAATTAGGGACTTTTAGAGATGGAGAGCAGGTTAGTCTATTTTACTTTCATTAATGGCAGATTAATTAAAAAGATACATTAACTATTTTAGCTCTTTGCTAGATTGAGGAGTGGGGGTTAAGAGGCTGGTGAAGAGGAAGTATTAATAATTCTGTGGAGGGTATTTGTTAAAAAATAATAATAGACTGCATTTTTGCTTTCACTGAGTGAACTCAGTGAACTGAAATCTAATCCCTTCTCTTCCAGCTCTCTCCATTTCTCCTCCCCTCCTGATTTTATCTCTTTTGCTATTGTCTTGTCTACATTTTTCCAACCTCTACTTCCTTCACTTCTTTGCTCTTCCAGCCCAACTCGTACTTCATCTATTTGCCACCTCACTCTTCACTTGCTGTCCATCGGGCCATGTCAGCAGGGAGTTACCACTCTAAGTCAGAAGTGATAAAGCTGGAATTGGTTTTCAGTCAGGATTTGAAACAGAAATCTGTTGTGGCCTGTCGATCCATTAGCTCCTGTTCCACCTCTGCGTGTGCACTGTTGCTCTTCTGATAGGTCATCAGACCTTTTATCCCTTTCCTTTGTGCGTTCTGTTCTAATCCAGGCCCAAAAGAGTCTAAATGAACCTCCCTGTTATGCTGTTGTTATAGTTTGTATGCATGTAACAAGTGTTGAAGTCCCATGCTACATGTTGATGTACTTTGTTGTTGTAACCCCAAAGAGGTATTGTGAAAATCAATCAGATTGAAACATGGTCCTGTATAGCTCAATATGCAGGGTATGTAAGCTAATGCTGCCAAGGTCAGGAGTTTGATTCCATGCTAAGAATATATGCACTCATGCCACTGCAAGGGATTATGGCATATAGCAAATGGCATACTGTTACGTAGCTAACTTGGAGAGCTTCTACAATAGCTGCTGCTGTCTGGCCCGATTGTCCTCCTTGTTCCTTTTCCTCGTGCCCCCTGTTGCTGCATCTGTCCCTTTCAGGGAAGCCTTATTTGTCTAATGCACTAATTCTAAGGATGCCACGCCAAACCCCCACCCTACCTCGGCTCCCCTCACATTCATCCACACTCAAAGCAGTTCATTTTAGGTAGAAATGGGACATTTGAATTACTGAAGCGATTGTGATACCCAACCAAAAGACGGCCCGGTATCTCACATTACGCTCATAGTGGATGATTCTGCTCCTTGCCTGTGTACAGAGTGGCATGCCCTTTCTGCAGTGTAATGGAAGATACTGTACCCCGGCTGACTATCATGTAACTACTGGAATGCCCATCAGAGACCAACCATGTCAATAGGTAACATTAAGGTCATGACCTCTGTGTCTTATCTGGAAATTTGACCACCGAAACAGTGACCCAGTTACCATCATAACTTACAAACCAATTCTAGTATTTTAACTCATTATACTTAAATGTGACACCTGAAGGCTAAAATTAACTAAATAAACAACAAATTTTGTATTTCCCTACCAATATTTGCAACCCTGCTGTGGAGAAGGCTTTGAAATATTTAGACCTTAATCTGGAAATAATAATTTACTGAAAATTTGATTTTAAAAAAGTAATGATATTTATTACAGTTTGTGTTGAGAGGGCTGGGACTCTAAAAATCCTGACTACAGTCTTGATACCAGCAATGAAAGCTGCCTTTTTTACCGTAACAATGATCTTTTAATCAATTGTTTTAGTGCCAAACTCTTACAATATTTTATTTGTCATAAGTGTGGCCTCTCCCTAGACTTAACCACAATGTAGTTGGAATGCATGACTTTTGCAAATATAGGTACTGTGAATATGTAATATATGGATATGTTAACATTGATTAAAATCTGAGATTTAGCAGAATCTTCCAATATCAATGTTCCATCTGGCAACAGAGTTAGAAAAAACAGCACATTATCAAAATGTATGCACACCATATCTGATGCAGATCTAAATACTGTTCAGCCGTATGCCTTCCCCATCAGGATCACCTCCCAGCTTAGCCAAAAGAATCCAGTCATTTTGCATTCATAGCTCAGCCAAAACAAGAAGGCAAATTCAGATTTTCTGCTCTGAGTGTATGCGTTAAGCATGGGTGAGTGCATGCGCTGTATGTGTGTGACGTGTGTTTGTGATCTACACCTGTGCTTCAATGTGACCGTTTGGTGAATGTGTAGCATGCTTTCATGCACGAGGCTGAATGTAAATGTAGTACTTGCATGTGGTGATTGATTTCTGTGAGAAATAATAGAACATTAAACCAAACCAAACGCAGGCTTAGATCTCATACCTGGGAACTTTGGCTTCTGTGCTCTGAGGAGATTTAACAGGTGCATTACAAATCAATCAGCTTCAGAAAACTAAAATTTGAAATGTTACAGAAATTTAATTTTATTTCTGCTCAAGTTCAAACGCAAATCTTTCTTTTACTTGACAGCTAAATATTATATAAAATGAGAAAATAATTCTGTAGGCAAAGAGAAGATTATATGCTGGATACAATGCAAATCTTATTTCCTATAGCACATTCAATAATCTTCTCACCCAAGTATGGGAATCATGGCTCCGTTTGAACTAGTAGAACATGTAGCAAACAGGTATAGGGATAACTTCCTCACATCTTCCCTCAACTACTAACAGTATACCTACTTCCTTTATATCCCTCCTCTCTACCACAACCTCTGCAAGCCAAAGTCCACAATGTTTGTTTACTTTCACATATAGGAGACAAGAACACAACAGAGCTAATAATGTTAATAAGCTACTATTGTCAGTTTATCAGTTTGTCAGTTTAAGTATTTCAATATATTAGTATAGACTCCCACAATTAGCAGATACGTTCATTCAGCACTGATGTGATGCAGTGAAAAAGTACAACACAAAAGTAGAATTGAACCAAAAGTATTTTTCTACAACTGTTTCCTGGACACTGGCCCTTCTTGGTTAGGTCTGCACAAAACAGGTGGGAGGAGTTATCAGCCTTCATTTTCTTTTTCTTGTCAAACCACATGGAGGCCTCGGAGAAATTGCTAAAACTATATTTTTAACAATGGTAGTCTCTCTAGAAAGATGAAGCTCATTTATAAATCTTAATCCTTTACTTTGAAGGGTTTTTGAGTGGCTGCTCTAAACATCATTAGGACTGTAGAAGGAGGAAGACTACAGAAAAAAAGCAGAAACTATTTTAATACAATTCTATAAAGGATAAACTACAAGAATAATCGAATATTGTCACTATTGCTTTTAAAGTCAGCTACTATTTGTTTATTCAGTCTTGGAGAAGGCGTGCCATGTTTTTTCTGTGCTCTGTGTTTATTGTGGCCAAGCGTCCAGTCAGTGTGTGTTGGACTTGTTGAGACTGGCTTTTCTCGCAGCGAATAGATATTCATTTTCTCTTCTGTATATTTTGGCACAAAGCTGTATAATGTAGTTGTTTTTTTTTGTTCATTTTAATGGTTCCTCCATATGTGTGGTTATTTTTGCTTCTGAATGCACTGTTTTTGCTGAGTTGTTGATATTGCTTCCATGCAACAATGAAAAAGTTACTTGTTGCAAATACCAAACAGAGACTTGCTCATTTGTTCACATATACACTGAATACTGACATACAGTTACACGTGTCTTGCATTTGTTGGGCATGTTGAGTATGAGATCATTTTACCATAAGCATTTTTTGTGTTTGGAATTGTATTCTATAGAGGCTCTATAGGGACAAGCACTGCAAATGGCTTTGGCTCTTTGGTCGGTTGTGTCCCTATGTACATAGAGAAAACAAATGACATTCTTAGCATAATGTATAGCACTGAAGCTACTTATCTTACCACAGCAAGGCAAAACCATTAATCTGACTATGATTGTTTTAACTGGTGCTACTTCAGGAAATGTTTATAGTGGAGCTTTACATGTGTTAGTACAGTAGAAGGCAGGCATTTTCAGAAAGCCAGGCTAACTGTTTCCCAATGCTTCCAGTCTTTATGCTAAGCTAACCATCATCCCATACTCACTTCAAATGGGATTGGGAATTAATCTTCTCATTTTAAACCTTTTAAGGGGTTAGGGTTAGGGCAGATGAGTGTTAATTTAAAAATGTTAATATTTCTAAAAAGCAAACTACCTGTTATTATCAGGAGGTTTAACGTCTGTCACTTTCAAAAATCATGGAAAAGTTTTGCATCAACAATCGACACTGTGAAATATCCATTATAAAAGTGGCAGAAAAAAACAAACTTCCAGCTGCTGTGGAACTTTAATAAACAACGATAACAACTGTTTAGATTAGAGGTCTTCGCTTTTACTCCCTTTTCTCTGGGAAAATCGCTGCTTTAACGATATTGCCAAGATTTTTGTTCTCTCTAACTAAACAGAACACGCAGGGGAAGGGAAAAAGTTCATTGATGTTTTGCTTGACTGCTGTTGAACAGTATTCTGGGTAGTAGAAATAGACAGGTGAGGCGGACGAACAGTGGATACATGAGAAAAGAAAATCAAATACTTAATCAGAAAGTAATTGCTCGAAGAGGTTAAATATCACAGAGTAATGAAGCTGGTCTAGGAGTTCTTTAGTCAACATTTTTCATTGGTGTTGATACCAAAACTAATATAGCAACAATTTAGCATATCATACCAGTCTTTTTGAGGAAAACTTGTTTGCCCACAAACCTCCCACTGGCCTCCCATGTAGAGGATGGCTCTATGCCTGGAACGGCATCATTTGCAGGAAATACACACACTGATACGATCACACACAGACACACACTAGCAGGTGTGCCAGGAAAACACACACTGTAAAGTGAGACAATGATATGTTGGAATACAGTAACTGAGTGGAGATAAGTATGTAGCAAGGAGGGATGATTGTGTGTGTGTGTCTTTGAAGATAAGCTGAGGGCAATGAGATAGCACATATTGTTTCCAGAGTATCATGTTGTATCTGTGATGTGACTCAGTGACCTTGATATGTGCAGAGGAACACACAGTCAGCCTCACACTGGACACCATTATCTTTCTTTGTTGCATACTGTGTCTGCATGTGTGCGTGTGTGTGTTGTCATCAGGGGAAGGCTGGTACACTGTGGCTTTTAGAGTCTAAGGAACAGACTCCTGTGCTGCCCTAACTCAAGGTCATATTACAGATATGATACATTACTAACAGTTTGTGTTTTCTCATTGTCCTCAGCTTATATTCACACAACACTGACAATAATTCTACACACACACGACAGTCCATAATCTGTGTCGGTTCGGCATCAAAAGGCATAACAGACAGCTTGTTTCACTGCACTGATTATCGTATATCATCGACAGACACACACTTCACATACATCACTCACCTTTTGTCTGCTGCATTTGTGTCAGATTGAAATTTATCACCCAGATATGTTGGGTGAGTGTAAATTAACTTAATGACAAACATCAATCAAAGTCAGTTCTCATCCTTTTGTCTTTATTATATAAAATCAAACAATAGCACAACAGTGAAACAATAAATAACAAGCTACTTCAATATAGATCTGAGTTGGAAATATCAGGTTCCATATCTGAAATATTAAAGACTCCAGTGATCACATTCTTTCATCATTAGCTAATTTACATAATACAGATTTTTTTTTGTGCACACTAGTCAAACATAGCTTTTGTTAAATTAAGAGGTTTAACGAAATTATCCAAGCCTAAAATATGAACATGTTAATCAAAGAAAAATGAAGTATGATAACTTTAGATATAATAATCAGCTTGCATAGTCAATGCCAAAGATGATACTTAAAATTTATTAGGTTATACATTATTGCAAATACTAATTCAGACTGTAACACTGTTGGCTAAAGCATATTTTATGTTCCCATCATTCTATAGTCATACTGCAATGGAAGTAGGAGAAACTGCAGTGGTGTGTTTATTAATCAAGTCTGTCACTCAAGAAGCAAATGCACTCACGAATTGTATAATATTTTCAAAGAACGCTCATTGTACATAAATGTTAATGAACATACATGTATTTTCAACTTTGTAATACTATATTGTCAAACCCTGTTCTTATCAAAATATGATGTTATATGATTAACAAAATATTCATTAACTAAGACATAATAGTTCACTCATAAGATTCCAGCTCAACATGCACAATAGGAAAACAAAGGTAAAAAAGAAATCAATCTTCTGGTCCACAGGGGCCTCCAATGATTAGGACTTCAGATAGGTGTGTGGCCATTACCCAGAAGCTTGTACTTTTAATTTAACTTGTAATTGGGAGAGTCTACACCACGCCCAACATGAGGAGGCTGGAAGATGAGCTCTGCAGTGCAAACAAATTCCACAGGCAAAATTGTGTTGTGTTCAGCGTGCGAATGTCTCTTTCATGCGTGTTTAAGAACACAAACTGAGAAGACAGAGTATGTTTATGCATCTCCATCTTTTCCAGTATTGGCTTGCATGTAATTGTGATGGTAATATGAAGGTGGGTTTTTGTGGGCTCTTGTGAATATGTCTCTATATACAAACCAAATACAGTCCTCTGCACATCCACATGAGATTCAGAAACTCTCACATTTCAGACGTGGGCACTTTTGGCATGATTGACGGAGGAGGTAGCTGGCTGGTTGCCACCTCCTTGTTTGGAGTAGTAGAAGCGGTTGTTGTCCTGGTAGGAGTGGGAGGAGGTGGAGGAGTCTGAGGAGCAACAGGTGAGGATGGACCCACCCAGCAGGGAAAAGATAGTGCCCACCCAGCCAGTGTAAAGGGAGAAGCCAAATGACATGAGGCCATGCTCCTGGTGGGCCCCAATTGGAAACCACACTGTAGATACCAAACCGCACAATGCTGAGGAGAAAGAGAAAGAAAAAATGTTAAAATAGTACAACTGAAAGTAACATAGACACATAATATAAGTATAAAAGTCACTTTTTCTTTTCTTTTATTCCAAACTATATAATAAAACTCAAAAACTGGGGATGCAAAAAGTTTTTTTTAAACAGCCCACACAAACCAAAAACATGTATGCACTACATAGAAGTAGACCGGGGATGCAAAATGGTAATGAAAGCAGCCAATACACACATGCAAGTATGCACAACTACAGAATATACTGAGAATGCAAAATGATACTAAATAGAGTAAAAACACATATACAATACTTCTTGTTTCAGCAGATAAAGATGTCGTTAGTTGGCAAATTATATACTGGATACAAAATAGTGCTTTCTATTTTGTGTCATCACACTCTGTTAGTGAAGATAAAGAGTAACTAAAAGAAATCTTGTGTGAGTTCATTTTGAATAAACACGTGTAAGGTTAGAGAGGCCAAAAAATTTAATTTTTAATACAAGATCTTTGACTATTTCATTTTAAAAGTAGAGCAAAAAGAGAGGAAGCAAGAGAGGAAATCTAAACAGTTCTGTTATCTTTTTTTCTTCGTGCCAGACACACAGGAATGGCAGATAGAGTGAGTACAGTGACATTAGTTATGCTTTGCCTTGAACTACAAAAGTTAAGCCTTCTTGAAGACCTGTATAAATATTGAATTCCCCCCAGAGCCAACAGGGTCAGCTATATAGTATAAAGTATGCGTTGGATACTTTCCAATATGCATCATGGGATAAAACGAAACAGCAGAATGAAATTATTTTATTACAAATAGCTCTTATTGTGTACTGAAAGGTAGACATGACAAACAAAAGCTTTATTATGTGTCTATAGCTGTTGGTGGGGTTACATTCTGCTGTCATTTGCTGTGGCAATATGATTTTTTTTTTCTTTTTCAGTTTTGCACACAAACCCACCAACAATTTCTACCTTATCTAAAATTGTTCTATAGAAAAACATAGAAATGCTTTTGAATCAGTCTGAGCTTCTGCTACAGTACTGCAAAATTTTGTATGGTCAAATCGATTTGTATGGTAAACTGAACTACAAAGGTCAAACATGGACATATAGGTGTAAATTAATCTCAGAGACATGGGTGTTGGAAAACGCTGCAGCACCATTTAAGAAAAAGTTTCAGGGAGTGAGTTTCCATGTAGTTCAGGACAAAGCCTGGGTGTGGATGAGAGTAGGTGGAGGAATGTGATGGGTTCTGGGGAGGATCAATGGAACAGGAACATGTACTGTACGTGTGAGCGTGCGAGTGTCTGCATATATGTGCACCCAAGGGAGGAAGACCGACACATTCAACATCCTGTTATCAGTAGCTTGTAAGCATTTGAGGTGAGCTTAAAAGATGTCAATGTCAGGAAGGATAAAATCTGCATTGGTGCATTTGCCAAAACAATTTGACCTGTTATAGTCTACTGTTCGAGTCCAAAAAATAAATGTCTGACAATGACATTTAGTCTTTGTCTGCTAAGTTGTTCAAGCAGCTGCCCAATGTGAATTAAATAAAGCTGAGTCTCCTACCAACTATGAGTATAATCACTCCTCCGAGGATGGTACGTTTGTTCTTGGAGCTCTGGGGTTCGCTGCCAAGGCTGATGCAGGGCATGGACATGAGGAGCATTCCCACCGCTGGGAGACCCAGGATTGATCCTGTGATCATCAGGGCACGAGTGGTCTGTATGTAGGCTACAGGAAACACATATGATAAGAAATGTAATAATACTGTCAAGGGAGCAAAAAGGACAGAGAGAGAGAGTTTTATGAAACTAGCCATGTAGGAAATTATAAATAACACAAGATAAATTTCTCAGTGGATAAATCAGAAATTAAAGTCTAATTTTACATTTTGAAAAGAACTGATGGGAGTGTTTGGAATGAGATAAAGCGAAGGAAATAACATGACCCAACTCAGTGTATAACACAATGAATCTACATATATAAAATCAATTTAGTGTTGCGGGTAAACAGAACAGAACAATATTTACCTGGCAGGTCCAGGATCTGCGTTAGAGAGACGCAGTGATAGAGTCCTGTGGAGATGACACAGTCCGCCCAAGGTCCCTTGGCCCCCAGCTCATCCATCTTCTTGCAGGTGTTCAGACCATATTTACACATATTCACCCAGTCGTTGGTGCCGGTCGCGATCATGATGCCCAGCCAGCCGAGGCAGCTGAAGAGAAAGCCGCTCAACTGGAGACACGAATTCGCCATTACAGAGAGCTTAAACACAAACTTGAGTATAATTAAGAAAAGGAACCAAAATGTTGGACGGTGCGGCGTTAATTCTAATTTGAAATCTAAAGTTCCACCATACAAGTAAATCCAGCGTTAAAGTTTATTTCCCTTCCTGCTCAGTTCCATCAATTGAGCGCACTTCAAAAGAATGGAACTTTCTCATCATCAGAGGTTTTATAGGGAAAAGCTCAGCAGGGGGAAAAAACTTTTGAGCCAATCAGACTCTTAGCTTCGCTACGACAAAAATGAAAAAAAAAAAAAAAACTCTCCACACTTTGATTGTCTTTCCAAAACTTTGAGCTGCACTGCCCCTTTTCCATGGAATTACAGAATGTTGACTGACCTTGTAGCGGACTGAATGGGAACTTAGGAATGGAACTCTGGTGCCATCTGCTGGCCACACTCACGCACTTTTCTTACAATGCCCCACAGGTTTTGTTTCCAGCATGATGCCATGGGATGTTAGGCATAATGTTTGTTTTAAAAAGAAAGAAAGAGAAGAATTATCTGTAACTCGTGTGGCTTATATGTATCTTATACTATCACTGTCCACTAATGTCTGAAATTCTTTTACCAGGCAAAAGCAAAAGAGTTACTGAATCTGCTATGTGTTGCTCATGGGCTCTGTCCAGGCAATTAATCAACCCCTTTGCACGTTGCGCAACAACTAGAAAATGACCTTGAACATTTACTGCTATCTTTCTTTTGTTTATCTTACCATATGGTAATGAATGCAATGTGTCAGCACTAATTAATGCAGCACTTGCAGTCGCATAAGAAGTCTTATGGTTTAGCAAATTTGCATTCATTTAACAACTGCCCAAACGTATTTTGCTGGAGGTCCATACATTGTGGAACCACACGTCTTTACTCCATATGACCAACAGAGGGTGATATAGCACAGAAGTATTACTCAGTTATTATTCAGGTGTTGTAGGATGTGGAGTTTCCTTCCTCCTGTCCTTGCTGGATGGAGTTCACCATCACTCATATGAGTCCAGTGACATGGCAGCAGCATAGCAATCAGTCTAAGCGGAAGACAAAGACAGACCAAGACGCTTCAGATCATTGCACAAGGTCACTGACTGTAATGGCATGTTTGGCCTGCTTGTCCCTGCCATGTTTTGCCCACTGCTCTTGTGTCCTCTTGTTTGTGTAGTCACATGCTTACAGTGTAAGGAAAGGCTTACTGACACTGATCTTCTCTGTTCTCTTGTTCATTTGATTTTTGTTTCAATTACAAATCATTCTGTATTTTGGACATCTATTTAAATCAAACATGTCATCTGATATTTTTGGGTGTGTTTTTTCTATGTGGATATGAACAATTCTATCACTAGTATAAGACATTTAGATAGGCAATATTCATCTCAGTGTGTCAAAATCATTGCAATTTGCTCAGGTTGGCCCCAGTTCTTCACATCTGTGATGTATCCCAACAGTATTAGCTTAGCTTATATTGAAATCTAAAAGTGACTACAGTGTATCTGCAGGCATATAAAAGCTGCTGGAAAACAAAAATTTGCCAAAAGCAGTTTTGTTGTAATGGCTTTGTCTCTTGTTAATGCTTAATCAATATTTCCTGCAGCTGCCTCTAAGTGACAAGTCTTCCACTGAAGATAATCAGTTATGACTTTTTCAGAGTACTGCTAATTCAGTGGAGCTTTGTTATGGTTTTAAAAAACACAACAAGTATTTTAAATCAATATTTATGCTTTATACATTTCACTGCTTTTTTTGACAGTCGATGGGTTTTACTGAGGTCATTTGCTTAGATATTGAGCTACAGGCACTTACTGGAATTTATGCAATTACACATTTCTAATACGATCTCCAAACCCCTGACACTGCTCACGTCAGCCCTCCAGCATTTACACCAACCCCAGCTGAGCATGGATGATTATTATCTATCTTATATCAATTGTGCTTTGCTGAAGGTTAGTCTTAGTTATACATTTCATTAATGTTTGCTGGTTTCGTGTTGTGCAGCACATGCATACAGGAAAAACAAATGGATTTTGTTTTGCCTGTCAACAGAGTATAAAAAAACAGTAGAAGTAAAGCTAAAAACTGAAAACTTAGTATTGTGACCTATGGTGTGTGCATGTGTGTATTTGTGTGTTACATCTAGGATAAAAGTTGTAAGATAGAAATGCATTATAGATCATTGGAGTAAATGGTTTGAGCCAGTCAGCCATGTCAACAAATAGTGTTACACTTCATCTCTCCCACCATTACTCTGTATCTGATCATATATCTCTGTCTTTCCTTGCAACCTCACCCCACTAATAAAGGTATCTGCTCAGACAGACAGATAGATGGATAGACAGATCGGCATTCTGACGGAGTCACAGTGAGTGTGAGGGACGCATACCCCACTCTGATTTCCAGAACAGCTTGTCTGATACATCAGGAGTGAGGCAGCAAGGGAATGGGAATATTATGAAAATGGGGTGAGGATTGCAACAGCAATGCTGACACATAGAGATGATGGGATTTTAGCTTTCTCCCTCTGGGGAGGGAACAAGGGGCCAGCAGTGCATGTAACTGTGTGAGTGTGTGTCTGTGCCTGTATGTGCATGCATGTCGGTGGGAATATGGGCGTCTAAACACGGATGAAAGTTTAAAATGCAGCGGAGCTGGAGTGAGGGGAAGCATGGCAGTGTAACTCCTCTCCTTCCCTTCATGCTGTCAGAGCTGTCAGTCAGCCTGTTGAGAAGGATGAGGAGCAATGACACACTCTTTGTCTCGGCAAAGCAAGACTAGTGGTCCAGTTCAGAAGTGGGGGTGTAGACGAAGAGAGTGAGTTATGGGTGGGGAGGCGAAGGGGAGCAATGATAGAGTGATTGGAGGAAAAAGGGAACCTTTTTAGGCTAGCCCAATGTGATGGAATAGCGGCCATACTGGATGAGTCATCCTGGCCTAGGGGAATGATGGGTACTTTTTCAAATACTTGTCAACTCACATTCTGTGATTAACATGAGGCAGAACCTGAAGAGAAGAGGATTCATTGATGCTACACTGCAACAGCGATGTGACAGAACTGCTTCTTTATAGTTAGTGTAGTTATACTGGTGAAAATGATTTTACATATTTGGCTTTACGCCTAATGTTAATATGCATATCTTGTCTGAATGTTGCATAGATGTGATAAAGATGGATTACACTTACATCTTCTTCTCTCTAGCAATATGCATATGCATTGTTCATATCACGTCTTGTCTTAAAGTTACTATCTGAGCTGTCTACCACTCATTTGGCATGAATGATGCACTTTCTGGGTGATTTCTGTATGTGAACTTCATTTTTGACAAAAATAAACTTTTACTTTTCCAACGGCTGCATCTGCTCACGGTTTCTAACTTTAAAACAGAACATAGCTACGACAATGCCCAAAAGTTGACTCTACTGGAATGTCAGAAATCATTAAGTAGCATCACAGTAGTCAAACCCTGGATGTCACAGTTTGAAACAGTTGGAACAAAACACTCTAGTAAAGTACATCTAACTACTGCTGCTTTATGGTCCCACACATCTCTTTTGTTTCAGACTGCATTATAGATGACAGAACAGACGGAGCATGTTGCTGCAGTGGGAGCCAAGTCACAACTTGATTTGTGTATAATCCTCCAGTGTGTCTATGGTGTAGCAGCCATCACTCACAGCTAACTGTGTTAGCCATTAGTATCAATTAATCTCAACAAACACTGTTGGCCATTATGCTCAATACATCACCACAGGCTCTGCTAACTATAGACCGCACAGAGTACAACAGTGTGGCACAGTCCCATCGCTTTGTGGGAAAAGATGAGAGATACATGTGTCATTTCCCATATGGCTAAGTGGGAGAGAAAGAGAGTTACAGCTAGAAACATGGAAGGAGACAGAGGCAGGGGGAGAATAGTGAAAAAGAAGCTGATATATAACTCACTCTGGCCCTTGGGGACTGAGGAGCGCAGCCTCTGTCAACACAGTAAATATACTCTCGGTATTTGTCATAATAGTTCATTAGTGCTGGGAAAAGATTTACGCAGGTAGCAAAGGTGAAGAGAGTGGATTAGGAAAAAAGCATTTTGTTTTCCAAAATACATGTTCTGAAACTCTTATACATAAACATATTTTAAAGCTCCTTGACAGTTGGCACCTTAACACTTAAACTTATTTCCATCAAGCCTTAACTCCCTCCTTTCCTCTCTCTCTCTCTCTCTCTCTCTGTCCCCCCTTTCCCTCTCTCTCCAGCATTTTCAAAATGCTTAAATTAGCCACCTCATCATTCCGCTCTTTATAATCTTCCTCCCTTCCCCCTCTCTCCTCTGTTGTCACCAGGAATAGAATAATCTATTGCTCTTTACATGGTGGGCTGTGCATTATCTAATATAGGAAATTGGAATGTGTTGGGCAGTGAGACATAGAGAAAGAGAGAGTGATAGAGAGTATAGGGAAAGGGAGATGTGTCATGACTCATATATCATTTTGATGAGAGGCTCTGCAGTCCTGGACTGAGTTGAAGTTGGGCCATACAGTATGTGGACCATAGGATTACATTACATTACTTAAAGAAATTGTTCAGCATCTTGGAATACACATTATTGGTCTTTATTTTTGATTTATGTCCAAAGATTTAACCTTAATCTAAAAGCATAACATTAAACATTAAGTCTTAAACATAAAAACTTGATAGATGGGAGAAAAATTTATTTATATACAGTATGTGTATATATATATGTATATACATACATATATATATACATATATATATATGTATATACATACATATATACATATACATATACATATACATATATACATATACATATACATATACATATATATATATATATATATATATATACACATATACATATACATATATATATATACATATACATATACATATATATATATACATATACATATACAGATACATATATACATATACATATACATATACATATACATATATATATCTATATCTATATCTATATATATATC